>OZ025292.1:320763524-321183524 GCA_964019185.1 Maratus speculifer
TTTAAATGTTTAAATACACTATGTCACACATTTTACATAAATTCAAATAAATAGAAAAAACTATTAAACGATACACATATTTTTAAAAAGAGATTTTTTATAGAAAATACATCCAAATATATTTAAGTTCAATCAAATTCAATATTAAGAGTTCGCTTAAAGATCCTTATCTTTATAGGTAACATGTTCTTAACATTGACAGCAATCTAATATTCAAAATATTCTTTAAATGCTTTCAAACTATAAAAATTTTAGTTCTTCTGGAATCAATTTGATTTTCATAAACTCTAAAGAGAAATGCGAAATTCCCATTCGAAGCTGACTTCCGCCATTTGATTTACACTCGATTCAGCAATCAAAAATAAATATTTGATTATTATATTCTGTCTGAAATATATAAAAAGAAATAGGTGCCAGTATAAAAGAAATATTAAAGTAAAATTTAAGATTATTTCTTAAAATAAAACATTTTTTAAATATTATTTTCTTATGCAAAACATTGAATATTTTTATACGTTGGAAAATGACTATTGAAGATTAAATTTGATAAATTCTATGTAATTAGATGTACAGTAAAAATGAAGTTAATAAAATAATATTTATAAATAATGTATTTTAATTATTTTTAAATAAATTTCTCATCATTTGCATAGTTATAAAGAGTATTATTATTCATTTTGCCTTTCTTAAAAGACATAATTTATTATAAAAATTAGTTTATCTTTATTCCCCAAAAAGCTTTACAATACTCTCATAAATTGTCCAAATAGTTTCGAACTGCGTTTAAAAAAAGTGAAGATTATGTTATTAAGAATCCGTTTCTGATGTTCAGAAAATGATAAATTGAAAGGAATTTTATTTTAATTATTTAATTGAAACATTTGTGCTTTGCAATAATCCAAACATATTATGTGAGTTAAATTGTCATATAGGCAAGAAATAGAACATTCATATAATAAACACAGCCATTTTATAACATTTCGAAAATTGATAACCAAATGTCAAATTGTACACATCACTTAAAATACACTCATTTAAAAACATATGTATAACATTAATGAAAATTTGTATTTGGATAACTCAAGGATGTAGATTTTATTTATGATTCTCTTAAGCAAATTTTATAAAGCCGACATAAAAAATACATTTTAATTTATTTGTACTAGTAACTTTCTTTTACATAAATTTTAGAGTTTGTAGGTGAAAAATTACTGTTTTTCCATGATTATACCTAAATTAAAATTCTGATGTAAGAAATCTCTACCTGTTATTTATTGTCTACCTGTTTTATTTTAACTCATCGAGCGAAGAATTCTTCATGTCGCAAAATGCATATTTTTTAATTTGGCTATATGTCATTTTTAACAATTAGATTAAAAAAAAATTACCTAATTCATGAAAAAAATAAAGAAATATATTCATTTTTTAATTAAAAAAAACGTTCTACTGTAAATTACATTTACTAGAATAATTTCCAATCGCTTCCGACATACCTTATGATAAAATATATGTAGATTAACCTTAAATCTAAAGCATTCATCATTGAACTTTCTGACCTACTTAATGCATGACAAGACTAGACAATATATAATATCTTAATACTCAAACACAGTATTAAACAAAGGGATGAATTTTAGAAATGTTAGACTGAACTGAGGAATATGCAGGAAGTTATCTCTTGGCATATATTATAATTTTGAAACACGGCAATTTATGTTTTAAAGAATAAATCAGAAGTCCTGAAATAAAGATACTTACTGTAGCTGTGTTATTTTTTATCATTTGATATTGTTTTTGTTTACTTCACAATGTAATTTCAAATATCCACACATACGCAGTTATTGACACGCCTAAATAATGTCCATAACTTCTTCATAATTTTATTTGTACAAAAATGTCATATTAAATAGTAATATTGACTGTATTTTCCAGTTCCTCATTTCAAATTTATTTATAAAATAAAATCTTACTCTGAATTCAATTAAAGTTAATTGGGGAACTGTCTCTAATTATAATTTAATATTTTATATCCCAAATTGACCATTCACAAAAAGTTCATCTTCGACAACATTTTTCATGATATTTTAAAATACATGAGAAAATTTATTCAATCATTTAACAATTTTGTGAAATAATTATAACTCCGTTCAGAATCATTCATTTAAAATATTTCGCTTAGTATTTTCTACATTTAGAAAAATAAAAATGTAGAATGCTATTACAAAAAAATACAAAAATATTAAATAACTGAAACTTTTCTCTCACAATAATTAAACGTGAAGAAAGCCGAAAAATTCTAATGAAAAAAAAAAGTAGTGCACTTATATATGTTTTTATTTTATATAATCAATAATGCATTATTTTTTTAACAACAATACTGCTAAATGATATATTAATTTTTTTTTTAAATAATAAAATAATTTAAAGTACCATTGAAGTATAACGAGTTTTCATTCATTCCTTATTCATAAAGAAATAAATACTCAAGTTTCAAGAATATCTACAAATGGATTATAAATTATTGTGATAAAATGCCCTCGAATTTTTTCGAAGTTTCAGTATGTAAGTCACGTAGTTTACACTGTTCAAGTAGTTTTTGAACTGAAAAAATATTAAATTTTAAGAAGTTTATAAAGAAGATGGGTTATAAAAAGTTTTTTAAATTTTTGAATGCATTTTCATATTAAATTTCTAAAAACATTTTAATATTCAGTGAAGTTGTAAATATAGGTCGGAATACTTTACATACATTTTAAAACAACAATAATAAAACGAAGCAATTTTTTAAGATTGAATGAATATTGGATTTTAGTAACGGTTTTGTATTATTATCAACAAATGAGTCGCAAGTATTCTCCCTGGCACGTCTAGGTCTAAAGTAATTTGATTGCACAAAAAAAGTTTATTTAATTAATCAATAATAAATTCATATGTGTATTTAATCCCAGAAAATCAATGTAAAGTACTTACATAATCACAAAACATCCCTCTGTCTGAGTAAAATTTTTCATATTTGAATAACATAATCTTTTTTATTTCGGTTTTAATAAAAATGTAAATAATTAATCAAGTATAAGCACATTTATTTTCCTAATTAATTACATAACATTTATGCATGCATTATAAATGATAAATTTTTAGTAAATTATAAATTATAAATAAATTATAAAAGTTCACTTTTCACAAAACTGAATGAAAAAATCCACATGTTTCTCTTTTAGTCACATAAGGGCCTCTTGTTTCCCTAGGCATGGAAATTTCATTAAAGAAGAAGCCATTAATTATATGGATTATGTTAAAGATGTCATCCATTAAAAAAATCAAAAGTAAAAAAAGCCAAGCTCAAAAAAAGAAAAGACTGAAACTGTGGCTAAAAAAAACCAGGTGTGATATCAAATTTCCAAGCTTATATTATGGTTCTAATTTAACATTTTCCATTAAAAAATTATCATTTGTAATTTAAATGTCTTCGTATATGTTGATAGAAATCCTTTTATCTTATACTAAATATATCGCAACGTGTTTCTGATAATTTAATTGTTTTAATATTATGTATGATGGGCTTGGCGGCCATCTTTTCGTTCTTTGCACAAATTTCTATCTAACCAAATCCATAGTCAAAATCCGAAATTGAAAATTGTTACTTAAGCAGACATTTTAAGTCTTTCCTTTACGAACTTTTATTCGCAGAGATCTTTCTCACAAAACAATAGTGGTTTATCTAAAGAAGATCTTTCAATTTATTTCATAGAGTAATTAGTTATTTAAAAGCAATGGATATCAATTACTTTTCTCAAATCATCAGTCTTTTTCAATATGTTTGTTTGCAGTTGAAACTGAAAGTTCGGGAGTTCACCAAAAACAGTTCACGGAGTTCACATTTTATGCATCTCTTTTACGGAATTGTGTGCTTAGAAACGTGTGTATTAAGGTAAAGGTGACATTTATTCTTAATTTCTTTGATTATTACTTTTTTGGGGTAATTAATCACTTAAAAGCAGTAACAATCAACTTCCTTTCTAAAAATAAAATCCTTTCCAAAATTACTTGTCCGTAGTGAAAATCAGAAGTTCTAAACTGTTGTTAATGCAAACTTGGGTAGACAGAAATTTGTGTAAAGTATGAAAAGATGATCGCCTAGCCCATCATATATAATTTTAAAACATTTGAATTATCAGAAACACATTATGATATATTTAGTATAAGAGAAAACGATTTCTATCAACATATACTAAAGCACGCGACTTACAAATGATAATTTTTTTGAATGGAAAATGTTAACCCATTAGTGCCTGAATTATTTTCATCATTAAAATTTAAATTTTGCATTTCTCACCACTTTTAAAGCAAGAATAACTTTTATCTTAATTTATCGAGAACTTCGTCTCGGGAGAGAATGTATTTATACTGGTGTTTATACTGGTATTTATACCTTTTTACTGGTGTGAAAGGCGCTTACTAGAATTTTTTTGAAACTGTCCCAAAAAATGGGACGCTAGGCAGTAAATAAGAACCACAATATAAGATCAAAAATTCGATATCAAACCTTTTTTATAGCTACAACTTTCTTTTCAATCTTTTCTTTTTCTTTTTTTTTTTAAGTTTGGATTTTTTTTCTACTTTTGAAAAGTGTGTTTTTAGTGGATTAAAATTACTTGAGGAATTGTCTTGATTTATGATTTAGTCTTTTATGTCTTAAATTATTTATTAATGAAAACTTCAACTTTTAAAACATTTTTCGTGAATTCTAAAACCTATATTAAGATATTTATACAATCATTTTAAAAAATTAGAAATTTTTTTCAAATTGAAATTCATCAGTGAAATGTCATTTCTTGTGGAATTCGTGACATATTTATTACTCCATTCAAGTCCCTTATTTATTTATTTATTTATTTATTGTATTTTGCAGAGTTAGAAAAAGGAAAAAAATAATGCTTTTGTAATAAAAATACGGAAATTTTCCCTAAATGATATTTATCCCTCCGAAATTTTTAACGTTAAGAAAGATGAAAAGATGCTAATAAAAAGAAATCAACTTTTAAATATTGATTATTATTTTTTTATTATGTGGAACAAATATAAAAATTTTAGAACAAAATAAACCAAAGTATTACTAATTATTCTTAGTGATAGAATTATTTAAAAAAAATATTTTTATAACAAGTTATTTTAACAGTATGCATCAAATTATCGTCATGGAATAATGGGTTTTCATTTATGTCTTATTTATAAAGAAATAAGCTCTCAAGTTTCAAGAAATATCTTTAACTCGATTTTTAATCATGTTGATAAAATGCCCTTGAATTTTTCAGCATTTCGAGTATGGAAGTCGTGTATTTTAAACAGTTTAAGTAGTTTTTACAGTAAAGAAATGTTAAATTTCAAGACGATTACAAATTGTATCCATTTTTAAAATTGTTTAAAATTTTGAATGTACATTAATTTTAAATTTGTGAAAGTGTAAATTTGAGTAAAATTGTAAATAATGATCGGTTTATTATAAATACATTTAGCAACAACATTAAGAAAAGGAACATTTTTTAATGAATATTTGAATTTTAAAAACTGTTCTGCAATTCATTTTTATATAGAATATATATTTTGTACTGAATTTCAATTAAACATTATTCATTTGGGTGTATTAATTTCTAGGAATCATATAAATAATACATAACACAGTCACGATATTATTTTCAATAAATGAATTGAAACTAATCTCCCTGACACCGCGAGGTCTATAGCTATTTCATCACATAAATAAGTTACTTTAATTATTCAATAGCAAATACGCATGTGTATTTAATCCTAGAAAATAAAACTGAAATATACTTACTTAAGATCAAAACATCCTTTTGTCTATTTTATTTTCATTTTGAATGCATAATTATTATGTTTATTTTTGTTTTCTTTTAAAATATGAATAGTTAATTAAGTACAAAAACATTTATTTCAATAACCTAACTATACTGTATGCATTTTTTGTCTCGATTTTTCACTACAAATAAAATTTCTAGATGGATTTTAAATAAAAATGCTCTCTCTCGCAAAAGTGAAACACCACATATAACTTTTTTAATCAGATAAGGACGTATTGTTGGATTAGACATATAAATTTTCATTAAAAAATAAGTTATTATTTATACAGATTGTGTTTAAGATGATACTTGCATACGCCTACTTATTTGCCGCCACAGAAGGCGTCCTTTGAATATTTTTAACCGACTTCAAGGAGGAGGTTATGATTTCGGCCTGTATGTATTTGCATATTCACAGTATTCGCAAAGAAACTCTTCGAGAGTGTTGAATTCTGATAGGGATTGGCCGACGCGTTTTCACGTAACTTGCCGATAATTATACTTGGCGAGCGATAGATGCTTCCGTCGAGGAGTTTGATTTCTTCCGAACCGAGTACAAAGTAACTTTTCTCTTGCAGCATTGCATTGGAGGGAACGTGTCTTACTTAAAGCTGTACTTTTTAAAAGTTTTTAAACACAAATTTTTACTTTGTACTCGGTTTACTTTGCTCTCGGCTCCGAAGGAAATCAAACTCCTCGATGGAAGCGTCTATCGCTACGCCAAGTATAATTATCGCCAAGTTACGTGAAAACGCGTCGGCCAATCCCTATCAGAATTCAACCTTCCCGAAGAGTTTCTTTGCGAATACTGTGAATATGCTATGTATTTGTTGTTCACTCATAACTTTCCTAAATATGAACCGATTTTGAAAATTATTTTTTGTTTGAAAGTGTAAGATGCCCTTGTGGTTCCATTTCAATTTCATCAAATTCTGGTGATTAGAACTTTAAAAAAAACAAAAACATTAAAAATTCAAATTCTTTTTTAAGCAGTCGTCCAATTACAAGCGTTCATTTTTCAGGCTATTACTCTTTTACCGATACGCTATCTTTTTATTTCAAAGTACGAAGTTTTGACCAGACAACGATCGGGATCCAGATAGATTTTGTGCTCTTAGAGAAAGGAGATTGATCAATCTGAAAATTTACACTGTTCGAAATTCGCAGCTGTAGCTACACTGTAAAAAATTTAAAACTTTGCTGCATCGTCACTCCACCGCTTTTATAGAAAAATATTATTTACTGCATTATACAGCATTCTCATTGGCCAATACAGAGATGTTCTATAAAAGCGATGGAGTGACGATGCAGCAAAAGTCTGAAATTTTTAACAGTGTATGTAATCACTCCACCATTTGTATAGATCTCTATTTTGACCAATGACAATGCTCCATACGTCTGTTGATTAGAACTTTTTGAAAATAAAACTTTAAAATTCAGATTTTTTTCCGAGCAGTGGTCCAATTAGAAGTGTTCCCATTTCATGCTGTTACTCTTACGCAGATACATGATCTTGCGAAATTCTGACTGGACTGGATTCAAATAGATTTTGCTCTCTTGCGAAATGAGATTGATCAATAAGAAAATTTACTTACTTTAAGCAACGACAATTTCGCAAAAAATGCAGATTTCTAATTGGTCAATCTGTTTTCTTTAATAGCACGAAATCTACTGGATCCCACCCAAGTTCTCTTTCGCTGTTAGCAAAATGATATTGGCCATTTAGTAGCCTGCATTTTTGCGAACTTTTTGCTGTTTACTTCAAACAGTGAAGAGTTAGCAAAAATGAAGGCTACTGATTGCTCAATCTCATTTCGCTAAATAGTGAAAAAAATATATATATGGATCATAGCTACTGTTGCAGAGATGCCAGCTCTTTCCAAATTGCGAAATCTTAACTGGATCAATTCGCGTATACACCAAAATGGAAAATCTATATCGATGCTTATCGACATCAGAAATAGGTGCCAAAAAACTGAAAATTCATATTTAAAGTACCTATTTATGACAGACGTAAGTGCCTGTGTATCAGGGTCCTTTCTATGCCGGCTGTTCAAAGAAATTAAAGTGCATTGCTATGTATATCAACACTGTTTTGAGATTCAGGCTCAGTTATCGAGTTAAATATCGGAATGCTTCCAGATTTTCTTCTGACGGAGTTCATTGACATAAATGTGGTAATATACGGGGATATTTGATAGATTAAGTCGAGTCTAGAGAAAAGAAAATAGCGAAATATATTGATGAGCTTGCTATTAAAGTGAAGCTAGTTAACTTCTTGCCCTCTCATAATAGTACTCGTTCAGGCAACTATCGTCAAGTTTTGGAATGGAAAATTTCCATATTTTGTGTAGTTTGAAAATCCGTGTATGTCAAATCACAGTGTAAACATACACTGTTAAAAATATGAAACTTTTACTGCATCGTCTCTCCACCACTTTTATGAAAAACGATTACTTCACTGTATTATGGAGCATTCTCATTGGTCAAAAGAGATATATTTTATAAAAACTGTGGAATGACGATGAAGCAAAAGTTTAAAATTTTTAACAGTGTAGAATGTTGCCACTCTCATACGGAGGTAGTCAAGTTCCTGTTATTAGATTCGAACTCAAAATACAAGCACCAGTGCTCATTTCCGATGTCTTTATTGATGAATTAGGAGACTGCAGATTATTTATTAATAGTGCATTTTTGGTAGCATCTTAATTTTTAGTTTTTATGGCAGAAAGAAGATTATTTTAATATGTAATAACGTATGGAGATACTTTACTCTGCATTAACTCCTGGAAACACTTTGACGCGCTCTGATTGTGTAAGGACAATTTACTGATCGATTTTCAGCTTTTCGACGCTCTCCTTCGATGTTCGTAGATTTAAATGTGGATCTTAAGATTTGTTGGATATAGTAAATTTCCGAAGTGCGAAATCATTCTGAAGTTCAAAATCTTAATTGAACAAGTTCTCTCATCCAATAAACCGTAAATCCACATCGATACCAACTGACATTGGAAGTACGTGCCTAAAATATTAAAATCCACTACTATACATGCTGTTCCGGATGAAAAAGTATTTCCATAAGTCAACGCACAATAATGCGCATTGGCATGTGATGCGAAATTGTTTTCAGATTCAGATATGGTTGCCGGATTAGATATTAGAATGATTTTAAATTTTATTCAGGTAGGATTCCTTGATATGTAAATGACGATACACGGGATATATTGTTTAAGTGAAATGATTCTGGACAAAAGCGTGTCACTAAGCATCTTATTGAGTCGACCATAATCGTCAATTTTGATAATTTTTAAAACGCATACAATCCAATTTTTTCAGGCAATCATAATTAAGATCTGTAACAGAAAATGCCTAGCATTGCTTTACTTTGGACAAAAACAACTGTCGAAGAAGGCCCTGGGCATGGAATGTTTTCACTCTCAGATAGGGGAGCTAAGTTTCGGTTATCAGTTTGAGATTCCTCATAAATCATCACTGTTCCTTTCCCATGCCTTTATGGGAATTAGATTGTACTGTTTGTCTGATGAAGAATAGCGCGATTTTTCATAAAATATTTCTTTTTACTTTTTCTTACTGAATGTGGAATAATTTTGATTATACTAGAAAAACATTTTACTATACATTGATATATGGAGTCATTTTGCTGTGCATATATATGTAAGACAGCACTTTGTTTCTCTGTGATGTGTAAGATTATTTCACTTGATGGATTGTCAGCTTTTCCAAACCTATTTCCGAGATCCGTAAGAATCGATGTGGATTTTAGAGTTCAAGGAATGCAGTATTTTTTCGAAGAGCGAGATCTCATCAAAACAAGTTACGAATCCTAAAAACATAAAGATCCACAAAGATACCAGCCGACATTGTAAGTTGCTCTCGAATAGCTGAAAACGAAATAGGAAATTGACCAGAAAATTGAATACATCAAAGTCCAGGAAAGTTCGTCAATTAGTCATCGCATTTCAAAGACGCATCATATGTCAGTATTATAATTGACTATTACAATGTGAGCAACTAAAAAGTAGGAAATAAAGACGCTTTAAAAAAAATATATCAACCGACTTCAAAAAAGCCCTAAAAATAAATAAATAATTCTTTAAAATTCTCTAATGACAAAACGTTGTCCAATAGGCACACATCGGATATCAGGTACAGGCATAAAATGTTTAAGTTTAATGTATATAATTTAATATCCACCAAACATAGATTTTAGAGAGAATATTTTTACAAGAGATGAATTTACATATTTATGATTTAATTTATGAATATATACATATAAAAAGAAATGAATTACTTTTTGAAGTTGGTGCCAAAGTGTCTTAAATATAATAAGAATTGTGAATATATTGTGCCTAGTAACATAACGAAAATGGTTATCAATTGTGACTGATTGGCACCGACTTCAAAAAGTAATTCATTACTTTTTATATGTATATATTCATAAATTAAATCATAAATATGTAAATTCATCACTTATAAAAAATATTCTCTCTAGAATCTATGTTTGGTGGACATTAAATTATATACATTAAATTTAACCATTTTTATGCCGGTACCTGATATCCGATGTGTGCTTATTGGACAACGTTTTGTCATTAGAGAATTTTAAAGAATTATTTAATTCTTTTTAGCGCTTTTTTGAAGTCGGTTTATATATATTTTTTTAAAAGCGTATTTTATTAAATTCTGTTCCAAATAATTACTTTTAACGTTTACGTTTTAAACATGTAACACATGTCTGTTTAATAACTTTATATTAATCATATAAAAAAATACACAAAATGAACAATATCCTATTACGAGGCATGTAGAATCACATTTGAGCCAGCTAAGTCTACGGTGTCTTTCTCTAAATTTGAAACTTGAATAAATTCCGCCTTCTGTTACATTGCAATAAAAATATTCTAAAAGCATTCTTGAATACAATCTAGTTATAATAATTTGTAGAAAACAATAAAATAAATAAAAATTTAAATATATGAGATTTGGATGATTTTACAGGAATGGAATTGTTTAAAGATAGTTTATTATCTATATTCAAAACATTTTTAAGGAATTTCATGACTCTTAATGCTCTAAAATTTTCGAAACTTCAAAACATTTCTAGGTGTTTAACTCCTATCTTTTCTGAAAAATTTTTATATACAGTGGCGGTCAAAAGTTTCCGGCCAGAAAATCTTTTTCAGTTAATTTGTAAATATACCCATATGAAGAGGAATCTCAAAGCGATACTTATGCATTTTATTGACTTATTAGTTAGGAACTTACTTATAAAAGAACGTGTAAATATCAATAAACTTACTTAACACAAATAAGTATAAAAGAAAACGAATGTTCTCAAAAGTTTCCGGCCACTTATCATTCCTTAGATTTTTTCTATCCGTAAAGTGTTTTTTGGTTGTGTTTATGAATGAATCAACGTGTATAGCATAGTCTGAATTCAATTTGAAAAGTTCAACAATTATTGTTCATAAATGAGTGATTAGTTTGTCGCTAAAAGCCAATCTTCTCGAGATATTGCGACTAAGTGATCGATCGGTAAAATCGACTGCAAACGATATTAAAAATTATATAAAGATGGCCATGGCTTTCAGGACTTTCAGAGGCCCGGGAGACCCCGGAAAATTACTATATCTGTGGACAGAATTATCAGGAGAAAAACCATTGATAATCCGCATGAAAATTCCGTTGCAATATACTGCGAATTACGGAAGGAAAATATTGCTGAATTAAGTTAGTCTACCGTGTTATGATGCTGACGTGATACAGAACCTTATGGAAGAGTTGGTCTTAAAAAATTTCAGAGGTAAAAAAAAAATACCGATGTACCCTACTGGCATTTTCCAAGGAACACAAAGTCTGGTCAACTGAAATCTAGACAAAAGTTCTGTTTTTCCATTAATCGAATTTGAAATTTTTATGGTAGTGGTGGCAGACACTACATACGATGACCTAACAACAAAAGGTATGATTCGACCTATGTTATTCCTACAATGAAGCATGGCGGCAGACACGTTATGCCGTGGGGAGTATTTTCTTAAAAAAGTCTTGGTCCGTTATTTGATATCGACAGCCAGATGAATGATACAATGTATAAGGATATCAAGACCATTTTTTGCCTTATTAGAGAAAAAAATTTGGTCGCAACTATTTTTCGTAACATGATAACGATATAAATATTGTATGCAAGCCTCGATAAGTAATAGTTTTCGCACAAAAAAAATCGTTTTTGAAATGATTAGCCCAAACACCCAAAATGAATCCAATAGAACATCTTTGGAAAGAAGTTGGCAAAAGTCTGCGAAACTATAAATATTCCAACTCAGCCGAAATTTTTCCAAAATTGCAAGAAATGTGGATAAAATGTACCATAGACGATCTTTAACCGTTGATTGTATGAATGTCACGTTGCTGCGCCGCAGTACGTATTACTAAAGCTAATAAAATAGTAATACGATAAAATAGTATTTGTAAATGTTGTTGAACACTGCAATTTTCTATTACAATACCACTTTTTTACGAACTTGTGGAGTTGGCCGGGAACATTTGAGAAATGCGTTTTCTTTTATATTTAATTTTGTCAATTAAATTTATTGATATTTACACGTTCCTCTATGAGTATTCCTCTCCATATGGGTATATTTACAAATTAACTGAAAAATTTTTGCTGGCCGTAAATTTTTGACCACCACTGTATTCGTGTCTTTAAAATTTCCATTAGAATAGATCTTACAGCTTTTAAAATTAATTCCGCTTAATGGCTCAGGTGGCATTACCAAAATTTTAAAGTCATTTTTCTGTACAGGAGGTTTTTGGGCATAATGCGCACGATATTTTAAAAACTTCCGAAAAATTTTTTAATGAAATTTTCGAAACATATGTTTCATGTTAGTATGTATTAACTGAACCAAGAATTTCTTTTTATTGTCGAAAAAATATTTTATACATAATACTGCTTTCTAAATTTTACATTAGCTAAATACAACATTGAATTAAAATATAAATATGCTTTAAGTACAAGTTTATTTAGGTTCAGGATAGTTATTACAATCCGGTGTAAAAGTAGAGACAAAAATTTTCTTTCTGGTTGCAAATTATATTTTATAATCCTCCGCGTAATCTTTTATGCCAATTTTTTGCTCGTCAAATGTCTGAAAATTTGGGACCGCAAGTAAATGCTATTTCTGCATCTTGCAAATTTTTATAATCATGAAATGAAAGATTTTACCAATATCTTCCATTCAAAAACAAAAATGAGTCTCTTAAAACAAGCACATTTTCAGATATTAAACGTTGAAAATAGTCTTTTTTTTTCATTTTTTTCAATTTAAAGAGTCCTGAGACCCCTTAATGAAAGAAATTATGCAAATAAAAAAAAATATTATTTATCATTTAATATTCTTGATTATCAATATTCATGATTTGTTTTAATATTGTTTTCCATTATATTCTTTCTCTTATGCTTCATTTAAAATTTTCTAAAAAAAATGACTGGATAAGATAAGGTATAATGTATTTAAACAAACCTGCAGTAGAATGAGAAAGAATAAAAATATATGATACTTGAATGATTTATATGAATGGACCCGTTCATAGATGGTTCATTTTATATTATCTAAGATTTTTTTTTTTAAATAAAATATGAAAAAAATTCTATATTTGTCATTTACTATTCTTATTTATTTATATTATTGATTAATTTTACTATACATTTTCTATTCTGATACTTAAATCTTTCTACATTTCATAAATAAATAATTTTTATCTTTAAAAAGGAACCTATTTGAAATTTTTAAACATATCCTTCTACTGAAATACAGTGCTTCACGATACATTGATTATTTTGGTATTCTATAATTATTGTGTTTTGCATCTGCTTATCCAGCTGCCTATTATAGATGATAAGTCATTTGAAAATAAAATAATAGAAAATAAGTTATTTTAAATACAATTCATTTCGATTTTCCTAACGAAATTATAAAATTAGTCTTTACATAATTAGATATTCACTTCTCTACTATAGTAATAATTAATTTGATTATAAATAAATCCAAAAGAGCAATAACATTTCATTTCTGATTGAGAAATATTTTACGTTTAAAATTTGAAATTATTTTGTTAACTATCTTATTAAGAAGTTTAATTAAAATATTTGAAACGAAGGCTCCTTTTTTTCAAGTATTCGAGTTTTTTCAATTAATCCAGACTCCTAAAATGATTTAAAATTTACGTCTTTTAATTAAAAATCTCAAAATTTGATAATGGATTTATTTAAGTAATTTTAACTGTAATAATTAACTAAAGCTTTTTCGGGATTTCGGTTAAGGTGAAATAGCTTTATGTTCTATGGTTGAATTTTAAATATTTAGGAATATAGGAATAAAAATTATATAAAAAAAGAGATTGAGCGGAAGATTTTATATTGATTCCTTTTAAAGATTGAAAATCTTCGTCAAATTAAGAATAATTTTTTTAAAGCAAAATCTGTCATTAAAGAAAAAAAACTTAAAAAGTTGAAAATTGTTTTTACATAAAGTCATTAAAGGCAAAAATAAAATAAAACAACGTAAAATAACTAGATAAAATAAAAAATTGTAATTTGACAAATTGCAACCACTATTTCGAAAATGAAATTTCGAATTCTATTTCGAAAATTTTCAAAGTCTAAAATTTTAAAGACTTATAAATAAATTCTATATTTAAATTAATAATAATAATAAACTTCATTTTTAGGATGATCTTAACGCGTTATATGTTTACGTAAGCCATGCATTACACAATAACATCCCTAGAACAATGATAAAAAAACAGTAGGTAATAGATATAAAACTTTAACTGCTTAAAATGTATATTTTTATTTAAAGGGGTTAATCAGACTGACTTCTGAATGCCTCATATTATGTACGACATGGATTTAATATTAATATTTTTGGACCCATCACGAAAAAATTTTGAATGAAATTTCTGTTTTAAATTTTCTGAACTTCTAAATATTGCACATTTTAAAATTTTACACCTTTGCAAACAGAAAAAATGCACTTTTAAATGAAATTTGATTGAAATTTTTATCACAATTTGTTTTCAAATTATTATTTTTTAAAGTTTGTATTACTTTTTTTGTCATTGTAGAAACAGAAGTATACCATTTTTGGACATTAAACATGGACCAATCAGAAAAGCGTCATCATGCAACAGATGTATTTCATTTTTCGACATTAAATATGAACCAATCAGAAAACGAAAAAAAATGCAGATTTCAACCAATAAAAAGATTCGATATGCTTCAGATTTCCCAGTTCTCTATCGAGGTACAAGAACTATTTTCCCAAATAGTTAAAAAAAGAGCCTACACAGTTAAATATTTCTTTAAAAATACAAAAACAACAGCAAGACTCTCTGTAAATTTGCACTTGTTCTTGGCTAAATACATTCGATTGAGTTTTTTGGTCACTATTTTAAAAACATTTCCCGTATCTTATAATTAATCTCCTGTAGGGATTTCAATACCTTTATTTAAAGATATTTTTACAATGTAAAAAAAAAAAAATTGTTAAATTTATGGCAAAATCTGCTGACAGCAATGTTGCCAGCAGTTTTGGCAGCAAAAATTTGTTTAAAAGTAGATGCAATTTGTTTTATTAAAACTAATTTTACTGCAATTTTTACGGCAAAAACTGCTGGCAACATTGCAGCCAGTATATTTTACGTAAATTTAACACATTTTTTTTTACAGTGTATCTTTGTTAAACTATCGACATTTAAAGATATATTTAACTTTCTAATTTTTTTCTGTATTTCAAAATACACAAATAAAATTCATTCAAAATTTTATTAAAAATTTTAAAAATAATCATTTCCTCTTAATTAGGGGGATTAGTGAGAATGACTCAAATATTTCCATGATACTCATTCTTATTTTTTAAAACTATGTTTGTTTATTACTGAAATAATAAATTGTAAGCGAATATGGCTGAAAAATAACACAATAGAGAAAAGTCTTACATAATAGCATTATATATTTAAAGTTTAACAAGTCAAAGAGGCTAGCGGTGTTTCTTTTAAAATTGATAATGTGATGCAAAGAAATATTTGCAATAAATTTTCCAAATCGAATTGATCTTCTTTTAATAATATTAATAAATATAATGTTGATATTCTTAGATAGATTAAATTAACGTACGTTGGATATACAAGGTTGGTTCAACAATCATTGTACATAAAATATTTATACTGCGATGGTTGATGTGGAATACCAAAATATAAAATGTTAGATGCCTATATGCTTAATTTCATAATTTACATAATGACATTATCATCTGTTTCTTTTGCAGTGACTATTGTAGGCGCTTAAAATTGTTTGACATTTGATTTATGTGATCAATATTTTATAACGTATGCTGCATATCATGGTTCAAAAGATTTTGCGTTGCACTCTAATCAACAGATTTATTGCAATTTATTTTATCTTAAATAACTAAAATTGAATAAAGATTCCATTAATTCTTTTGTAATTTTCTTTTAAAAAAGAAGCATTTATTAATCTATAGAAGATACAAATTTAAAGTTTTTATTTGATAATTTTTAAAAGTTATTAATATTGCATTTGATACTTTTACTAATATTTTAAGTAGATTTATGTTACTAATATTTTAAGTAGATTAGTAGACTATGCAATAGTGCTTAGAACATTTTTTTTCTTGATTGCTCATTTAAGACAATTACTAATTTATTCCAAACATGAATACTTATTTTAGTTATTTTTATGCTAGTTTTGCTTTTACATTGTGTTCTTTTGTAATTTATGCAATTTAGTACATTGACGTTGGAAAGATGCTTATAAAAATATTAGGTTTTTAAATTTGATTTCATATAGGACTTTAAATCACACTATATATATATTATTTTAGCTTTCAAAAGTAATTTCATAGTTAATAAGCTTTGCGTGAATCGGAATGGTGTTTTTTTTTTCAATATATATTTACTTTGATTACGGAAATTCATAAAAATTTCATAAATATAAATCAATCGAAAACATAAGTCTTTTTATTCTATAATGCTTTCAAAAACATATAAAAAAGGTTATATTATTATTTGTATTTCAAATTATTATTTGTCTTTATAAGTTTTATAAGTAATTCTTCAGTGATTCGAGTATGCTCTTAAGCATGTCATAAGTTTGTAAATGAACATTCTTTCCGTGGAAACATTCACATATGGGAAATTAAATGAAGTTTTCAAAGTAACAAGAGTAACTACAGAAGGTGTTACAATAACTTTAATAAAACATATTCACAAAATTTCAAAGTTAAAACTTTTACTAAAATAGCAGATTTACGAAACATTATCGACAACTATCTTGACTTTGCAATTTCATTATCAATATTGCAATCTAATTTAATCTCGTTGCAGCCTACATATCTTACTTTTTAAATTCAACAAATAAGTTATTATTAAAACCATCTAAACACTTAAATATTTAAGTACACCATGTCACACATTTACATAAATTGAAATAAATAAAAATAAAGCCTATAAAGGATACATACATTTAAAAAACGAGATTAAAAAGTACATTCAGACAATATATTTATATTCAGTCAAATTCAATTTTAAGATTTCTCTTAAAAATTGACATAAAAATCTTTAAAAATGGCATGTTCTCAACATTGACAATAATCTAATAGTCAAAATATTCTCCAGATGCTTTCAAGCAAAAAAAATATATATATTAGTCCTGCTATTTTCTTAAACTCTAAATAGAAATGCAAAATTACCATTTGAAGCTGACTTCCGTCATTTGATTTACACACAGTTCAGAATTCAAAAATAAATATTTAATGGTAATATTCCGTCAGAAATATATAAAAAAGAAATAGGAGCCAGTATTAAATATATTACAGCAAAATGTATGATTATTTCTTAAAAATAAAACATATTTAAAATATTTTTTTCTTACGTAAAACATTGAATATTTTTAAATGTTTAAAAGTGACTATTGAAGCTTGAATTTTGTAAAAGATATATAAATAGATGTACAGTATAAATGAATATAATAATGTTTGTTAATAATATATTCTAATTATTTTTTATAAATTTCTGATCGTTTGCATAGTTATATAGCGGCATAATTGTACAATTTGCCTTTTTAAAAAGACTTAATTAATTATAATAACTATCTTAACATTTTTTAGAAAAAAACTAACGATATTCTCTTTATTTTCCTAACAGGTTTCAAATTACATTTAAAAATGCGAAAATGATGTTATTAAGTATCCGTTTGTGATGTACAAAAAAAGGATAAATTGAAAATAATTATATTTTTATCATTTCACTCAAACATTTCAGCTTGGCAATAGTGGAATAGTAGAAGTACATTATGTTACTTAAATTGCCATATTGACAAGAAATAATTCATTAACATAAGTAACATAGACATTTTGTAACATTTCATGAATCGAGAACCGAAAGTCAATTTGGATAGAATCATTAAAATATACCCATTTTTAAAAGTTGTACGACTTAAATCATTTGAGATGTACAAAAAAAAGGATAAATTGAAAATAATTATATTTTTATTATTTAACTCAAACATTTCAGCTTGGCAATAGTGGAATAGTAGAAGTACATTATGTTACTTAAATTGCCATATTGACAAGAAATAATTCATTAACATAAGTAACATAGACATTTCGTAACGTTTCATGAATCGAGAACCGAAAGTCAATTTGGATAGAATCATTAAAATATACCCATTTTTAAAAGTTGTACGACTTAAATGAAAATTGATATTAATGCTAATTCAAGGATATATAATTTATTTATGATGTCAAATTTAGTTTACACAATTAAAAAACACTGTTTTTATTTGGTTTGATGTATAGATGATCATTAAGCAAATTTTACACAGTCAACATTTAAAAAAAATAATTTGACTGTTTCGTATTGGTAACTTTCGTTTAGGATCATTTCTTGTAGAATTAATAAGAAGGAAAAATACTTTTCCTGCAGGTAAGATTTGATAGTAAAATAATTTACTAATGCATAACATATCAAAGACGGTACTTTTTTTAAAAAAAGAAATCTTGTTTTATTGTGAATTATATTCGATAAAATAATTTTCTGTTGCTTCCTACATACCTTATAGTTTAACATATGTAGATTAATTTTAAATCTAAATCATGCATCGTTGAACATTCTGACATTATTAAGATGTGCCAAAGTCTAGACAATATAGAAATGCTTATTATTAAAGAAACCCTGAAATAAAAATAATTACTGTAGCTATGTTTTTTTTATCATTTGATATGGTTTATGTTTACTTTACAATGTAACTTCAAATATTAAGTCATACGCAGATATTGACATATCTAAAAAATGACCTTATACACAGATTTTACAGAACTTTATTTGTACAAAAATACGGCATAAGGCTCTATGTGATTTCAATTTAAATTATTTGGGCAATTGTCTCGATCTATGATTTATTTCTTTATAATTACTCATTAATTAAAACATCCTTTTTAAAGCATTTTTTATGAATTTTTAAAACAAGAGTAAGATATTTATACAATCATTTTTAAAAAATCAGAATTTTTTTCTAATTAATATTCATTAGTTAAATGTTAATTCTGATGGGATTTGTAAAATATTTATTATCCCATTCAAATACTTTATTAATTAATCAATTTTGTGTTTACTTATTTATTTATTTATTTATTTGTATTTTCTAGAATTAGAAAAAAAGGAAAAATATAATGCTTTTGTAATAAAAATGCAGAAATATTCACTAAATGAAATTTATCCCTCCGAAATTTTTAACGTCAAGAAAGATGAAAAGATGCTAATAAAAAAGAAATCAACTTTTAAATTATTATTATTATTATTATTATTATTATTATTATTATTATGTGAAACCAATAATGCTTTTGGAATAAAATAAAATACTATTATTCATTCTTAATGGTTGTACTGATAAACGATATATTAATTTATTTTATAAGTTATTTTAAGAGTTTACGTCAAATTATCGTCATGGAATAATGGGTTTTCATTTATGTTTTATTTGTAAAGAAATAAGCACTCAAGTTTCAGGAAATATGTTCAACTCGATTTAAAATCATGGGCATAAAATGAACTATAGTTCAAGTTGAAGTAGAATTCAAGTAGTTTATAGTTCAACTAGTTTTTGGAAGAAAAACAAATATTAAATTTCAAGAAGTTTACAAATTACATGCATTTAAAAAATATTTAAAATTTTGAATGTATGTTAATTTAAGTTTTTTGAAAGTTTTAAATTGAGTCAAGTTATAAATATTGATCGTCTTATTTTATATACATTTTGCAACAACATTAATAAAATGGAATATATTTGTTTTAAGATTCAATGAATATTTAAATTTTATAAACAGTTTTGCCATATATTTTTAAATTAGAATGGATATTTTGTTCTGAATTTCACTTAAATATTATTCATTACTATATATATTATTTATAAGTAGGGGAGAGGGGGGCACCTTTGACAATTTTTTCAGAAAATCAATATATTTCTTACGTGAATTATATTTATTGTGTTTTAAGTGTTACATAATACGAACAATGCAATTCTTCATCATATGAATCATAAATTAAACATTTTCCAAAGAAATTAAATAAGTTTTGAGAAATTAAAAGTTGAAAGATTTTTTTTTCAAACCTGCCCCATGTAAGGACACCTTTGAACAAGCAAGGGCACCTTTAAACAAATGAATAAAATATGAAGATATTGAGAGTTTTTATAAAAAGTTGCATAGTTTACAGAAATATAAAGTAACATGAATAAAATTAAATAACTACATTTTTTTTAAATTACTATGTATGGTTTGTTATTTACCCAAACTTAAATCCTTCAAAGTTGATGTCAAAACTCATTGTTGATAAAACACAAAGTGTTCCTCCAGTTGTGTTTGGTTGTGAAAACTTTTTAACAATATCGTTGAAATACACGTATTTGATACCTGATGCTTTTGGAAAATTAAAATTTTCATTCGCTATTTTTTTATAAGAGACCTGATATAAAATTCTGCTTTATCTGTTACGGAAGCCGGAAATAATGTTTGGAAAGCTGTTAAATCATGAATCATTATTTTGTATCCAGAATTTGGAATTATTCAATAAATGAATTTAGATTTGACTCAATTTATATTTGAAACTTCCCATCACTCACACATACAGAGGTTGGAACATATGTGTGCAGTAAAAGGAATTGTTATAAATCCATGTTCTTTGTCATTCTTAATTAACCACTTTTCACATAAAAAAAAAATTCAAAAATAATAATATTTAATACATTAACAACTTTTTACTTCATAGTTTTATGTATTCTCTTTAAAATATTTCAATTATTATTTTTCACCAATTTATTCATTGTTTTTTCGCTGTTCAACGGTTCCCCAACTTTTTTTGTTCAATGGTGCCCCATCACATGGAGTTAAACATTACAACGGTTTACTCAATTCGGCTGAAGAATTTGAATAAAACAAAGCTTATAAACTAAAGCTAACACATTTGTTTAAGCATTAAACAATAAATTAAAATTTTAGAAATAGAAGTTTGTAAACAAAATTCTTACAAATTTTTTTTCTTAAGTTTAGATCCAAGATGGAGAAAATACATATCTTGTTTAGACAGTACTGTTCATACAAAATGGTGCAGCTTTGAATAATTATCCCCTTGAAGCAGCAGTAATGTATTCCCATATACATTTTTTTTAATAATTTATTTCAAGGAAAAAATTTAGAGTGTTCAAAGGTGCCCCCAGTTCAAACGTGCCCCCCTCTCCCCTACTGTATATTTTGGGTGCATTAATTTCTATCAATCCTCTAAATAATACACATCACAGTTACTATATTATTTTCAGTAAATGAATCAAAACTATATTCCTTGACACTGCTAGTTCTGTCGTTAGTTAATTACATAAAAAAGTTACTTTAGTTATTCAATAGCAAATTCGCATGCGTATAAAGGCCTAGAAAATTAAACTGAAAAATACATACCTAAAAACAAAACATCCTTTTGCCTATTTTTTAATACATAATTATTATGGTTTTCTTTTAAAATATCAATAGTTAATTAAGTATAAACACATTCAATAATCAAACTATATTGTATACATTGTTTGTCTCGATTTTCATTACACATAAATTTTTAAATGTATTATAAATAAAAATGCTCTCACTTCGCAAAAGTAAAAGACAAGATCCACATATAACCCTTTTAATCACATAAGTACGTACTGTTGCTGTAAGCATGGCAATTTTCGTTTGAGATGAAATCTTTAATTTAATGTATTTTGTTAAAGATTAAACTTGTATATGCCTTACCATTTAATGCTGCAAAAGGTGTCATTTTATTTTATTTATTTTTTTCAAATTCTGTTAATCATCAGGATTTTTCATGTTTGCATTTTTAACGTGTAATGCATGTTCATTTACTAATATCATATTAATCATATGAAAAAACACACAAAATGACCTATACCGAGATTTCTTATTAGAAGACAGAGAAATATACACAAACACACGCATACAAAAAAAATCCGTTAATTTTACGGCAAAAATTGCTGGCAGCAATGCTGACAGCAGTTTTTGCCCTAAAAATTGCAGTAAAATTAGATATATATATTTTTTATTACCTATAATTTTACTGCAATGTTTACTGCAAAACCTGGTTGGAACATTACTGCCAGCAGTTTTTGCCGTAAATTTACCGGATTTTTTTTTCAGCGTACCATGTCTTTTGCTAAATTTGAAAGTTGATTAATTTTCGACTTCTCTTTCACTGCATTTAAAAAGTTCTAAAAACAATGCTTGGATAAGACTTAGCAATAGGTTATTTATGCAAAACTGGAAGCGTTCATTAATTTAAATAAACGAAATTTGAATGATTTTATATGAATGTAACCGCTTAAAGATGATTTTTTAAATATATTCTAAGGTTTTTTTAAAATAAAATAAAACATGAAAAAAAAATCTATATTTATCATTTATTATTCTTGATTATCGATATTCTTTATTGACTTTACTGTCATTTTCTATTCTGTTACTATAATTCTTTCTACATTTCTTTATTGAACACATTTTGTCTTAAAACAAGGATTTATTCAAAATTTATAAATATAATATTTTACGGAATTGTATTGCTTCACGATATTATGCATATTATGATATTTTATAATCCATGTGTTTTGAATTTACTTATCGAGTTGCCTATTTTAGATGAAAAGTCATTTGAAAATAAAATATTAGAAAAATATAAGTACAATTCATCTCAATTACCTCAGCGAAATTATAAATTTAGCAATTAACATTACTCATTCCTTAATTAGATATCCACTTTACTGCTATATTAATAATTAAATAATTTGATTATATATACATCTAAAAGAGCTTGAAGATTTCATTTCTGATTAAGAAATATTTCACGTTTAAAATTTGAAATTATTTGGTTAACTATCTTATGAAGAAGTTTAATTAAAATATTTGAAATGGAGACTCCTTTCTTTTTCCCTCTAGAAATCGGGTTTTCACTTGCTCCTGAAATATTTAAAATTTACTTATTTTAATTAAAAATCTTAAAACTTGATAAATGGATTTATTTCAGTAATTTTAACTGTAATAATTAACTAAAGTTTTTTCAAGATTTCCGTTAAGATGAAAGAGCTTATTATTCTATGATACATTTTTAAATATTTAGGAATATAAGAATAAAGATTACAGATTGAAAATACCTAAATCGTCGTAAAATTAAGAGTAATTAAAAAAATCCCTGTAGGCTTGGCCTATTGGCGGAGGTAGATTTCGAAGAGTCTTCAATTCAACAACAAAAAACAAAATATTATTAGTGATAAACCCAGTTTAACTACTTTATTTGGCCGCTTTTGAAAAAAATCTTATTTCATTTTTCTGTAAGAAATTATTTTATCAAAATCATCTTAAACAAAATTTGGCTCAAATGCTCATTTTGAAAACATATTTTGAAATGTATTCTGACTTTATTAAAAAATCGACCAATACGCACATTATATAATTCCTAAATAACAAAAAAACTGTCAATTGAATGCATTTGAGAGCAAAATTGAATTTAAAAATAAGTCATAAAATAACCAATTTGTTATTTGAATATATCCACAATTCTTTAATCAAAATCGCTGTGGGAAATTAAATAAGCATTTAGCCTTTATCAAAAAACTGACCAATACGGTCCATTACACAGTTCCTAAATAACAAATAATTGTCAATTGAATGCGTTTGAGAGCAAAACTGAATTTAAAAATAAGACATAAAAAACCAATTTGTCATTTGAATACATCCTCAATTCTTTAATCATAATCGCAAAAATTGAAGAAACTTGGGATTTTTTTTTATTTTTTTTTGCGAAGTGCCCATTTTGACAGCTTTTAAAAAGTATATATACAGTCAGTACCAGATATATGGTCACCGGCTTATAAGGTCATCCCTTTTATAAGGTCCTTTTTCGTAAGTCCGTACTGACAGAATACGTATTATGTGTTAAAGTACACCGCCTATATGGTCAGTTTCTAATGTTTTCTATCGGATATATAGTCATCCTTTGTCTGCCATTTTATTGGCAAATAGCTTTTAATTTTGTGCTATTTCCCTCCCCTTCAGAGTGTAAAATGCCGAATAGACGTATCATTCAACTGTCCTTAATTGTCGGCTTTTATGTATCGTTCACCCGGTACTTATCACTTTTTAATAGCTTTAGAAAGAAGTTCATAGACATACTGAAGGCGGAGCATTTTCGTTCAAGACGGTTCTTTTCCCAATCGCTGAATCTTCCGAGCTTGAGTTAAAAACGTAAACCACAAGTAATACAAGGTGGGTGACTTTTTCCTTTTTAAACTGATCCTTGGAGATCACGATAATATTTATGATAGATGTACGTTCATCCTCGACAATTTCCCTATCGGAAAAAGTTTCCAAAACACTAGGAATTTCTCCTCAACTGTAGTATTATATGTTAATTTTTGGTAAACATGAAATCACCTCTTGCGACCAAATGTTAAAAAAGTGCCCATTAAAATTAAAAATCTTTAACAATTACGATAAAACAAACAAACCTACAAAAATTTATGTTTTTACAATAGTCACGACAGGAAAAATTGGTATTTCAAAGACAAATGCTTAATATTCATTTTCCCATCGTTGTCATGGTAATAGAGAACGCTAGTCCCTCGTCCCGTTTTTTTTCCACGGCGCTTCCGAAAAACAAATTTACCCATGTAAGAGTGTGAGTTACAGCGTTATTCGATCAACTGGATCTCTCAAACGGTATGGAAAAAGAAGTGCAATCAGTCGGTTAACGTGGCTGTTACCATAGTTACTAACCTAAGATAGGGGCCGAGGAGTGACCAACAAAAGGGGAACATTCGTGCTTGAAAAGACATTTTTTCCTGCTGTGACTATAGTAAGATTGTTTTTACTATACCCATCAATTCGAAACTTTAAATGAAAAGAAATTTTTGTTTACAACTCTTATATTATAAATTATATCTTCATAGCTTATATGTACATTATTTTACTAATTTTACTAACTTATGAATAATATTTTATTGCCTAAAGTAAAATTTCTGTTTACACAGCTTATAAGGTCACCCCGCTTATAAGGTCATATTTTTCAGGACCGCATGGGTGACCAAATAACCGATACTGACTGTATTTAGCCTTTATCAAAAAATTGATGAATACGTACATTATGCAAAAAACTGTCAATTGAATGCGTTTGACAGCAAAAGTGGATTTAAAAATGAGTCATAAAATAACCAATCTGTTATTTGAATACATTCTCAATTCTTTAATCATGATCGCTTTGGGAAATTTTGTGCACAATTCTCATTTTGGCAGCCTATTTTGAAATATATTCTGAATTTATAAATAACTGGCTATTCTGCCCCACTATATAGTTCATAAATAAGAGGACATGTAACTTGGATGCGTTTGAGAACAATAATGGATTTAAAAATGACTCAGAAAAAACGCAATTTGTAACACTTTCTCAATTTAAATCACTATTACTTCGGGAAATTGTGTTCAAAATACCCTTTTTGGCAGCTTTTTTGAAATATATTCTGCCTTTATCAAAACACTGGCCAATACGACACACTATATAGTTCCTAAATAAAAGGATCTGCCATTTGGATGCGCTTAAAATCAAGAATGAATTTAAAAATGAGTCAGAATATAAGCAGTTTAGATTTGAGGTTTTTTCTCTTACTCCAATTTTTGTTTAATTTATTTTTCTATGAGAATTGGTACTATGAAAAACTTCTTAATAAAAAAGTTGTAGATATTATTGAGAAGATGTAAAATAAATTTAATTATATTTGGTCGCTTAAGAATTGAGAAAGTTATAGATTTTTCTCTTTTTCCTCCCTCCTTTGTCTTTTCTTTTTTCTTTTTTTTTCGTCGGTAAAAGATGGTCCTATAAAAACCTTGTAAATACAAAAGTTTTAGATATTGTTGAGTGCATTAATGAAAAATTTAGTTGGATTTGATATCTTGAGAATTGACGAAGTTATGAATTTTTTTCTCCCAAAAACCCTGTTTTTTTCGCCCCTTGAGCCCATTTTTAAATTTATCAAAAATCTGTCATGCACAAACGTTTAGCCCATTTTTGAGAAGTAATATAAAGTTAAAACCTATTCGATAACTGTTTTAATTAAGAAGCTATCGCGTTTTTTCGTTTTTCACAAAAACCCTCCCTATTTCCACCCCCTTGGCCCGATTTCGCCCACTAACGAAATCGATTTATACTTTATGCCCTATGATTTTATGTAAAAGTTTGAAGACGATCTGAGCATAATTATGGAAGTTATCGTGTCTAGAAGAAAGTGATATACACCGATAGATAGATAGATAAACTTTTTTACTGATTATAGTTTTGAGGTCTAGGGGTCATAATCGGTGTAGATCGGCAAAATTTTTTCAGAAATTCTAACATGGGAGAGAATGCACTAGGTAGTATTTCATACGAAATCTACCTAAAAATCAAAATTTTGCGCATAAAAAAATAAAAAGTTGAAAATTGTTTTTACATGAATTCTCTAAAGATAAAATGCATCAAACACTATTAAAAGTTTTTATACAAATATAGAAAAAAGGAATTCTCTGTAAATTTACACTAGTTCTCGGTTAACATTTTCTTGCGCAGTGTTGCCGGGCCGGGAACACTGCGCAATTTTAATTCAAAACTTGCAAACGGCACCAGTAATATTTTAATATAACTTTGCTTTTACAATGAAAGCTTAAATTAAGGAATTCGTAATATCTAGACAAGTCCTTTATAAATTCCGGTGTCAATCAACAATTTCTCATATTACTAATAGAATTTGCTTGCGCCGGAAAGGGTTAAATGTATTCGATTGAGTTTCTCGTTCATTATTTTACAAATATTTTCCTCATCTTATATCTATTTCGGTGTAGTGAGTTCCATGTCTTTATTTGAAGATATTTTTTATTTTTGTTAAATTTTTGTAATTCAAAATGCGAATAATTTAGAAAGGGAAAATCATCTTACTGTAATTATTGGGACTTTGTCTCTGCCGAATTATAAAAGACATAGATCGTTTTCAGTAGCTATAATTTCTATAACACAGGCAGTGAGGTGTTTTTCCAATTTCATTTTGTAACAGGCCTTTATATATATATATATATATGTGTGTGTATATGTATATATATATATATATATATATATATATATATATATATATATATATATATATATATATATATGTATATATATATATATATATATATATATATATATATATATGTATATATATGTATATGTATATATATATATAAATATATATATGTATATGTATGTATATATATATGTATATGTATGTATATATATGTATATGTATGTATATATATGTATATATATGTATATATATGTATATATATATATATATGTAAATATATATATATATATATATATATATATATATATATATATGTGTGTGTTTATATATATATATATATATATTTAAATAAGACTGATATATTAAACTCAAATCGCACACCATATATAATTAACTAAAGAAATATATAAAATATAAAAATATTCTTAAAAGCAAAAACTCACGAACATCTACACCGCTAAACAAACTTGAAAAACCACTACGTGAACAATAACTAATCCATAAATTATAAACTGATCCAACAAATAACAACTCATAAATAACTTAAACATGAAACTCGAAAAGTAACAAACATGGAGACGGGCGGCATGGCTAATGACATGCACTACTGGGTTAAATCTGATTTTATGCATGCAACATTCCCCATGCCCGTCACAACCATAAATGAATTTTAACTAAAAGCAATATATACTAAAAATAAACTATCGACCAGCAATAACCTTCAAATGACCCTTAAACTAAAACATTAAACTTGTCGAACTATCAAATCCATTCAATAATGATTTCAGTTCATTTCGACGACAACTGCCCCTAACAAAATCATTCATAATATTTTTCATAAAGTTCCGAGGGTAATCTTGTTCAAAACCCAGTCTGTACCACTCCACAATGTCATTAATCGCATCTCGAATTTCTGAACTCAACCTATCAATACGAATTAAACCATTTCTGAAAATATTTCTTTTTACCGAGACATGTACACATGAATTGAAATTCATTAACTTTAAAGTTCGGAAACTAAAAGTGTTCCGTTTATCAAATATCTTTGTAACCAATTTTTTACGCTCTAAAATTAAGTTTACATCCAAAAAATCAATATTTCTGCAATCCAGTGAGGAGGGCTCTAATTTTAATGTTGTAGGGTAATATAAGAAATCTAAAATTATATTATCGTTATTTAATTTAACTATTAAAACATCATCAATGTATCTATAACACAAAATATTTTTATTTAAGTTATTGTTACGTTCATATAAATATAGGTATATGTCAGCTATAATAGAACTACAACTCCCCCCCATTGGAATGCCACGAATTTGTCTAAACGTTTTTTTACCGTCGTAAATGTAATTTTCTTCTACAACAAATTTAAATAAATTCAAAAATAAATCGATATCAGTTTCTGATTTACACTCAGTAACATAAAATTCCACAATTTTCTCTTTTAAATCCGTTAAATCTATATTATTGTATAGGTCTGCGAAGTCATATGCATACAGACCTGTAATGTTTTTTATATTTTTCAGCTTATACAATAAGATGTAGCTATTTTTTATAATAAATGTTGATTCCCTACCAGTAACTTTGTGAAACACACCTGTTAAAATCTCCTTTAATTTTTTGCTAACTACCTCAATGTAAGATCCGAAACCACAAGTTATGCTTCTGAATGTAATTGGCTTTTTATGAAATTTAGGAACTAATATAAGATATGGGAAATTTTGACTTTTTTGTTTTAACTTTACTTTTTTATAAAGTGCTCTGATTTTATTCTCCACAACAGTATAAAAATATTCTTAAAAACAAAAACTCACGAACATCTATACCGCTAAACAAAATTGAAAAACCACTACGTGAACTATAACTAATCCCTAAATTATAAACTGATCCAACAAAATAACAACTCATAAATAACTTAAACAAGAAACTCGAAAAATAACAAACAAGGAGACGGGCGGCATGGCTAATGACATGCACTGCTGGGTTTAATCTGATTTTATGCATGCAACATCCCCCATGCCCGTCACAACCATAAATGAATTTTAACTAAAAGCAAACCAAACTAAAATTAAAGTATCGACCGGCAATAACCTTCAAATGACCCTCAAACTAAAACTTTAAACTTGTCGAACTATCATATTCATTCAATAAGGATTTCAGTTCATTTCGACGAAACTACCCCTAACAAAAACATTCATAATATTTTTCATAAAGTTCCGAGGGTAACCTTGTTCAGAACCCAGTCTGTACCACTCCACAATGTCATTAATCACATCTCCAATTTCTGAATTCAGCCTATCAATACGAATTAAACCATTTCTGAAAATATTTCTTTTTACCGAGACGTGAACACATGAATTGAAATTCATTAACTTTAAAGTTCGGAAACTAAAAGTATTCCGTTTATCAAATATCTTTGTAACCAATTTTTTTCGCTCTAAAATTAAGTTTACATCCAAAAAATCAATACTTCTGCAATCCAATGAGGAGGGCTCTAATTTTAATGTTGTAGGGTAATATAAGAAATCTAAAATTATATTATCGTTTTTTAAGTTAACTATTAAAACATCATCTATGTATCTATAACACAAAATATTTTTATTTATGTTATTGTTACGTTCATATAAATATAGGTATATGTCAGCTATAATTGAACTACAGCTCCCCCCCCCCATTGGAATGCCACGAATTTGTCTAAACATTTTTTTACCGTCATAAAGGTAATTTTATTCTACAACAAATTTAAATAAATTAAAAAATATATCGATATCAGTTTCTTATTTACATTCAGTAACATAAAATTCCACAATTTTCTCTTTTAAATCCGTTAAATCTATATTATTGTATAGGTCTGCGAAGTCATATGCATACAGACCAGTAATGTTTTTTGTTTTTTTTCAGCTTATCCAATAAGATGTAACTATTTTTTATAATAAATGTTGATTCCCTACGTGTCACTTTGTGAAACATACCTGTTAAAATCTCCTTTAATTTTTTGCTAACTACCTGAATGTAAGGTCCGAAACCACAAGTTATGCTTCTGAATTTAATTGGCTTTTTATGAAATTTAGGAACTAGCATAAGATATGGGAAATTTTGACTTTTTTTTAACTTTATTTTTTTATAGAGTGCTTTGATTCAGTTTTGGTATATACAAATTTGTTCAGTTTTGGTATATACAACATATATATATATATATATGTTGTACAATCTATTGACGTATTTCAGTACGTGCATCCTATGTATTTCGAGCAAAGCTCAGTAACGGTTTGTGATAATATAAATTGTCTGTAACTATTTTATTTAAATTTTTTATGCCTTATGCTTTAAAAACAAAGATATTAATCCTTCTATGGACGAAGTTTGGAACTATTATTATTATTATTATTCGCATAAAGAAAATACTTGATAGTGAGAAATATTTTAATCCAAACGGCACTCCCTCACAACATTTTTTTGATTTTACATTATACTTGAAAATGCGTCACAGACTTTTGAACCAATCTGTATACACAGATATCACCGGGTATTCTCCTATAGTTGGCAACTTGTGAAAATCATTGGGAAATGGCAGGAAAGGAAAAATCTTCTGAAAATGTAACCTAAATTGCTTCTAATTTGAAGCGTATCTCAACAATATTTTGTGCAGTGAACGGCCTTTATTACTGAAGTTTCACTGGTTAAGGTACGGCAAATCAGACATACCTTACAATGTTTCAACGTGAAGAGACAATTAGCCAATAGCTGATCACCATTGTCTCAACCGATATTCTTGCTGAGGTAAAAGTAAAAGATTTTTTCCTATTTTGTGAAATATATAGACTATATGGCCAAAACTGACCGGCCACTTGCTATTTTAGACATTTTGATAAATATCTAAATAAATACATGAAGAATTACTCTGGAACTCCAGGTGAAAAACATAATAAGACAGGTCAAATATTAACGTGAAAAGTTTTACCCGAACTTTTATTGAGGACAGTTACAAAATTGAAAGAACGAATATATCTTTTGGATTATTCGTTCAAAACCTATGGAGCGAAAGCGTTCAAACTATAAATTAAGTGGCTTATCGTAATAAACTGTGTTTGTTTTTATGTGGATACGATACTCATAAAGAAATAAAGGCTTTCATAAAAGATGTTACAAATTTTATAATGTTTTTGCTTATAATTTGCAGAGTTCTTAACATAAAAAAATGTTCTTTTTCAGAAAATATGATAAACACCTTTGCACAAAATACCCTGCAATCAGTATTAAAAAAATAATAATTGTATTGATAATGAGTAGATTTAGTTATTAATTAAACATATCAATCAAGTCTCACCAAAAAAAAAAAAAAAAAAACTTCGTTTTGGATCAAAGAAAACACGTGCGCATGCGTACTAAATCATTTATGCATCATTGATGCAGGAGCTAGCGAAGACAGTTTTTCAATTTTATTTGTGTTTTTTATTGTTTTCTTTAAATCCAAATTGGTTCAAATATTGTGGTATACAATGAAAAAAATTGAAGCAATCAACAATTTACAAAAAAGTTATAAAAGGATCATTTCTTCAAAAATAATTTCACCTTTTTCAACGCCCCTTCAAGACGCAACTTTAGAGACACTGACAACCAAAAATATGCTTTTAAAGTTTGAGACATCTTTTGTAAGTTATGGTGCAACTGGTTTTTAAAATTATGAAATTAATCTGTCAAACGCTGATCACTTCGCATTTCACGTACACGATATTTTTACTATTATCGAAATAACTAAATGTCCTCATTCTAGCAAAATCTATTTACATCTCAGTACACCAGAAATGCTCACCTACAATATATTAGAAGCGTTTGGACGGATAGATATATTTTCTAGAAAAGAAGAGTTTAACAATTTCAATGAAATCGTTCAACCTTTAGTGTATCGTCGTATTTTTACCGCTATAGAGATATCCACAAACCAAAAATATACTTGTTCTAATTCTTTCAAATGTACCTACACTCTTAAAAAATCTGTAAATTCACGGTAACACTACTGGTAGCAATGTTGCTAGACATTAGCCGTTCCATTAGTAGATTTTCCATCTTGGGAAATAAACAGAAACTCCGTTTGAAGAAGCTGCAACTTTCCGTTACATGGTTTGATTTTTAATGATAATAATTTAATTTAACTTTCAAAATTAATGAATCGATCAATCGTCAAAGAATTCGAAATTTCCGAGTGATTTTGAGATGCTATATTCTTTTATTCAATGTAATTGGTTTGTATAATTTACTTCAAACTTTCCTGAGAATCGAACTCGAGATCTTTTGACAGCGGAATAAGTCCTTCCTGACTGAGCCAAAGCTGCTGATGCCAGTTCGTACAAAATATGTCTTTTATGAGTTAGTGGGAAAATCTGTTGTACTTTTAAAAGAATTCCTTACAAATATATTCGTTAGAATTTTCGTAAATGGTTTATTTTACAATGAGATGACAAAAGTCATGAGATAGTAATAAGCAAATATATAGACAACAGTAGACTCCTTACAAATTCTATAAATGGCCAGTGCCTGGGCAGAACTTTCATTTGTATTCAAATGCTTCGTATGAGAAGGTTGATTATTTGATCATGCTACACGACGAGAATTAATGGATTTCGAACCCGGTTTCTTATTGGAGCTACACGTATGGGTCATCCCATTTCGGAAATCTTTGCGGAAATCTACATGCCAAGATCCACAGTGTCAAAAGTGTGCCAAGAATAATTAAATTCAGGAATAACCCCCCACCATGGACAACGTAGTGGTCAACCGCCGACACTTAATGACTGCGACCAGCAACGTCTGCGTAGACTTGTTAATGTGAAAAGACAAGCAACACTGCTTGAAATAATCGCAGGAATGAAAGTGGGATCTCTGACGGACGTGCGCGTTAGGACAATTGTGCAAAATTTGGCTTCAATGGATTATAGCATAAGCAGACCTACTCTGGTGCCATTACTAACAGCACGACATCGTCAACAGTGGTGCTCCTGAGCTCGTGACCATATCATTTGGACAGTAGACGACTGAAAAATGTGGCTTGGTCAGATGTATCACTACTTCAGTTGGTAATAGTTAATGAAACGGTACGAATGTAACGCAGATCCCATGAAGCCATGGACCCAAGTTGTAATCAAGGCAGAATGAAAGCTGGTGGTGGCTCTATAATTGCGTGGGCTGTGTTTATATGAAATGGACTACGTTTGATGGTCAAACGGAACCAGTCGTTAACTGGAAATGATTGCGTTCAGCTACCGGGGGGCCACATGCAATCATTCATCGACTTCATGTACCTATACAAAGATGCATCTTTAAGGCTGACAATGCGCCATGTCGCCTTGCCAAAACTGTTCACGATTGGGATGAAGAACATTCTGGAAGATTTGGCCATCGCGATCGTCCGACATGAATCCCTCGAACGTTTATGGGACATAATCGAGAAATGAGTTCAAAACAAAATCCTCCACAGTCAGCACTTTCGGAATTATGGACGTTTATAGAGGCTGCATGGCTCAATATTTCGCCAGAGGACTTCCAATGACGCTTGAAGTCCATGCCACGTCATATTTTTGCACTTCATTGGAGAAAATAGAGGACCGAGACGCCATTAGCAGGACTTTTGTCACCTCAGTGTATTTTAATTTAGGCCGATGCATAATACTTATTATTTTTTAAATCCATGTTAAATTTTTAACAAGATTAAACTAAAAAAATACTGTTTAAAATCATATTTTTTTTTGGAGGGGGGGGTAATTAGTTTAAAAAAAATTAAGAATAAAAAACAAGTAATTTAAAAAGGAATTTTTATGTTTTTATTATTTTATGGCGCCTGTGGGATTCAAACCCACAGTCTACGATCGAAGGCAATTAGTCGCGTGGTGTCTTCACTACTCGGATACGGAGACCCCTAGGTAACGGTGTGGCACGGTTTTTCATTCTATTTCCATCCGTATCCTTAGTTATTTTCAGGAAATATCAGTTTTCTGGTTTTTAATGGAAAATGCTTTTTTGCTGTGAAAAAGGTCATTTTCTGTGAAATTCAGGAAAAATATATCCGTGAGTTTAATTTTTTTTTTTTTTAACTTTGTAGAAACGGGGTTGAAAATGCGTATAAAGCTGATGATATTTTTTTGAAGGTAAAAGTAAAAAAATAAAATAAAATCCAAAATTCAAAGCAATATTTTAGTGCATCTCAATAGACCATATTTGCTTCATCTACAAAATTGTTTTAAAACATATCAATTGATAGATTTTTTTTTCTTTTTAAGATGTGAGGAAATAAAAAAAGGGTAAAATCCTGAGAGTTTCGTCGCATTTTCACCCCTGCTGCACATAAAATTAAAAAAAAAAATCCAAGAGAGATGTTTGTAGCAGGAATAACATTATTCCTTTTCTAAAATACCTTTTCTCAGATGATATGCAACAGTCCCATTGTTCCACCCACTTTTTAAAACATATAGAAAAACATTTTTCTGAAAACTGCTTCCATGAACTTATGAAATAATTTCAGAATCTGTATTCATTTTTTTTTTCTTTTTCGCCACGGAAACATCTTCTTGAACTTCTAAAACAGCTAAAAATCGCATAGTGTGAGATCTGACTTTCATGATCTTGAGACATGATTTTAACCTTTTCAGGTATGGTGTACTATTAGAAAAACGTGAATTTTAATCTTTAAATTTAAAATAACGTTTCTATCCTAAAAGAATCATGCGTATAAGTGAAAAAAAAATTAGAAAATTGTAATTTTAGTTAAATCTTATTACAATAAAATATTTTCTAAACATTTTCAAAAACACTCCCTTAGTCTTTTGTTATATGAATATTAATTGAATAGCATGCAAAGGAAAAACATTCATTGTCTTTTTGACGATGGCATATTCTTTAAACGATAATTAATCTATTTGGATCGCTAGTATTAATTTTATTAAAGCAAAAGTAATTTTTTTCTAAAATTTGAAAAAAATCGAACCCGAAAAGATTAATCTTGCATTTACTAAGATATTGCGGAGCGTGAAGAACGACATGCGGTCGAGGACTATCGTAATGCAATGTCCACTTCTCTATCAACCCATGACGGTTTTTGGATATGTTTGTCGATAAATTTTCAAAACTGAAATACAACATTCACCATTCACAGTAAATCTTTGAGGATGTGTTAGCATACTAATAGATTGCAACTTTATGATAAAGGGAAGTAATCAGCACATTTAGTATGTTGGATTTTTTTTAAATCTCTGAATCGGAGAATCAGTGTGTTTCAGTATACTTGTTCCTTTTCTTACTTATTTGGTAAAAAATAAAAGTGATGCACCCAAATTTCTTCACCTGTTATTACAGTCTTTAGGAAATTCTGATCATTTTGAAACATCCGTTTTTAGTCACAACACAGGCGAATTCTAGTTTGCATTCTTTAGTAAGGTGCTGATAAACCCATCTGGAATCAACATCGCGAAGCTGTAAATAATTGCGTTCAATACGACGTTGAGGAAATAATGATTAATGGCACTATCTCCTAGCATGTCATTTGACAATTATCATCTATAATTCCTACACTTTGTTAACATTTGGATCATTTACAATATTTTTTACTTGGCCACACTTATTAGCCAGTTCTGCAGACAAAAGTTTAAAATCACTATACCATCCAAAAATTTATAGACTCCTCAAAATATTTGTCTCTATAAGCTTATTTCATTAATCTTATCTGTTTCTGAAGTTGTTTTGCGTCAAATTTAAAGATATTGTGTTAGAACGCATTTCTTTTTCTTACATTCATTCTTTCTTTTTTTCATTGAATCACTCGTCTTTATTTCTCTAAGATAAATAAAAACGTTTCTTTAACCCTTTCAGGACCGATTTTACCGAACGAAATTACTTTTAATTTAAAAATGTAAATCGCAGCTATCCAATCAGACCTATTGATATTTTAAGATTACCACATTGTCTGAAATCCAGCGAAAGTACATATTTTGTTACCATTCACTTCATATTTATATGATAATAAGCAGCTAAGTAATAATTCCTTTTACAGTGTTATAAAAGTAATACACTTCTTCAAAGTTTTAACTTGGTGTTGTGCTCAGTGAGCTTCGAAAAGAAATCGCAAAGTATCATGAGAGTAGCAAACAGTTTTCCATAGCATTTATGTCCTTAATTCAAAATAAATTATTTGGTTTTTCACAAATTTCGTTTATTGCTTTTATGCTGTTACTAGGCATTGCATTACAAAAGTATATCAATAAAACGAGTTCGGTGCTGTACGTATATAGCGTTTATCATTTTAGGGGTGAGCAGGACCGCACATTATATTGAGATATTTCTAGGGGGGAGGAAAGGTTGTCTTTAGATTGCGTTATCATTTTTGATTTAACCAATATTTTCTTCTTGTATTAATAAAATGCACTTTACATAAAAATATTGTTATATTTTTATTAGTCTGTTATCTATTTTTATAGAAATACAAATTTTTCGTTAAATCATTAAATGATAAAATTTTTTTTAAATTCAAATTTTATAACACCCCGACGTTTGGCATTCATATTCTTCTGTCATATGTGTATACATAGAAATTGCAGTTCGATAAACAAAATGAGAAGTATATTTAAAATAATAGTTGTTTTGTTTACTAATAAATATACGAGAAAGAAAGTTTTTTTCTGTCCACCTGTTTTCTTGTGTTTAAGGTCTCCCTCCTCAATCCAGTGAGGGGGTAAGTTCAAAAAAACTTTATTACTGTTGTATACATTATGCAACAGAAAGCTAATACTGAACACTTTTAAATAGTTGCTATTGCTTTTAAATGTTATTTGATATAAGTCCATATACAAAGTGGTATTTTATTAATTTCTCTTGATTTAATTCAATAAAGTTTGAGAAAAATAAATATATAACAGCATCTGTTTACCACTCCAAACAAAACAAAAAAAAATCAGAAATGTATATTTCCTTTTTAGCATTAATCAAGGTATCATTACGGGATAGGTTGGGGGGTGAGTTCTAAGTATGATATCGTAGGGGGTGAAGGATTTAAAGATACCAAACAATTGATAATGGTAAATATGCACAGATATAATCTAGACATTAAATTCCGATGGTACGCGTAGTACGCCGCCACTGATATTATGTATTTCCAAGCCTTCCTTGTCTTTAAGGGTTAGTGTCTCAGTTAATTACCAACGATTTTCTAAAATCATTACAACCAATACTTATATACTTCTGCTATGAATGGTATCTCTAGGGATCCTAAACACTTTCGCTAGACTCCCGCAAATCAAGTTTTTTTTTTAATGTGTGTAACGGCTAATGGAAAAATGCACTTTTCTCGAAAACTATGAGATCTAGAGTATTTGCTATAGCTTTCTTGTAAGTTTTAAATTAATGTCTACTATTTTTATTTATTTATTTTTTTTTACAATTTTAATTTCAGTATATTATGAAATAGAGGAAGAAATATATTTGTACACTACAACAATATATGTGAAAATTGACAATATATGTGAAAATTGAATACCTAAAATTAAAAAAAAATGCATGTTTGAGTTCGGTGTAATGCTTTCATACCTTACTCCACACGATATAAAAAAAAGAATTTTTTTTTTCAAGTAACTTAATAAATCCCCATACCTAACTCCTAAACATATTTGTAAATGTTTAATAATTAATAAATATGTAGGTCGATATTCTTTATTACTTTCCCCAGTTTGAACTTTCCATGTTTTATAGTTTACAAGTAAAATCGCTATGACAGACGGACAGACAGACAGAGGAATGGTCTTATGATGGTTCCGGTTTCACTTTAAAAGTACCGAACACTAAAAAGGTAAAAGTAAAGATCAATAAAATCTGTGTTACAGGTTCTATCCATATTTCATAATATAGTTTGAACCAATGAATAATCCACAGTGAATCATTACGCATATTCTTCAATTTATATAAAATTGTAGAACACAAATATCATTTTTGTAATTTATTAAAAAAAATAATTACGACTCCAATTGCAATATAAAAAAGTTATAATAATAATGCATCAATCTTTTTGAACTAGGTGACAGGAAAAAAAAACATTTTTACGAATAATATAGATTATATCCTTTGTTTTAATAATATGGATTTTTTGCTTTAATATTTATTTAGATACAGAAAGACAATGATTAAAAGTAAAATAAAAGTACTATCGCGCTAAAAAATGAAATATTTTATTTAATTATTATATGTTTTATTATCGTAAGGATGAAATATAATCCGAGATTACCAAATGATATATTTTAGAAGAAAAAGAATAATTTTGAATTATACGACTTTAAAGATTAAGCCGAAATTAGCAACGTCTCTTTGTTAAATAAATAAATTTAAATTTATATTGTGTATTTTTAATGAATAAGGAGGAATCGCACTTTCGCTATTTTTAATAGTATTTGAGAGTGTATAATCCTACCTTATGTAATAGAATAGCTTAATTTTATAAAAGATACAACTTTTTATGCAGAGAGTGATTTTTTTTCGCACCTTTAAATCCTCTTTAAATGCATTAAAGCTTACGGATGAATGTTTTTAAATGACGTCCATTGTATTTTTTACGATATTTAAAGCAAAATAAAAGAGTTTTTCTAAACAAAGAATAAAAACATTTATTATATATATGTATGCATTATTTACAAAAAATAACAATTTAGACAAATGTTTTATAGATAATTTAAGTTTTACGAAGTTTACATAGGAATTCTTTTAATTATACGCATCAAATTATTGAAACACACACACTAAGTGAACATAATAATGGACACTTCAAACAAAAATCGTTTTTGATTGTTTTCTTAATATGTTGCGAATGTGTCGTGAAAGGAAAAACATTGTCCAAAATGTGTTACAAAAAAATCCGTAATATTTCCAGAAATACTGTTTATTGACATTTATTGGTAAAATTCCACTTAGTAATAACCTGCAATTTTTTTTCTGTAGAGCAAATTGCCTTTTATTTCATTTTTAAAATTGCGTAATTTAGATGCACCATGCAAAAAAAAGTGTTTTTAAAGTGTTTTACATGTATTGTTTTCTAGTGTTTGGAATCGTGTGGTGTTTACAATATATTGTTAGTTTCTTGACAAAGTACTGTGTAGCACAACGCTATTTTAAGTAAAGTGTTTCATCAACTCTATTTACAACACTATTTCAACGCAATCAACCATGATATTTTTCGAAAACATTTCTATACAGCAATATTTTGGCATATATTAAGAATACATTTCTTAATAGAAATGCTTTTGGAACATGTTAAGAGCACAGACACAACACAGAGAGTATTTTGTATATAAAGATTTCTTATACATTAATGTCTTGCAAATTTGGTTACAAAAAATGTTCTAAAATGTGTTTCTTTTATTGTGTTAAGAATTTTCAGTGTATAGATATATCCTGTTTGTTATCTTGCTCCACATCTGTATTTGGTGTAGTTTGATTTGGAGGACTATAGAAGCTACGGCTTTAGCCTCGAATGATCCATTACACACAGAAACAATCCAGAACTATTTTTTATTTCGCATATCCATTAAATACTTATTAATTTACTACAAAGGGACTACAGAACATCCATGTCTTACCCGGATTCTAACCAGGACCCGTCGACGTAGCAGTAACTGCCGCTACGGAACACGCCACTGAGACGGTTCCACATATGCAACCTTTATTGTTTCCATCAAAAATAACTAAACTTTTTTTAAACATTTTGACGTCACTTATTAATATCTGAAGGATTTTTTCTTAAACCAATGCAATAAATGAAATTATTATGCTGATTTTACAATAAAACAAATGCTATCTTTCATCTGAGTTTTCAAAATGCCTTTAATACAGTATAGTCAAGAAAGTGAATAACTTTCATAAGCATTTAACTCAAATTCTTTACTATACAAATTTTTGAAATTTGTATATCATTCATTTGTTTAAAAGTTTTAAATTTATGATTATGTGAATTTAGTTTAGTGACAATTAAAATATTATTTTAATGCAAATTGATTATGGGGGACATATAGGTGAACCTAAATTACAGTCCCTTAAACGATTTTGTGCCAAAATAGAATAAGAGCAAATATCTAGAAATTAATAATACTACTGTAATGATTTTTTATTTCAGATCCAACATATCGAATTGATACATATAACTTTTCTAAAGGATCATTTGTTTTTATTAAAGGCAAAAAAATGCTTCATGTAATTTTGTGTTAGTATAAGTTACCTTTTTTCATCATAGAGCCTTTTTAATGTGCGTAATTAAACAGATTAAATAACCCGCTTAACAATGAATATATATATATATATATATATATATATATATATATATAGAGAGAGAGAGAGAGAGAGAGATGTACAGGATATACACTCTAAATGGTGGCCAATGGCAAATTCCTTAACCGTTTTCCATATACATATAGTTCCAGTTACAAAAATGTTTTGAATGAGGTAAAGAAACATTTTCAAATAGATTAGGATCAATAAAAACTTTTTTCTTATTTTATAGCTTACTAATTTGGCGCAATTCTTATTCAAATTTAGTGTTAACAAATATAATCTTAGCAAGTTTTTTCCATTTTAGCTTTTTAAAATTTGAAAACAAAATCCAAAATTTTAAAACTTATGGATAATAAATTTTTTTGTTGAATCATCTAATCAAGTTACATTAATTTTAGCTTCGTGTGTTTGACTAAAATAATCATACAAAAGAAAAAAAAAAGTTACCTTTTCCTCCAGCACACGTTGGAAGGATTTTTTGGTTTACTTCAGCAAAAAAATTAAATAAATAATAAAATAAATAATAATAAAGTAAATGTAAATGATGTAATTAAAAAGTGCTTTACATGTTTTATAGTGTGGTGTGTTAATGTGTGGTGTTTACAATATGTTGTTCATTTGATATTTTAAGACAAGGCAAAAATTAAATAAAATCAGGTTGTTTTTCAAATAAACATTAGCTCCAAGTTATTGCCAAATTTGGCATGAATTCGCGAAATATTGTCAAATTCAGTGACTAAAACTAAGCAACCATAAATGGTGCCAACTTGGCTATAAAATACTAATCGTATACTATAGCATATCTTATTCAAATTTAGTATTGACGAATATTCTTTTATCGTTTTTCGTCACAAATAGCCGCATTTTAACTTTTTAAAATTTCAGAAAAATTTCCAAAATTTTAAAACTTACAAGTAAGAAATCTTTTTTAAATCATCTAATCTCGTTCGATTAATTTTAGCTATGTGATTTTGACTAAAATAAAGATAAAAAAATCGACAATAGAAAAGTTGTTTTTTCCTCCCAGTATATGTTGAAAGGAATGTTTTGACTTTTTTCTGCAAACAAAATGTCAATAATAGTAGCTGAATAGACGTATTTATCAGAATCAAAAATCTTGAGCCTAAAAATGTAACTGTTCGCGTACAACACTTAAGCGAAATCTTGCGTCTTTCAAGATTAAAAATAATCCAAAACAATTAAATAGCGTTTTATTTCTATAGTTTTGAAATATTTTAAAACAAAACATTATATATAACACATTTTAAATAATCGCAAAAAATTAAAAATACTCAAGAAAACTCCCGCCGCTTTTAGAAAGAAGATATAATTTAAGCAGCTACGCTAGTTTACATTTTCAATAAACAAAATCAACTTTCACATATTCTTAAAAGAGGAAGCCTTTTCTAGTATAAAGGTATTTTGTAGAATTATTTATTCTGTTAGAATATGTCTTATTTACCTAGCTGTTATTTTAAACAATATTACTACAGAATGCATGCTTTAATTTGTAGAAAAACATATTTAGTTTCTTTATATAATAACACAATTTATTTAACTTGTGCAGTTGTTTTAATTTATTTCCGTGGATTTTTACTAAATCGTTAAAAGGAAAAAAAACGCATTTTTTCTATATGTATAATACAAAATCTTAGCATGAATTTTTTAAAAAATAAAGAAAAATTTTTTTTAACTAAACATAGCACATATCCAATATTTCAGAATAATTTCTCTTTCTTCTAGAATAATTTTACATTTTACAATAGAAATTTAATAATTTTAACGATCATACAATATACCAACCACAAAATGATATATATATATTTATTTTGCAGCATTATAGTTATTTTATTCAAACAAATGTTTTATAATATTCTTCTTAAGGAATTCTACAAATATTTTAAAAGAATAATTGTATTTTTCTTGTAAACATTAAGAGTGTTGAAATAAATCTAAAGTTCGTTCATACATACTTCAAGCAGTTAATGTTATACTAGATTTTATATGATATGTTAGATTTTATTCTGTGTAAAATTGTGGAATGAAGAATTAAAAGACAAGAACTACTTTGATAATGAAAAATTTATTAAAACAAAAAAAATGCATTAATAGTTTTAAAAAATATATTGTAAAAAATATCCGCACTACACAAGAAAGACTTTGCATATGGTTACGAAATTCGAATTTATTTTCTATTATTAAATAGGGTACATTATGTGATAAAGATAAAAGTATATCGATTTAAATTTTAATTGGTTGAATTGGCAGGGTATTTTTAAACGGGAAAATCATCATCAGTTTAAGAAGGCATATTACAAATAGTATTGTCAACCTGACAATATCTTTATGAAAAATTCCGCCATGCTAACAGAATTTCTGTAAAAACTTTTAGATTTCATTTTTATTTATTTCATTATTTATGGATTGTTTGGTCTAAACCAACAATAACTTTATTTGAATTTGATGAAAAAAATTTTAGGTAAAAACTTGGGTGCAAAGCAATTACTGATTTATAAATATTTTTGTAAACTATGTATCTAAATTAGATTTAGAATATAGCTTAAACCATAGAATATATCAAAAACCACTACCACTAACATTTTTATTTATTGAAATTCTTCTTTATATTCCTTAATGAGGTACATGATTATTAAGATTTATTACTTTTGAGTCTGATATACGGTTGATTAATTCTTCTCGTTAAAGCTTTTTTTTCATCCTTATATTAAAAAATTAATTTGTTCATAAATGAACGTAATAGTCATATCATGTCATTATTTGGTTTAGTTACCAGAGTTTTCAATTATTAAAAGCTGAATAAAAATGAAGATAACAACTTTATAGCTACCTTGTCCTATCGAAAAAAATGATTCCTATTTTAAATACTTTGAATATGCATAAAAATAAGATGACATTTTACAATCAAATTCTATTTTTAAAATTAGACAAAAAAAAAAAAAAAAAAAAAACCTTTATCAAACTTTAAGACAACCACACAAGACTTAATATTCCTTTTTTGCTATTACGTAATTCTTTGCGAGTATAATTTAGAGTCCAGCTCAAATATGATTTTTCATGTATGAAACTTAAAATATGCATTAACTCAGCACAATAACAATAAGTCAGATTTTGAGTGATAGTCAGTAACATAATCATGAAAGGAATAATACTTAACTCGCTTGCGAGAGATTAATGTTGATTGTTGGATTGTCATCTAGTCATCCATTAATCATGTTGATATTGCGAATAAGATCAAATCTGACTTTGCAATTTTGCTTCAACAATGACAGTCATTTGCAATATAAGTCATATAACGTTTCAATAAAAACATAATTTAAAAATGAATTTTTATTACACTAAAAACCTTTTATTTTAATTAAATTTAATGGGCCAAAATTGTTATGGTGCTGATTTCTATGAAACACAAACAATACAGCATGTAAACAAGTATTTTAAAATTCTAATTCTTAAACAACAATTTTATTATTAAAGAATCAATAGTTTCTGTTGTAAACACAAAAGAAATAGTATTTCAGATACCCATTGTAATATCTTTAAACATATTAATCTAAGGCATAAAACAGTACTAAAATAATCGAGGTGGGCGAACTTTTACACATAACATATTTAATACACATATTTCACTACACACGACATACACACATTGTAAACATAGAACAATTAATCTGGAACTCAGATACATTATGTTCCTTACATAATTCCATGGAATGGACAAGGGGCGCCATCTACAGGTTTACCTGAAAAGTAAAAGTATAAAATACCACAGCTCTTCCCCACTTAATAATGAAGTCGTTCAGGAGCTCTTCGATGTCTTCTGGATCGTCTAAGTACGTGTGGAGAAGAAGAATTTTAGTTTTTACATGTTCAGGAGCATCAACTGTAGCACTAGTAGGAACCGACGGTTTTGGGAGAATGTTATCCGAACTAGTTGAATTAGAACTCGAAGAATCAGGATTATGAAAGTCAGTTGGCGTAGGATCTGGAGCAACTGGAAAATGAGAGTCAACTGGTTGCGGATCTGTGAAACTTGACTGTAAGGGTGGAAAATCATCTTGCTTCATCTTTGCATTTTCTCTTCTCAAATTTTCTGTAACATTTTCTTCCGAATTTGGATCATTAGTTAAAGAAATATCTTCCCCTACATTAGTTATTTGATCCACATGCTTTTTCCAAATATTCGAACCAACTTGAACTCTGTAATGTAATTTCCCTTCTCTTGCTACGATTCGACCAATTTTCCATTTGGCTTCCGGAGTATAATTTCTTACAGCTACTTTCTGGTTGATTTCAAATTCTTTTACTTTAACTTTAGCTTTCCTTGCAGTTTGTTTTTCATGAACAAAATTTGCAACATTCGGCACTATCAAATCTATACTTGTTCTTATGTGACGCTTTAGAAATAAAGATGCAGGACTTTCCCCCGTTGTAACATGTGGCATCTTCCTGTACTGCAAAAAAAAAGTTATTCAACTTCATTTGTAAATTACCTGGTTCAGAAGCTAAGGCTTTTAATCCACATTTGACCGTTTGCACATATCTCTCAACCTGTAAATTTGTAGATGGATGGTACGGTGAACTAAACTTATGTTTTACACCATGACTTTTTAAGAATATTTCAAATTCTTCAGATGTAAACTGCCTAGCATTATCTGATACCAAAGAAATAGGAAAACCGTATCGTACAAAGAGAGAAGAAAGACAAATAATTGTATTTTCTGAAGTCGTACTAGGAACTATAAATACTTCTGGCCATTTACTATAAGCATCAACCACTAACAAAAGCATCTTCCCATTAACAGGACCAAAATAATCAATATGAATTCTCTGCCATGGAGCTGTAGGCCATTCCCAATGATGTGTATCAACTTTAGGAGGATTATTTTTCAGATTTACACAAATAGAGCAATTTCTTGCAATATCTTCTATATCATGGTCTATTCCTGGCCACCATACAAAACTACGGGCTAAAGATTTCATTTTCACTATACCAAAATGACCAAAATGTAATTCCTTTAATATCTGTTGTCGATGAATTTCTGGGATAACTACCCTACAACCTTTTAAAATACAACCATGCTGAAGAGTAAATTCTTCTTATTTTCCGCCAAAAAGTAAATTCTTAGGAAATTCTGAACCCGAAATGAGGTCATGAAAAATTTGTCGCAAAAGAGGATCGGTTTTTGGAACTGAAGCAATAGATTTAGCATTTAAAGGTAAAACAGAAAGCTGATTTATTTGAATGATTTCAGATTCATCAAGTCCCTCATTTGAATTACATTCGTGGGGCAAATCTTCACTACTTAATGGAAGACGTGAGAGTGCATCGACATTACCGTGTTCAGTAGTTTTCTTATAACGAATGTCATACTGGATCGTTTGTAAATATATGGCATATCTTTGCATTCTAGCAGCTGATAAAACACACTGTAAAAAAAAAAAATCTGTAAAGGTACTAAACATTTTCTAGGAAACTGGGATTCCAAGAACTTTTCCTGTAACGGTAACAGCAGAAATTCAAGTTTCAGAATCGATTACATGAATTTTTCCTGTTATCGTTACATGAAATGTTCTTGGAATCCCAGTTTCCTAGAAAAAGTTTAGTACCTTTACAGATTTTTTTACAGTGCAGGAATACTTTTAGAAGGTGAAAAAATTGAAACTAATGGTTTATTATCAGTAAACAAAGTGAATCTGTTACCGTACAAATATTGAAAAAATTTCTTAACACCAAATATAATTGCTAATGCCTCCTTATCTACTTGACTATACCTTTTTTCGGCATTATTCAAGGTTCTGGATACAAATCCAATAGGCTTTTCAGTATTGTCTGGCATCACATGCGAAAGAACTGCAGAGATACCATATGCAGAAGCATCAGTAGCTAAGATTAAAGGTAATTTCGGATTGAAATGCGTAAGCACTCTGTCAGAAGTAATTTCTCTTTTTATTTTTTTAAACGCTTGATCACATTTGTAAGACCAGCTAAACTTCACATTCTTTTTAAGCAAATTATTCAAAGGATGTGCAATTGTCGATAAATTCGGTACAAATTTAGCATAATAAGTTACAAGACCAAGAAATGCTTTAACCTGGGAAACATTTTCTGGCCTAGGGGCATTTACAATTGCTTTTATTTTATCTGGTGTTTTATGAATACCATGTTTATCCACTTTATACCCACAATAACTAATTTCATCTGCCATGAAGAATGATTTTTCCTTATTTATCCGAGTATTATAATTTCTCAATCTTTCTAATACATGCTTTAACCTTTGTAAATGAATTTCATCTGTTTCCCCAGTAATTCCTATATCATCAATAAAAATTGTAATTCCCTCAATTCCACTTAAAATTTGCTCGATTTTTCTTTGCCATATAGCAGGAGAACTACTAAGACCCATTGGTAATTTAAGAAACTGAAATAATCCTTTAGGCGTATTAATGGTTAATAATTCTTGGGATTCCTCATCTACAGGTAATTGGAGGTAAGCTTGATTGAAATCAATTTTTGTAAAATGAACACCACCACTTAAAGTAGCTAACATATCTTCTATTTTAGGCAAGGGATATTTTTCTACTTTCAGATATTTATTTAATGTAACTTTAAAGTCTCCGCATAAACGTATTTTACCATTAGATTTTACCACTGGAACAATCGGGGTTGCCCACTTGCTATTTGTAACTGGTTTAATTATACCTGCTTCTTGTAATCTTTATAATTCGTCATTGACTGCAGCACGTAGTGCATAAGTAACAGGCCTTGCTTTACAAAATATGGGTGTAGCATCCTTTTCAAGGTAAAGCTCTGCCTTTAACCCTTTAATTTCCCCTACTTTATCAGAAAATAAATCAGAAAAATTATTTAACAATTTTTGCAATTTATCAGAATAATTTACAGTCTCATTAACATAAACAGATCTTAAATTATGTGGAAAAATATCGAATGCAGAGGCCCAATCTCGGCCAAATAATAATGGAAAAGTATCTTCTTTTATCAAATATAATTTTAACTTTTCTGTTTTATTTTCATAAGTAACATTTACTTCAACATAACCTACAGGTTTAAAAATTTCACCAGTTGCAGTTTTTAACTGAAAATCTGGGGGGGGGAATATTTTATAATCAGGAAAAATTCTGCGAAATCTTTTTAAAGGAACAGCAGAAATTCCCGAACCTGTGTCCAATTCCATATCAGCTCTTGCTTTATTTTCAATTAACACAGATAGTTTAATAGGATTTGCACCTGTATTTTTTATAGTTAATACATTTACTGTATCTACCGAATTTACTTGTTTTTGGAAAGTTTTACTTCTACATTCTTTTCCAATATGGCCTTTTTTCTTACATATTTTACAAATAGCATTAACAAATTTACATGAATTGGCTAGATGAGAAGTATTTCCGCATCTATAACACTTTAATTTACTTTTATTTGCTTCAGGAATTGTATTATTTACATGATTGTTGACATTTGACTTCTGACATTCGAGAATTTCTTGGGGTGTACGTTCTTTGAACTTGAAATTTTATTAATACTGAAATTTTTATTTTTAATTTCAGAGATTTCAATTTCTACATTGTGTAAGGATAACGCTTTTTCAACTGCCTTCTCAAAAGTTAAATCATCTACTTGCGTAATCAATTTATTTTGAATGCTTTCGTTTTTCAAACCGCGTAAAAATTGTTCCAATAAATTTTCATTTAATGCATCATCCGTAAAACAACAAAAAGTTGTATTTTTCTTTAATCTAGCAGCAAAATCTTGAACTGATTCCGACTCATTTTGATAACACTTTCAGAATTTAATTCGTTCTATAAATTTGTTGGGGGCGGGGGCTTAAATGCTTTATCAAAATATCAACAATCTCAGAATATTTTAATGTTTCACACGCTTTTGGGAAACACAAATTACTCAGCAAATTATAAAGCTTAGGGCCCATGCAAGATAAAAGGGCCGCAACTTTTTTTTCCTCTTTTAATTCATTCAGAATAAAATTCTGCTCCAAGCATTTAATATATGCTTGAAATGATTCCACTTTATCATCGTATTCTTTAAACGCCAACATTGTATTTTTATGCAAAAAGACAGGAAAAAAAAGTAAAGTAAAATTCAATGCACTTACCATCCCCTTGTTTTGTAGCTGCTGATATATTCTGGAAGGCCGTTGTTACATTTCTGAAATGTTCAAATCAAAACTGAAATGAGCCATTTCAATTTGGCTTGCCGTTATTCTTGTAAAATTTTTACGGTAGAAAGTTTTTTACATCGTCGCCATTGTAATATCTTTAAACATATTAATCTAAGGCATAAAACAGTACTAAAATAATCGAGGTGGGCGAACTTTTACACATAACATATTTAATACACATATTTCACTACACACGACATACACACATTGTAAACATAGAACAATTAATCTGGAACTCAGATACATGATGTTCCTTACATAATTCCATGGAATGGACAAGGGGCGCCATCTACAGTTTTACCTGAAAAGTAAAAGTATAAAATACCACACCCATGATAGCTTTTACCTATAGTTATTATATAAATAATGTATTTTTATTATTATTGTAATAAATTTAATAAAAATTGCATATTTATTTTAATAGTAATGATTTCGTTCAAACAAAGCAGGAAATAGGTAATTTATCTTTAGACATATTTTAAATATTCTCTAAAAACTTAACAATAACAAAAGAATTTTGGCCTGTATATAAAAAGAAAAATTTTCATTTTATTTCATTGTTTTGGCAATGTGTGATAGATAATTAGCTTTTGCTTTAATTAACAAGTCCGGAATTGCACGTCAAACGTGGTAAATTAGATGCGTCCGTACTGCAGTGAAGTTTTTAAAATGTTCAGATTTTGGTGTAATAGATTAGATTACTTCGGATAGAGGATAATAACCAAAATCTTTTGTGGATCCCTGTAAATACTATCTGATTTCTATTATACACGAAGTTACTTGTAGCAAAACTCAGCAACGTACAATAATTACATAAAGTCTGAAAAAATTAATATAATATAAACCCGGCTGAACAGTGCTTATAGCTACACCATTATGTAATGGAATATTATTGTTTGAACCCGTAAATTAATAACAAAAATGTTGTTTGTAGCACAGATTGTACAGAATATGTATTTTACTATATACTTCGTAGATGCATATCGATTTTACTATGTTCGAATGCTTGTATCATCATTGAAATGCACTAGAAACTGTTTTTTCCTATTGCCCTTAATGTAATGGAATAATTCTGATTGTCCCTGCAATTAAACTATACAATCGATTTTCATAATATTTGAAATGACTCGACAAAATCATGCAATAATTATATATTTTAAAATTCAAAAGATTCAGTTGGATAGTTTTTGCTCTGTTATATACGGACGGACAGGCGTACAGAAGGACTGAATGACTTCTCTAGGTGCTTGGTATTTACATCATACGAATTTGGTATTTACATAATTTCATTGCACACTCAATAAGAATAGACACTTAAGATGATTACTTAAAACTATTTGTTTTGTCCCTTTTGGAACCGAACAGCACGATCATGCGGGTTAGACAGTCATTTAAATTTGTTGCTTCTGATTTGTATAGAATAAAAACCCAAGTCTAACAATCATTCTGGTTAAATAAAGAATAAAGTATAATTTTTATTATGATCAGGTTGTGGTTATAGTAGAGTCGCGGAAAAGGTAATTATTACCAATTCATGCGTTTTCAATATTGTTATATATTTTACTATTTTTGTTTTGAAAAGTGATATTTTTAGTACAGAGGAAGAAACTTTGACCCTTTAAGAACGCATCTTAAAAGTTTTAATTTTCTTAGCCCCCTTTTTTTATCAAGTTAAAAGGATGGTTATAATTTCCAAATCAAAAACTCACAGTCACAAGTGTTTCGATTAATTAAGACTACTAGTGTGGAAATTATAACCATTATATTTCTTCTTTATATTAGCCTATACATATTTGTTTGGGTTAGTTAAGACCATTAGAACACAAAATGACAAATCTGATTATCCAAAATTTTGCTAGGCTTTGTTCAAATTACTATTTAAATCGCAAAAATGCTTAAAACTATTGACAAAGAGCATCAAAAATGAAAAAATATATGATTTTAATATCTAAGTGTGAATCAAAATTTCACCACACAGTTTTCTCCATTATGGCGGTGGTCACAGTTAATTCCTGGTCATAATTACTCTAACTAACCCTACATGTTTTACTTACAAACGGAATGACTTGCTTTCTCATAAGCTTTTTCAAGGTTATGTAAAAGTGAATTAAAAACAGGCATTATCCTATTTATTTTAACATTAAAATATTCTATAAAAATCATCAGAAATAAGCGTTTTTGAAAAAAGGAGAAAATCGGCCAAGTCATGCATGATTCATATTAAGACAAATATTTAAAAAAAAACATTCTACTTGATTTTTTTTTCGATTTTTTTTTTTTTTTTTTTTTTTTTTTTTTTTTACAATTTTTGACAAATTGAAAGCCAGCCTTGAAACCTTTTATAAACATTTTACTTCTAGTATTGCATGTAGCATCTGTATGCACAACGATTAATGCAATGCATTAGAAGCAATTGGTTCTACGAGGATAGAGATAATAAGTAAGATCAACCTAATTATGTTATATTATTTTATGCTATTCGTATGTGAAATAAATAAGTAAAAATAAAGCAACATGCAAATTATTGAAATATATATATATATATATATATATACTCGCACTACATCACAGCAAATTATCGCAGAAAGATGCGAATCGCAGATGTACAGGGTGATTCGAATTAAAGTATCCCTGTTTGCGACACTCTAGCGAGAGAAGTAGTGGATAAAACGTCTTCATATTTGGAAGATATACATATCAGACCATGGGATATTGAACGAAGCAGAAAAAAGTTCAAGACAATTCTACCAGGGGATAATAAGGCGCTGCGATCGCTTTAAGATAAGAAAAAATGTAACATGACCAAGTATGATTGTGCCAAATTGCTGATTCCCACCAGTAATTTTAATAGTATTATTCATTTAGGTTTTATTAGTACATGCTGTGATTAATTTTATTAGTGTTCTTATTAGGCGAAGAATACTAAAAAATTTGCGGTTGGAATTTTAAATTTTATTTCATTTTACTTATTTTAAACCAATTGTAGCGCCTTTTTATCCCCTGGTGGCCGTTATTTGAACTAAAAATTTATATTGCATCTATCGGTTTAACATGGTTCGATACGTATATGCTCCAAATATAAAATTGTTTCATCCACTACTATTCTAGCTAGTGCGTCTCAAACAGGGATAGTTTAATATGAACCACCCTCTAAAGTTGGCATATACATCATACATATACACACACACTATATCACAGAAAATTATAGCAGATAGTTGCGAATCGCAGATGTAAAGTTGGGATATACATCATGAAATTACACATTCAGATGAAATGTGTGCTATCGGGATTACAATATTTGGAAATACCTGTTGTGTAACTGTTATTTATCTTATTAAAATATGAGAGTATTTTTATTTTAAAAAATGGCAGCAATCAAATAATCTGACTAAAAAAATAATAGAACTGGCACCCTCGATGCAAGCTGATTCGAATCACTGGGTGAAATTCAATAAATACTTATTTAATGTAGCAGATATTAGCAAAAATATTTATTTTTCAATAATTCTTTTAAAAAATCAACAGTTGATATTTTTTTTATTTTGCATGAGGTATGACTTTCTCATAGAATTTCTACTCTTATATCACAATGAAGAATTTTTTTTAAATATTTTACTTGGTGTGAAGTGTACTGACATTCATTTCTTTAACCCGCAAGTAGTCGCGACTTTCCCACAACGTCATTAGTCGCGCTCGATCTTTTCGTCGCTGGCCCCCCGCATACCAAATATGTAAAATAAGAAATATTTTTCACCTAATATATGAAGATAACATTTCAATGAATGTATAAATTTGCAGTTTTCTTAAATTATGCATTTTATTCATGAGATATGGAGTAATTCAAAAAGTAAAAATGAACTGACATTAGTGATTGTTACGTAGACTTTTCGCCAATTTCAAATTTGTTTCTAAAAATGTACCTGAAAGAAAAACAGAGGTGTCCTGTTACTTCACTAAGGTGTTCGAGAAACCTTCAAAGTCAGCTACATGGTAGATCTCCGTTTTATGTGTAATCTGATACAAGTTAGGAGAAGATAAGTTATACGGGCGGCGAAAAGACCGACACGCGACTACTGACGGGTTAATAAACTGTGTTATAACTCGGAGTAATAATATCTTAGAGATTGTAACGTTTTTAACGATTATTTTGTACGTTTTATGATATGTAAAATCTTTTAAATCAATATTATATCATGTTTAAAAATTAAATGTTAATTTTTTCAAAGACTAGTATGTCTTGTAGTTGCCAGCTGAGGACATTATGTGCAAGATTTATTCAAGTTAAATGAAAGATGAACCTTTTGACAAATGTATTTGTTATCAACATTATTTTATTGATAGCATGATAATTCCTTGCATTGTTCGAGGTGCTGAACTAATCTAAGATTTTTGAAAATATTATGATTAACGACTATTTTGATATATATTAATTATATTTGTTATATTTTCTTTAAAAATGCTTTTATTATTTTAGATTTGTATATCTTATGAATTTTACTAAATTAATAGTTAAAGGAATTTAGTACATTTAGTAAGACAAGTAATTAAAATTTGATTCTCTTAAACATCGCAATCAGTAATTCTATGTAATAATGTATTTTATAGGTAAAAAGAAACTTTGTAGTACACTTTTAAAATAAAATTTTATGCATTTTATTGCAACGATCAAACTGAAATATTAATAAAGTTCACCTCAGAAAAAAAAACCTCATAAAAACAAATAATTACTATTTTTTTTTTTCTGTCTACTCTGTCATCATGTATTATTTAAAATCTCTATATGTAATATCTTTAAACAAAACATATTTAAATAAATCCATTAGTTTAAAATTTTTATATTGAAACGGAAGAAAAAAAACTTTTGCTTTGTTTCTGCTTTGTTAATTTATTCATTCATAATTAAGCAAGCATAACTGTTTATAAACTGTAAACACAAAGCATATTTTCATAATGATTAATATAATTATTCCTTTTCAAATAAAATAACGTTTTGCATTTCTTTTTAATCCTTATATATATTATAAATGTGAAAGTGTGTCCGAAAATTGGAATGAACTTGGCTTCAAAACGGATGGATTAATGTCTTTGAATTTTTGTATATAGATAGATTATTGGTCTGAAATGAACATAGGCTAATTTTTATTTATTTTATTCAAATATTTTTCTTAATAATTCAACATTTCACTATTTTTCATACAGAATAAATTGAAAAATTTTCCATAATAGTTAATCATCTTTCTTTTTTCGTTGCCAAAAAAATAAAAAAACCGGAATAATTATTTCTCTTCTGTAATTTATTTTCAACTGAAAGATTTTCACGTGATAAAAGAAAATGAAATAAATAAATGGACCCTATTCTGCTTTTCTGTTCGAGGCTAAAACCGCGATTTTACAATTTGTGACGTCAGAAAAATACTGTTTTTCTTCTTATATCACGCAGACGATTATATAAAATTTCTTTTACACTTAGAAGACTTCACAAGAATATAACTTCACACTTTACAAGAATATGAATATTTGAGTAGTTTTTCATATTAATCCGTAATAAAAATGAACCTTTTTCTTTCTTTCGGTTCGAGGCTATAAAATTCAACTTTTTACCAATTGTGACGTCACAGGAATACTTTCCATTAAGAATTTTAAAAATATCAATGTAACGTCATATCTGAAACAAAGTATAAATTTTTACATTTTCAAAAATTCTGTTTTTTTTTTTTTTTTTTTTTTTTTTTTTTTTTTTTTTTTTTTTTTCGTTTTACGGAAACTACCTCTGTTTTGACACTTTCTAACATAATCCAAAAGTGTTTACGACTTCAACCTGTCTGTATACCGGATGCCGAGTACCTGGGGTCTGCCGTCTGTTTGTCCGTGTTTCAACTTGAGTAAATATAGTGGAATTCATACGAAAATAACATACGTTATTGAGATTTGCTATAGCATGTGCGGCATTGAAAATGAACCAGGTAGCAATTATAGCTGAATCACAGGAGCACTCAAAAGGAGATTTTACATTATGATATACGGCGAAAAAATCATTTGTGGTGTATTTTGATAATGTTACATAATTTTAAATGTAATGAAATTTACATGCATTTTTAAGGTTCACAAGAACATGGTTACTATCGAATATGTTAAGTATAGTACTTATAGTGTCCGTACAGTGAGCTCAAAAGTATTTCAATATATCATAGTCTGTGAAGAAAAACCATTTGCAGCATATTTTAATAATGTTATTTTATTAAGGTTATTTTAATGATATTGAAATTGATATCAGTTACTGAAGTGCACTAAAACAGGATTTCTGTAGAAAATAGGGTGAAAAGGTTTAACATTCTTTTGCAAGATAACAGAAAAATGTTCGGTAATATAATAGTCTACGGGGAAAAAATATTACCAGCGTATTTTATTTGCGTTGCACTATTTCAAACATGATGAAATTAATATACTGAGATAATCAATACAATGATAAATACTGAAATTTACTAATATGCTTGCAGTAAAGTATGATTTGCATCACATTTGTTGTTCATTTACAGAGACGCATAAAAGATTTTGTGTCCAGATCTCAGATATTGTATCCAAAGTGTGGTCTATTAGAAAAGATTGCTGAAGAGCTTTTTCAATTATAGTATGTATTTTAAGGAAAACTAATGCATCCTGAAGTTCAGCTACATTTGGTATAATAAGAGATGTTTGTAGAATTTAAATAAATCATGTATCGGACTATACAATAAACTGGATATATGGTCACCTGTGCAATAGTGATTTCCGGAAATATGAATTCAATAATTTGAATCGGGTTTTTTGCTTGAATAATTTAAGCTAAATATGCGGTCGTATAAATATTTGCACGTAATATACAGGACTGTACAAAAGAATTCAAGTACGTTTCTGTCTATTATTAGAAATTGCTCAAGATGAATTTTAATCTTCGTTATATTTTTTCTAACTATGCAAAATTTTACCATTGTATTTAGAATATTTACAAGCACATAGATCACATACACAGATGCAGAAAAGAATGGGCCGGCGAAGTTATGTATTATGTAAATGTTGGATATTTTTTTTATTACCTAGGTTTAACACGTGATTTTTCTTTCTTTGATATGGAATTCTGAAATGCACAACAATATGATTTCTGTACCATTGGGGTGCGTTACAGGTGTTCTACAGTATAAATGGTTGCAATTTCATTTTCGCGATCTTTAATATTATCTAACACATTTTCCATTTATTTGACTGAGTTCTTTAAGTCCCTTATAAAAAAAAAAAAAAAAAAAAAAAAAAAAAAAAAAAAAAAAAAAAAAAAAAACTATTGCATAGCCTAGTATAAGATATGTGTTATATATTTTTTAAATTATTGTTAATGAAATGTTTTGTTTAATTAAAGCGTTTATCCTTTTTTTATGCTACGTGAACGACGTCACGGGTAACAGCTAGTACTACTAATATATAGAAAAAATATTAAAATATTTTGCAAAACATACTAATACATAATTCCATTAAGAATAATTTAAAAAAAGTGATAACGAGAGGTTATGAAATATTTTTCAGAATATTTAAACAATTGCATTATCTGTTAGCTTTTTTTAGTGTGTGACTGTGTGAAATACATATTTTTTATGTTTTTGTGTGATTTTTTATTTTTCAATTTGAGCAAAGCTTGCTTAATAAAGAAAGGAAGATAAATATTTGAAATCATCGTCTTGAACTTTCGCAAATAAAAATGTAAAGAATGCAAATTTACAAAACAATTAAAACCACTAAATTACTAGCATACAATAATTTCGTTTTGTTGCAACATGAATTAAACGAATTTACATAATTTGGGTATTATATTTTTAATCGGTAAATATTTAATTGAAAATATCGATGTTTTAAATGTATCACAAATTGAATTTTTCGTTTTTTCAGTTACCTTGTTTCTAAAAAGAGCATTAAAATTTTGACTAAATTAATATAATTTGCTTAGGAAAAATTAATATTATTGGTTTAAATATTTAATTTAAAAAATACATTTTTAATATACTAAAAACTTCAGATCAATTTTTTGTAATGGACTTGAAAATTCAACTGCATGTAATGCACGTTTATGAAATTATAATTTAAAACAAAAATAAATATGAGGTCTCAAATAAAGCATTAAACAAATTTACATAAAAAAAGTAGTAGATTTTCGTTTTGAAGTACAATTTTTAAAAATAGCAACAATTAGTTGCTTTTGGCACTAGAAATTAAGATTTGATGAAGCTTCTAAAAAATCGTTTTATTATATTATTATTATTATCTTATAACGTAAAAAAATATGACGAGATTCATTTTTTTCGCTTCAGAAAATGACAAATAAAGAATTAAACAAACAATTTGTGGTTCATTTTGATAAGATCTTTATCTATATATCTTCTAATCTTACACAAGATTATGTCAAAAAGAGTGATTGCACAGAACTTTTTTATACTATTGATGGTTGATCGTCAAATTTCTCTCATCCGAAATCATTCTTGAGTTTTAATCTATTCATTACATCAGCAAAATTTAACAATTCAGCAAATGCTTCTCTAGCTATTTGGTAATCAAAAGTGCCCTGTTATCTTAAACATATATAATCATTAACTCAAAAAAAATTATATTCATAAGCTTTTATGTATTTTATTTCATTAAATCAGATTATTTTAGTAAATTTTGACTTTTAGAAAATGTTTATAAAGTCTGTATATCCTTAAATAAATACTTTTCTAGAAAACATAGTTAGAAAATAAATTTTAAACTCGTCCAATATAAATTTGAAAAAAATTCTAGCGATAAGTGACTTGATCTGAACATTTTACAATAATCTAATATTCAAAATATTCCTGAGATTCTTTGAGACAATGAAAATATTATTGATGTCGGAAACAATTTAATTCTCATGAAACAGCAAATAAAAAAGTGTTAGCTTTAGAAGCTGACTACAGTTGTTTAATTTGCATTTAAGTTGCTGGAAAGATAAATATTTAATGGTTATAAGTTATAACAGAAATGTGCGAAAAGAAAAAGAATGCAAGTGTCTATAAAAAATGAATAATAGAATTTAAAATTTGTTCTTTAAATCAAATGAAAATGTTCGCTTTTCACATTCTTTTCTTTGATACATTGAAGTTTTATATATAATAGAGAATAAATTTATAAGAAATTTTATTTGAAAAATAACTGATTTTAGCCATGACAAAATAATGGGTCAAGGATTCACACTAATGAGTGATTTGACCCGCTTTATGTTACAATCAAATACTTGTTAATGGCAAAAAAAAAAATCAGTTTGAAAAAAATGGAGTATTTTTATGCTATTATGCTTTTCCTATTATTTAAGAGAATATAATGGGCAAACAACTCTACTTAGACGAAATTTAAGGCACTGGGAAAAAAAAATCTGTTGTAAACACGCACTTTTTTCTAACGATCTATCTGGAAACCGTAGTTGCCACATACCTTGGCTTTATCTCATTGTGTTCCTGACTATAGTGGTCATGATCAGTGAATATTTACTAGAAAATTCCATAGTTTTTTTCTTCTGGTTGGCTTCATAAGTGAGTTTATGCTTCTTGTAATGGAATTTAACTAATAATCTCAAGAAAGAACGGAATAATACAGAGAAGTCAACAAAAATATTTTCTAATTGTCCATAGAAATTGATCTAGACTGCTTATACAAAAAAAATGCTATAAATAATATCCCACGTGGATCTAAAGAGAATTGAAATCTAAAGTGTTATTATCATATTTAGTATGAATTGATGAAGTGGCCACATAAAATTAATGTCATTTGCAGAGAAATGTGTTTGCAATTTTTTGTTTTATTTAGAGAAGAATTTTGTATATTACATTACGATTTAATTGTAAAATATCGATCTATACCATAGGGTAAAAAAAAGTCACATTTTAGAAGTTTTAATCTGATGTTGCAAGGAATGAAAAATTCTGTAAAATATGAAATAGAACAATTTTCAATATTTCGAAAAAACGAAGCAAATTAATCCATCTACATCAATATTGTTGCTGTGAAAAAAGTTCGTCTCTTTTCGCTTTCAACGTTCTTGTTGAAAATGAGATATTAGCCTATTTAGCTCGCTAATGAGAATTTTCTATGTATAGAAAATATATGTAAAAATTAATTTTCGTATAGATTATTATTATGAACATTTTATTGACTGCAAAAGTACATACTGGATGACATCAAACATTTAAAATATTAAAATACATGTAATTATACATAAATTACATAAAAAGTGCTTAATAAAACATATGAAAACTTAAAAATACCTTTAAAGTACTTTTAAATTTTTATATGTTTTACTATGCACCTTTTAAGTACTTTAAGTACAGTTACATGTATTTTGACGTTTTAAAATAGTAAAAGTGTTAATTTTGCACTGTTTTTGTTCTTAAGTCCAATTATATCAATCATTGAAACTGCTGAAAGCCACAATAACTGCCTCTACGGGCTGTATGCAGGTAATGATCACATGAGTAATGAAAAAATTTGTCGGTGCATACACAGCCGCTGCCTTGAGGACCTCAGCATTGCAGTGTGCATTGGGGTCCAAGTTAAATAAGAGAGATACGTAATAGTCCGTTTTGTTCCTATCTGGGTAACTGGAGGGGCAATAATTCGAGGATAACATCTTGATGAATGCTTTGGCTATCCATTTTTGGATTTTACTGGCCGTAAGAGATAACGAAAAGTCTTCTTAACAAATGTATGTACTACTACATGTTACAGATGTAATTTAATGTTTAACTAGAAATAAGCAATTCTATTGACTCTACCCCCTTACAGAATGAAATGTGGAGACATCAGTTCACCTGCATACTTTCAGAATTCCCCAGAATTTTCTCTGATTCAGGCAATCTTCTCCACACATCTGTCAGGACTTCCTCGAAGATTTTACTCAAACAAAGATTTTTTTCTGGTTTACTTTCTTTTCATTAGGCAACATTTTTTACACTGGAAAGAAAAAGGACATTCTTGGCTCCTCTTACTGTTTCGGCTTGCAAAGAATCACTTGTCTCTGGTCAGACGGTCATCCCTTGTTAATACAAGAAAAAACTCTTCCTTCTTCATTAAGTACAACCCCTAACAAAAATTACCATGGATAACAGTTCATTTTGTTTTTTCGTCAACATGCATCTCTCTGGGAAGGGCCTAAGTCCGCCTTGAAAAATTTTCGTCAACTTGACCAACCATTTTCCAGTGTCTCGGTGATTTTATATTGCTGAACGTGTCCTTCCCTGCACAAAACTGCGTCACATGAAATTTGGCAAAATTCAGTTATCTTCTTACATTAAAGACAAATGATCGGGCAAGTTCCAAGAATGTGGCAATATCTCAACCTATGTGTTTTTAGCTAATGAGCCGACAGCATACCTTTTTATTTAATCAATTAACCTAGATTCTGAAATGTTTACATGTAACTGAAACGTAATTGTATTTATGTGATATTTTACCTACAACATTTATTTTGAAATACCTGAAGCACACAGTATTGAATAATAAGTGCAATAAAGGCATGCGTATGAAATAACTTTTTTATATTATAAGTATGCACGAAACATTCCAAATTATATATTTATAATATGGTACTATTTAAAGCCAACTAACATAAAAATTCAACCGAGTAATTTAGAAACTCAAAAAGGTACTGTAAGTGTGTCCAAATTCTGGTAAATCACTGATAATAAATCTATTATTAGAAAGCAATTACCTTTATTGCCCCTATTTTTTCTTATTTATTTTCCTGTAATGAAAATTTAATTTCAAATAAAATAAAAAAAACAAATGAAATTATTAATATTGATGTTTAATTTTGCATCTTTTTTTAACATCTTCAACAAATAAATAATTTAAAAAAAAAATTGTCTAAAAACGAAAACGTGAATGCTTCCATGTTATATGTTATAACATAATTAATAGGAAATACGTTTGAAATCTTATTAAGAGGCGTATTTAGTCTTGTAAGTAATTTAAAGATGTTGTCAAATTTAATTAAAAATGAGAGACAAGACACATTAAAATGATTAGAAAAAAAACATTAAATTTTCTTTTTCATTATCCAAATGAAATTTTAGAATTTAGAATTAAAATGTATTTAATGAATTTTTGGTATCACTGTGAGAAGCATAATTAATTAATATGGTCATGAATATTTCTGATACATCTTGGAGATTCATTTCCGATTAAGATATATTTTATTTTAAAATGTCTATAGTATTAGTCTGTAAGTTTAATTAAGTTATTTAATTAATATTTTTCCAGTATAATTACCATTTTTAAACAAATTAGTTTTCATAAGGTACAAAATGATTTATAATTGACGTATTTCTATTTAAATTGTAAATTGTGATAAATATGTCTATTTAGGAAAGAGAAATTATTAAGCTTAAATACATTTTACGTATTTTTGCATCTTATAAAAATTACCATGTAAGGTTTATGACGTTCCTTCTTAAACTCAGGCATAAAAAAAACAATATTTATATCTTAATATTTCTGCATCATTTGAGCAAAATGACTTCAACATACTCTTTTTTTTTAAATTATGCATTTAATTTGAGACTTTTTCTATAACACCCAAAAAAATAAACGTTATATACATATTAAAGCCGACATAAATCAATTTTATACATAATCGGTCAAATATGCTATCCAAAAAATTAACAATAATAACTGGAAAAAAAACGTAATTACCAAAATAGTTACTATACAAAACGTGTTTGAGTTAATTCCAAGGTATATTTATTAATATTAAGTAATATCAAGTAATATTTAATTCCAAGGTATTTTAGATTCCACTTCTTTTAAAAGACCAAAGATACTGTAGAATTAATAGAATGTTTCATTAAGTAAGGCAAAAACTAAAATGTAAAATTTGTGCAGACTTTGCTTACGACCCATGTCTTAGTGAAGTAAAATATATACATGCCAAACGTCAAGATAATTAGATCAAAAAGCAGGTAGTAAAAGCAAAACATGAGTTACATTAATGAACTTTGACCAATGCAATTCCTTTTCTTGTTCGTTTGGTGACGACTTTTCTGTGATGCTCAACTACGATCAACAAGAATTGTTTTATTTCTTCCCTGTCCGATTCGCTAAAGCTTTTTTATGTATTTATCTGAGCAATTCTTCTTTCTCGAATATAGTTGTGCACTTTAGGAGCTTTCGCAAGGATTCTTAGAATGTCAATGTTATGTTGTGGATTCGAAATAATTCAAGCATCTTTGTTTAATTAGTAACGAAAAGGCTCCGGTCATTTCCCACAAAAACTAAGTTTGTACCCCCTAATAATTTCAACTCTTTTATCCTTCCCCATTGGGTATCTAAATTTTTAGTCATATTTTCGATATCAATATGAACGACAAGATATTTGTCCAACGTATAAAAAAAATCATCCAGAAAAGTCTAATTCTTTGTTTATTTATGACGATTCTGACGTCCTTTTAATTTTTAACATATTTACTCTCTATATCGCCTCTTTTTACAAACACATTTTCTACACATTGAAGAGAAATTTTATCTTTATCAATACTTGTATATTTCATCAGAACAAATGCTTTAGATTTTGCACATTTTCAGTTTTCATTTACATGCTACAGATTGTGACCAGATTATAAAATTTTTCCGACTCAAAAAAAAAGTGTAACTTTGTTTTGATTGAGTAAATTTAATCTATTTACTTGTAATTGTTCTTGATTGTTGATGTCTCTAGCCACACTAGATATTTTATGTGTCATTTATATTTTATTATAGCTATGCCTTTATATGTATGCTCATTGACTTTTAAAATTTTCATAAAATATAGATTTTTATGTTGATATTTATATTTCAACATAACCTTTTGGTTGGTATGTATCCAACATGTCATGGACACCAAAATTTTCAGCTTGAGGACTTGAAATCAAGCAAGATGAAAGATCTGGAAATATAATCTTTTAAATCACCGGTGCACAATACAATTTCCAGATTATGATCTCTAGCTAAATGAAGAGATTTTATGTAATATGTTGATCAACAAATACATGAAAATGGTATACCTTATATATTTTATTTGAGAAATTAAATCTCAATATTTTATTAATTAATGCATATGCTTAAAAATATTTTATGAGCTCATTTATCCATATGATATACATTTTAGTTGCAACTTTATTTTCTATTATGTATGTGCTATTGTATTGTTATTCTACGTCACTAAATGTGTCGAGCTAAATGCATGTGGGTTATAATAGTTTTTCCGGGAAAGGGGGAGAGATATGTGATGTCGAAAGTAACATAACATCACATATTATTATTAGCTTCTTTTTTTAAATTTAAATTCTCAAATTTAAAATTAAAATTATCTTTCCCAATTTCAAATCAATTAAACATCATTTTTACTTTCTAAAAAGAATATATTTATCTCTTTCCTTTAAATTGCAGTTATGTATGTTTAACCGAGGCCGTTAATAAAATAAATCAAAATCCAATCTTTTCTCATCCTAAAATCATTTTCTGAGCCTGCATACTTTCGTTTGTTCAAAGAGTACATAGAATGATATTTTAAAAACCATATGCCCTTTTGCAGTTACTCAGTCACTTGTTTAATTCCTTTCCAAATTAACAGACATTACAACTCCTTTTTCGGCTTAAAATCTAACGCTCTGTTTATATTAAAGCGGCGTCTGACATCTGTGTTATGGATTTAGAAATATTTTTCTCAGCAATCAGTGTTGGCATGCATATTTGTACGCTGATATTTTAATCACCAAATTAACGGTCCGGTTGGCATGTTTTTAATTTAAACTTTCTTTAAGAACTATACGTATAGGGTTATTATAGTCTAAGGGCAACCACATTTTAGCTCGACGCATTTTGGCTACATTATTTGATGTCAGGAATCAGTCTATCTCTAACTGTCCTGCTGTAAGGATGTAGAGCTCCTGCTTCTGTATTTTTACCAGGGGGTCACCCCGTGAGAGTGTAAGTTTTACCTCTCTTTAATAAATGCCACATACATACTTGAGCATTTTCTTCATCGAGTCTCTCTTTCCTGTGTTATTGCTATTTTACGCAATGTAATTTTAATTTTGATTTTCACGGCTGATCTTCATATGTCTTAAGCAGTTATCAAACTTAACTTCCATTCTTTAAAGACATGAACGAAAATAATCGTTATAACTAGTACCATTTTTAGAAAGAAAATTCCTCTTTTTGTTACCATTTTAAAATTTAATTACCTCAAAAGATAAAAGAAATACTTGAGAATCTCATTTGTACAAAAAAAAAAAAAAAAAAAAAAATGGAATTTTGTTAGTTAAATATAAAAATGATCAAAGTTTGCAACCCCTATATATTATCCAATCTTTTTTCAAATTTGGCATACATATCTTTTATAACACTCAGACTCGGGGCGTAATCAAAGTCATATGAAAATCACAACTTTTGAAAAATGAAGCATCCTAATTTATATATATAAATACTATCAGGACTACGTGGTTTTGCCTCTGTCAAATATATGATGCCCCTCGGGTAAAATGAACTACAATAAAATAATGCGGCAATCGTAATAACTGAAATTTGTGCGTTCTCGCCAAAAGTTGCTAAAATGCAATCAGAAAACACAAAATTATTTTCTCACAACTACAATCGACTCCCCGAGTTTCAATATCGGTATCTTTTTAGTGATTTTATTAGAAAAAATATATAAATTCTTTGACAATAAGAAAAGCATGCACGTACTTAGTATTTATTAAATTTCCAGTTTATTTGACATATAATTACATTATAAAGTAAAAAAATACCAGTAAGTAACGCTGATATCATACTGATGATGGCAACTGCCAAACTTATAAATTGTGCCTTTACTAATTTTTTTAACCTTCTGAACGTCACACATTTAATTTTTTATATTTCTAAATAGAAACAAGTTGGAAATTGCACGTGAAACGTAGCAAATGAGGTGCGTTCGTACTATAAGTTTTGATCAGATCTTGCTGGTATAGTAGAGCGTACTTTGGATACAGTATAGTGGTCGAAATCTTTGTGTTCCTGTAAATATGCAGGGAGTAATTTTTATTATACTTAATTAACGTATATCTTATTCATAAAATGTGAAATAGGTTAATATAGTTAAAACACGCCGCAAACAATATTTCCCGTATAACATTATTTAGAGGAATACATTTGTGTGGCCCTGTAATTTAATAATAAATATTCTTTGCATCCCAGATTGTACAGAATGTATATTTTAGTACATACATTATAGAATCATGTCAATTATATTATGTTCAAATTAGTGTAACACCATTGAAATACAGTTGAAATATTTTTTTCCCATTGATCGTAATGTAACGGAATACTTTTGATTGTCCCTGTAACTGATCTATGTATCCGATTTTCATAACATTTGAAATGACTCGACAAAATTATGTAAAAATTATACGTTTTAAATTTAAAACAATTAAAATGCATTTGAAACTTTTTTCCCATTGATCGTAATGTAACGGAATACTTTTGATTGTCCCTGTAATTGATCTATGTATGCTAAGTCATTGTGTAACAACTGGGATCCTGATATGTTGATTTTTCCGGCAAACGTGAACTCTTAGTAGGATTAATGATTCTTTGATTCCCTCCTCCCGCATAACAGTTACCGAAAAAAAATGAAATATGCTTTCTGTGTGTTGAACTTTGCTCTTGTGCGGTGTGTGATAAGCCGAAACACTTCGGTTCTCCTGCATCTCTCGTTGTTTACTTGTCCGCACATCGCGGCATTTGTGGAAATATCATCAACTTTCTATTTAAAAGCGTTTGCAAAAAAAAAAAAAAAAAAAAAAGGGACAAGGAAAATATTCATACTAGTTATTGTCGACTACTGTATTTACTACGCTCTTATATTCATTTTAGTTTTATAAGAGATTCATTCAGCTCAGTTTTACAAAAGATTTTTTTTTCTGAAACATCCGTAAAAATGCAGTTTACATTTAATTAGATTTCCTTAAATATCATCAATCTATACTCGAGTATTGGAAGCAGCAAAATGATATTGGTATCATAATATCTAAAAGGCTTTATTTGACTCGAAGAATTTAAGAAAGACAAACAAAATGATTAAAAAGAAAAATAAAGTATCGCCAAAATCCAATATTATTTAAAAAAAATCCTGATACAACTATTGAATATAAGTAACGTTTCGCATAAACCAGTGAAAATGTTAAAATACATTGTGGATGTTATCAACATGTGAAATATTGCGATATTTTCATTCTTTAAGGCTCGTAATATTGCATTTTTATATAATTTCATAGATTTCTAGTGAATTTTGTGTGAAATATTATTTTGCATATTTTATTTTACTTTATTTTATACATTTTCAGTATAGTAATTTAGCTTTACTTATTAAGTGGGTTTTGTTATAGTGGATAGTGATGAAGTATATGAGATTATAATCCACAATAGTTGAAGGTGGATTGTATAATTATTTTTTTTATAGTAGATTTTGCAAACATGTGTTTGATTATTTTAAGGAAATATACAAGGTAAGTTGTTTGACGTTATTATTGTGAATTACAAAGTGATTAAAAAAAAGGAAGAAAGAAAATCTATTTCAGGTAGTGTTGATAAATATTAAGTACATTGTTTTTTTAATTTTCTATTAATGTTAAGATTGCTACTACACTAGGAATAGTAATTACTTACTTATCTTATTAGTCATGATAAAAAAAAGGTACTTTATTTTTGATACTAAAATAATTTTACAAAGAGATTTTTTTTTCTGTTTTGTTAAAAAAAAAAGAGAGAGAGAAAATCAATTTTACACATATTTATAGTTTAACTTTAGATTGTCCACTGAGGTAATTTCTCTAGGTAAGTCGACAGTGTTCTGAATTTTAATTTTTGGCACATATTATGAATAAAATTTTCTTTTCTGGATGAAAATTAATAAATTTTTAACATCATTATCAGTATCAAAAAAAAAAAAAAAAAAAAAAAAAAAAATCTATAAGTTAACCAGTTAGTTGTGTACAGCGATGCCTACTTATTTTTTTTACACACATATTTACATTTGACAAATATTTTTTGTAAGTTTCATCAATTTTACACGTGTGTTGCTGTACCCTCCTAACGTTTGGCATTATATTGATGTTTACACATTATGCATTTTCTCCCTCTACAATCTTCAATATTCACTGTACAGTTTTTTTGCTTGTAATATAACAGTACAAACTTTACTAGTACTGAAAAAAAATTTCTTTGTTATATTTTTTTTCTTCTTTATCTCACTTACAATATTATTTTGCCAAAGAAATAATTTTATTTTAGGGTACACATACTTTGTTATAAACCGCTTAGGTAGACACATGGTATATCATTTATACTCATATACAAGTTGTGGCCTGGCAATTCTGTATATTGTAGGTGTAATTTTCCTCAGTTTTTTTTTATCACCTTTCACTTTAGTTTTCATGATGCTGCTCAAATTAATTTACATATTGTTTTTTTTAAACCACACATTTTAATGATTTTCTGACATAGAAATTTCATCTTATTTACAGTGGATAATTTATTGTTAAAATGAGATAACGGTACAAGTCATTAAACACATTTTTATTAACAATTCACAAATTACTTTTTGTCTTTTTCTTTTATATTGTTTTCTTTACTTCTGCATATACAAGACTTCCGAATATTTTTAAAGCTAAGTTGACTTCATCATATATTAGAAGATGCATATTTCTTGAAGTTAGTTATATTTTGTCATTTGTTGAAGGTACTACATTACAGCTTATCTTTTTAATTAATACTACAAGTATAACGCAAAGTGAAAATGTTCATGTACACATATTTTTTTTTAATATACTACATGTTAGTTATGTACGTTTTTTTTTAAATATACACCTAGTGTGCGCTAGAGAACATCTATTTAATACTTTGTTCGGTGTAGACATAAAGAAGTTATAAATATATATTTTTTTTTTTTTTTTGCATTTTCCACATTAGAGTATGCATACTATCAGTCGTACTATAAATATCAATAATTTGTTGATTGTAACTAGTTTTCGGCTAGAGTTAAATGTATATTTAACACTAGAGGTTTTGACAGATTTTTTTTTCATTCAGCATACAGGTTATTTAAAAAAAAATATTACAGAAATACTTTGGAAGATTGTTAAACGTATTTTCAGTGCTATATCAGTTAACGAGGTTGACACATTTCATCGTCATTTCATTTTATTCTTTCACTACAACACAGAAACATTTTCTATCATTCAGGCAATTAACCATGCATGTGTCATTATTATTACATATACAACTATTAATTTTTGAAATGTCAGGTTCACTATTTTACATTTAAAATTAATTTTCAAAATGCATATTATAATGCACATTACAATGTAATATCTAATTTTTCAAAATGTTATGAACCCTTTCATCTGGTTATTTCACGGCCGGAAATAATTTTTTTGAAAGTGTTTATCTTTTGCCCTTGGTTGTTACCATGTGGCGCTGGTCGCCAATGCTTTCCAAGTTAAAATGATATTGGTTTATTTCATTCTTTTCAATATTTTTTTTTAATTTAATAAATGACACACGCTCATTTTTTTTTCTATCATTAATTTAAATCACAATTTATCATCGTTATCATTTCAATTTCAGAAGTTATTATTTTGGTAAAGTAGTTTTAATGCACTTATTCAGATATAGAATGTACAATAATCTTCGTGATTTATCATACTATTTTACCATATCCTATAACCATTTTGGTAACATGCAACCGTGCCTTTTCATTTTACACACATTAACACTTAATATATCCATTCATGGTTATTTTTTACATGCGCACTGTTGCATATTTATATAGGAAATATAACTTTCTGAATCTTCTCTTTCTTTTGGAATCACACTTGTTATTAAAATAAACATATCTATTGATATCACTTTTTAAACTTTTCGTAAGGTTACAAATTTTAATTAGGTTAAGATGCCATTTTCTGTAATTTCCTGTAGACATTATTTGCGAATTTTGTATATCACACTACACACGTTAGATATAATTTCAATTAATGTTATCATGGAATGTTACAAGTCAAGGTTATTTACACTAGCATTCATATTTTTATAACATGCATTGTGTGCTTTTGAAATTATACACATTTTTAGTAGGTGACATAAACATTTTTACACTTCACAATTAATATTTTCATAAGTTATTTCTTGGTAAAGTAGTTTAACAGTTCTTATTTTAACGAGAATACAAAAAAAAAAAAAATCGTTTAGATTTTATACTGCTTTACCACAGCCTATAGCCATATTGGCAGTATGTAACGGTGTTCTCATTTTCATGTAATGTTTTCCTTTTTTTCGTGTGCGTCGTTACAGATTATATAGGAGATATAACTTTTTCACGTACAGTTTTTTTTTTCATTTTAGGACATATTAAAATTTTACACATTTTCTTACATTCTTTTTATGGTTTTCCATAGTGTTTGTCAACTCTTATTTGGTGTAGACCAATTTAATTAATTTCTGTCGAGATTATAAGTGAGTTACTTTATCAAACACTATACACATTTTTGGTCAATGTTACATACACTATAATTTATTCAAGGTGTTAATCCAAAAGCGAATCATGGTTTACAATCAATGTTCCAATCAATGTTCCAATTAATGTTCGAATCAATGTTTCCAATCAAAGTGCTATTCAATCTTTTATTCAATGTGCGAATCAATGTCTGAATCAATGTTACGAATCAATGTGTCAATCAGTGTACCATTTCTAGTACGAAATTTCAAGGTTTTCATTCAGGGGTATTAACATGATTTTTTTCATTTTTTTTCATCACGCATACTGTTTAACATGAACACTTCCATCTTACATTAACACCATCCAATAATCGCATATTCCTTGTAAGTACTAGTTAACTAGTTATGTTTTCATGACATTAGTTATTAACATCGTTAATGATGAACAATTGTACTTACTTACTTATTGCATCGCAGTAGTATGCGTATTGTGTAATGGTTGATTAATGTTTATTTTTTTACAACATGAAACATTATAATAACTTTCATTTGAATCTCTGTTTACACTTACTTGTTGTTGTTTTTTTATACAGTCAGTGACACTTATACACAATCCTTTTCTTTACATTACCTTTTTATTTACATTTGAAATATATATTTATGCATTACTGAAAACTTATAATGATCTTTAGGATTTCAGTTTAGCAATGGTGATGCATATTGCTGTCATAAACATATGAATACAGCATCTGATATTTCAATTTGTAAATTGTTTTGTACTCCTTTATTCATACACATTTATAATCGGCATGACACATATACATCAAAATTATGTTAATGGTTTCTTCTAAAATCTTCGCTTTTTGAAGACAAATATTTCATTACAATAAAATGACACTTTAAATAGTCTAAATTAAATCTTTATTTAATGATGTTTGTTACTTTATCAGGAAGTCATTAATTCAATCCATAGGTATTCTTGTATGCCTATTTAACACTTTCACTTAATTTTCATGTAAGTCTTAAGTACATTGAATTTAACGTAACTTCTTTTAGGCATGGTGTAGTTTTATAAACATTATTCATACTTTTATTCCTTATCTTTTGGTTTTGAGAGTATTTTATAAAAAAGTTAAATGTAAATGCAATCTTGTTGGTGTTTATACCAGCCGAATCTTCAATACAAGCCCAGTTAATGGTTGCATTTTAACTGAACATATTTACTCTCTATATCGCCTCTTTTTACAAACACATTTTCTACACATTGAAGAGAAATTTTATCTTTATCAATACTTGTATATTTCATCAGAACAAATGCTTTAGATTTTGCACATTTTCAGTTTTCATTTACATGCTACAGATTGTGACCAGATTATAAAATTTTTCCGACTCAAAAAAAAAGTGTAACTTTGTTTTGATTGAGTAAATTTAATCTATTTACTTGTAATTGTTCTTGATTGTTGATGTCTCTAGCCACACTAGATATTTTATGTGTCATTTATATTTTATTATAGCTATGCCTTTATATGTATGCTCATTGACTTTTAAAATTTTCATAAAATATAGATTTTTATGTTGATATTTATATTTCAACATAACCTTTTGGTTGGTATGTATCCAACATGTCATGGACACCAAAATTTTCAGCTTGAGGACTTGAAATCAAGCAAGATGAAAGATCTGGAAATATAATCTTTTAAATCACCGGTGCACAATACAATTTCCAGATTATGATCTCTAGCTAAATGAAGAGATTTTATGTAATATGTTGATCAACAAATACATGAAAATGGTATACCTTATATATTTTATTTGAGAAATTAAATCTCAATATTTTATTAATTAATGCATATGCTTAAAAATATTTTATGAGCTCATTTATCCATATGATATACATTTTAGTTGCAACTTTATTTTCTATTATGTATGTGCTATTGTATTGTTATTCTACGTCACTAAATGTGTCGAGCTAAATGCATGTGGGTTATAATAGTTTTTCCGGGAAAGGGGGAGAGATATGTGATGTCGAAAGTAACATAACATCACATATTATTATTAGCTTCTTTTTTTAAATTTAAATTCTCAAATTTAAAATTAAAATTATCTTTCCCAATTTCAAATCAATTAAACATCATTTTTACTTTCTAAAAAGAATATATTTATCTCTTTCCTTTAAATTGCAGTTATGTATGTTTAACCGAGGCCGTTAATAAAATAAATCAAAATCCAATCTTTTCTCATCCTAAAATCATTTTCTGAGCCTGCATACTTTCGTTTGTTCAAAGAGTACATAGAATGATATTTTAAAAACCATATGCCCTTTTGCAGTTACTCAGTCACTTGTTTAATTCCTTTCCAAATTAACAGACATTACAACTCCTTTTTCGGCTTAAAATCTAACGCTCTGTTTATATTAAAGCGGCGTCTGACATCTGTGTTATGGATTTAGAAATATTTTTCTCAGCAATCAGTGTTGGCATGCATATTTGTACGCTGATATTTTAATCACCAAATTAACGGTCCGGTTGGCATGTTTTTAATTTAAACTTTCTTTAAGAACTATACGTATAGGGTTATTATAGTCTAAGGGCAACCACATTTTAGCTCGACGCATTTTGGCTACATTATTTGATGTCAGGAATCAGTCTATCTCTAACTGTCCTGCTGTAAGGATGTAGAGCTCCTGCTTCTGTATTTTTACCAGGGGGTCACCCCGTGAGAGTGTAAGTTTTACCTCTCTTTAATAAATGCCACATACATACTTGAGCATTTTCTTCATCGAGTCTCTCTTTCCTGTGTTATTGCTATTTTACGCAATGTAATTTTAATTTTGATTTTCACGGCTGATCTTCATATGTCTTAAGCAGTTATCAAACTTAACTTCCATTCTTTAAAGACATGAACGAAAATAATCGTTATAACTAGTACCATTTTTAGAAAGAAAATTCCTCTTTTTGTTACCATTTTAAAATTTAATTACCTCAAAAGATAAAAGAAATACTTGAGAATCTCATTTGTACAAAAAAAAAAAAAAAAAAAAAAATGGAATTTTGTTAGTTAAATATAAAAATGATCAAAGTTTGCAACCCCTATATATTATCCAATCTTTTTTCAAATTTGGCATACATATCTTTTATAACACTCAGACTCGGGGCGTAATCAAAGTCATATGAAAATCACAACTTTTGAAAAATGAAGCATCCTAATTTATATATATAAATACTATCAGGACTACGTGGTTTTGCCTCTGTCAAATATATGATGCCCCTCGGGTAAAATGAACTACAATAAAATAATGCGGCAATCGTAATAACTGAAATTTGTGCGTTCTCGCCAAAAGTTGCTAAAATGCAATCAGAAAACACAAAATTATTTTCTCACAACTACAATCGACTCCCCGAGTTTCAATATCGGTATCTTTTTAGTGATTTTATTAGAAAAAATATATAAATTCTTTGACAATAAGAAAAGCATGCACGTACTTAGTATTTATTAAATTTCCAGTTTATTTGACATATAATTACATTATAAAGTAAAAAAATACCAGTAAGTAACGCTGATATCATACTGATGATGGCAACTGCCAAACTTATAAATTGTGCCTTTACTAATTTTTTTAACCTTCTGAACGTCACACATTTAATTTTTTATATTTCTAAATAGAAACAAGTTGGAAATTGCACGTGAAACGTAGCAAATGAGGTGCGTTCGTACTATAAGTTTTGATCAGATCTTGCTGGTATAGTAGAGCGTACTTTGGATACAGTATAGTGGTCGAAATCTTTGTGTTCCTGTAAATATGCAGGGAGTAATTTTTATTATACTTAATTAACGTATATCTTATTCATAAAATGTGAAATAGGTTAATATAGTTAAAACACGCCGCAAACAATATTTCCCGTATAACATTATTTAGAGGAATACATTTGTGTGGCCCTGTAATTTAATAATAAATATTCTTTGCATCCCAGATTGTACAGAATGTATATTTTAGTACATACATTATAGAATCATGTCAATTATATTATGTTCAAATTAGTGTAACACCATTGAAATACAGTTGAAATATTTTTTTTCCCATTGATCGTAATGTAACGGAATACTTTTGATTGTCCCTGTAACTGATCTATGTATCCGATTTTCATAACATTTGAAATGACTCGACAAAATTATGTAAAAATTATACGTTTTAAATTTAAAACAATTAAAATGCATTTGAAACTTTTTTCCCATTGATCGTAATGTAACGGAATACTTTTGATTGTCCCTGTAATTGATCTATGTATCCGATTTTCAGAACACTTGAAATGATTCGACAAAATTATGTAATAAATATACGTTTTAAATTTCAACCATTAAAATGCATTTGAAACATTTTCCCCCATTGACCGTAATGTAACGGAATCCTTTTGATTGTCCCTGTAATTGATCTATCCATCCGATTTTCATAAAATTTTAAATGACTCGACAAAATTATGTAATAATTATATATTTTAAATTTCAAATGATTCGGTTGGATAGATTTTGCGTTGTTATATGCGGACAGAAGACGGACAGACAGACGGACAGACAGACAGACAGACGGACGGACAGACGGATGGACTGAGCGATAAAGATTTATTGAACAGTTCTTAATGCAATATTATTAAAAAAAAAACACTTGTATATTAGTAATTCTGGAGCATCATAATGGTGATGGTAACAACCTAACATAACTATAAATTTATATTTTGTTACCATTTAAACCTTCAAACACATTTGTTTTTCCAGCGTCTAATATAGTACAAAGAGAATTTCCTGTGATAATTATTTGATCAGTTTATCGCAATTTGTAGAATTTTTATCTATTTAAAATTAATTTTTAAGTTTGGGTATTTTGAAATGTGCATGCAACTCAATTACGAAAGATTTTTTCATTTGCTATTAAAGCATTGTTATAAAGAAACTACCAAATCTATGAGTAAAACTAGCATCATATTGTTGGTAGAAATAACAGAAACTATAAATTTTGCTTGTGCAGCAACTTGATTTCTGAACATTCCAATTTTGATTATTTCAATGTCTAACGAAAAACGAAATATATTTTTAGCAATTTCTTTGATACTTTTTTCTCAATTTACATTTTTTATGCATTTAAAGTAATTTTCAAATATTGTTTTCTAAATATGCCTGCAGCCACTGCCCCCTCTACAATGCCTATGCACTGAGCAGACGACAAGCGTGAAACGTCATGAAGTGGAGGCGAAATCACTAACCCTACTGGTTCCACAATTGCCACGACGCTCAGAACACGATAGTTGTCAGGGAAACCGCCTACACTACGTCACAACCGAGAAGGCACTGTAGAGGAGGCAGTGCTGCAGCCCAGTTAAGAAATATTAATTTAATTGCACGAAAACATTGTAAAGAGTTCAATATTTGTTGTCAGAAGTGCATTTGAGATAAAGATCCAAATTTTTATTGAGATAAAGATACAAAGCTATTTGCTTTTAAATATATGATCAAATTCATTGATATATTTCCTTTAATACAAGATTTGCACTGAGAAATTTAATGGGTGAAATGTGCTTCTCAGAGAAAATGGAATATAATGAGAATATTTAAGATAAATTCATCGCTAAGCCATTTTCACGATTAGTTTTGAGGGCTAATTGCTAAAATATAAAGTGGCAATATGGGCTAATTGACCTTTAATTTAAATAACCGGGTTTTTTACATAGAAATATCCTGTTTTCTTCATATTTTGCACATAGTTTCAATGTGATAAGGTACTTCCCTGGACTACTTTAAAGGGTTTTTTGGTTAAGTACAAAAGTGAAGATCGGGGGAGGGTAATACTCCCTCTTAATTTATATAAATGAGTTCTTTATGTACAAATATTCGATTTGCTTCAAACTTAGTATACCGATTTATTCTGATAATGAACTTCCCTCATTATATTCGGAGGCTGATTGGTTATGTATATACGAAGTAACTGGGAGAGCTAATACCCCTCTTATATTTTTAGGGGTATTTTTCTTTGAGAAAATAAAGCTGTCATATTCATTGATGCCATCAGTTTATCTGGCAAGTATTCCTTTTGAATATAAATTGCTGCAACTATTCCATTTATGTTTCAAAATAAGCAAAATATTTATTCTTGCACAATGTAAGGTAGTTATGACGATATATCACAAATATCAATATTAACTCGTTGATATATTACATTATTAAATTTATGATATCATCCAGCCCAATTCCTCCGTGCTTCTGAAGAAAACGTCTTACTTTTTACATGATATAAAGTGTGAGTATTTCATCAAATAACACAGACGTTTTCCTTATCATGAAAATTTCTTCTATTTAATTTTAATTATACATATCTTTTATAATGATTTTTGTAAAGGATCTTTATAATTTCTGTTATCTATTTGAATTTTTGGATTTTCTAAAAGTGCGTTTCGAAACACTTCGAAGATATTTATTCTAAATAAAGTTCTCTTACTGCTAAGTCTGAAGATTTTGATGAGCACCTGCAAAGCATTATAAAATTCGACCCATTTATTGATTGCTGATTTGAAATTATGTCTTGAGTCGGAAATATGTGGTAGATATAAAAAGTGAAGTTTATAGCAGTAAATAAACAGGGTACCAACGTCCCAGTAAAACTCAAGTCTATGAGTAATTTGGAAAATTTCCGAAGAGAGAATATATAGTTTAGAAATACAGATAGTTTCAGTCAATTTTATACCAGTCCAATATTCGTTAGTATATTCAAATAAAACATATGTTTACCTAAACTTCAATATTATGCCAGTAAATTGAAAAGAAATCAAATCGAGGTCATATATATATACACTACACATATACAAGATGTCTAAGAAGTCCCTGACACTTTTTTTTAAATTCAGTATAAAATAAAGAAATTGCTGCACAGGATTGTGGTTTTCACTAAAATGCTTTTCATGATGAGACGTTTCTTTCTACAGTATTAAAGAATTAGTTTTAAACTTCGCCTTTAGAAGGCGTTGTATCTTAAATTATCCGAAATAAGCAAAAATAATTTGATAAAGTCAGTTACAGCTGATTTTATTTCGCCAGAAAGCTGTTACAGAGCAATAATGTTTTCAATCCATTATATTCAACAGGTTTACCCTTTGTTTCTCGTACAGTATCGGAACGTAACTTTAGTTCAATCAATGAGTTAAGTACCGCTGGAATACATAGGTGACTGCCGTCTTCAGTACTTCAATGTTCAAGTCACAGCAGAAGTATACGATTTGACTTTGACATAATCCCACAAGAAAAAACAAAAAAAACAATTGGGGTTCATTTCTGTGGGTTAAATCTGGGAAACGCGGTGGCCATAACATAAGACCGCTAGTGCAATCTATCATCGAAGTTTATAAATATTATCGAAGTTAGAAAATAGTTTTAAACTTTATGACACACTTTAATTATAGGGACAAGCAATAGTATTCCGATATATTGTGGTCAATGGAAAAAAAGGTTCAAGTTAAACCCTTTTGGTCATAATAAAATCGGTATGCATATATGAAGTGTATACTAACCCATGTAGCACAAAAGCTCCTCAATGCCTCCCCAGGAGCTCCAAGTCATCCCATATTCCTCCTAAAACTAAAATGACAAGATCAGGACTTCCTGGGGAAGGGACTTTTACGGTGTCCTCAGGAATGAGCTCCCAGTAACGTCCGGCGGAGCAACTTCCCAGGGACGCTACTCCTGAGGAAGTACCTTGGAAATCACTCCTGGGGAAGTACTTGGTTATTCATTCTTGGAGAAGTGCCCAGGAAGTCACAGTGCTGGCACCATCTTATGAATGATTCTGGAGTACAATACTCAATTGTTTTTTTTTATTAGAATATTGAATTCAATTTAACTGGTATCGATTTTAATGAGTTAATTTTATTTTATTAATTATTCGATTACTTATTTTTAAGCAAATTAGATAATTGTTATTAAATTTTTATAATTTTTAATTACTGCTATAACTTTTAATCTTTTTTAGTTAAATTAAAAATTTTAATTTATTATTTCAATTAATTCCTTTTTATATACTAATTACTATTATGTATCTTCTAAACCAAATTTGGTTCATTTATCAATATTTTATTAATTATTAATAAATAACCTATTGCGTTTTGGTTTTTCATTATTATTCCTTTTTTATTAATTTAGAAATTAATTTAACTTGTTTAAATGAACTAAATAGTAAGTTTCTAAATTAATACTCTATAATCTTTAAATAGAAGACAATTCTAGTTCATATATTTTTTCTAACATTCAGAGGTAAAGGTATTTATGGAAAGAAAAAAAAAGAGATTCTTAACGTAAGTTTGTACATAAGTACCCGTTTAAAAACTTTGTTATGAAAATTATCTAAATCAAGTTCTGATGCATATTAATATCAGATATTAAATGTTTATATATATATATTTATATAGATATATATAATTAGTTGATAAAAACATCTTATATTTTAAATAAAGATATCAGTTTTTTTCAAGCTTTTTAAATTATCTAAAATCGTAGTTACTAAAATTACATTTCAAGTAATCAACAAAAATATCTCCCGTCGTTAATTAAATGAAAAATGGTGCATATTGTATTTTTTATTATTATAAAAATTTCATACAATTTTAAAGACTACTAAATGGGGATATAACTGTAAATTAATTTTATTTATAACAATAAGAAAATAAAAAGGTTTTGTAACAGATTCAAATTTTATTAATAGTTTCTATTTTATGTCATTCAAATTCAAGTAGTGTTTCAGTGTAATGGTACAGTGTTTCAGGTACAATATTATAAAATAATACAGTGCTTTTACCGTATCTTTTAATCCCGCGACAAGTGATAAATATCCAAACATCTGCAACTCGTACCGTCGGTAAGAATTTCATAAGTAACGAATTTAATTATTCGTTAATAAATACTCGCCAAATCATACCTAATCACTTTAAAACGCGTTTAATGATTGGTTGTATTTATGACGGCCAATTATCAACATGAGGGACCTATCAAGAATGGGGGGAATTGCCCTCAGTGAAGGTCTTTCTAAAGCAAGCTAACCCGTATTTATGCAAGGAAATTCAAGATTCGAAGAAACCCCCGGGAAACTCCGAACGATTAGGCCAATGGGTGCGATTCAGCACCTCTTATCTACCAGTTTCGAGAGCAGAATCTCTTCACTGCTAACTATGAAACGGACGAGGAACTAGCCCAATAGGAAAGAAAAGACTATGCAAATTTACATTTTTTTCATAAATTCGTATAATAAGAGCACCTTTTACCAAGCGTAAAAAGAAAAAAAATCGATAAAAATTTCTGTAAAAAAAGTAAGAGCGATTTAGAGAAAAACAGTTTTATTTTTGAAAAGGATTTACTTAGATTTTATTTGTCAATCATTAAAAAAAAATCAAGGTACACATTAAGGAGGAGAGTTACTGCCCTCCGGAGGGTCTTTCTAAAGGAACTTAACCCGTATTTACGCAAGGAAGTTTAAGATTTAAAGAAAACCGAGTAAAACTCCGAACGATTAGGCCGACGGGTGCGATTGGGTACAAACTCAGCACATCCCATCTACCAGCTTCGAGAGCAGAATCTCTTGGCCTCTCCTGGGGTTCTCTATGAAACTGAAACAATGAAATACTTCAATGAGAAAAAAATAGGAAAGAAAAGACTAAGCAAATTTATATATTTTTTTTTTCATAAATTTATTTTAATAAGAGCACCAAGAGAAAAAAGAAAGAAAAATCGATTAAAATTTCTGTAAAAAGTAAGAGAGAGAAAGAACAAAAAAGTTTTATTTTTAAAAGGATTCACTTAGTCTTTATTTGTCAATCATTTAAAAAAAAAAATCATAATTTTAAGGAAAGTATGTGTTTTAATCTTTTGCTACTTTAATCCCTGGAAATAATATTTTTTATAACTAAAATTAAATTTTATAGGAGATATCATCATAAACGTTTTGCATTATTCATTGTGTGTCAAAATATGTAGTTCATAATCATTTTTCTAACTACAGAACGATCTTAATGGATTTCAAATATTAAAAGCTAAGAGGATATTTTTATCATTTAAAAATAGAATTTCATTAAAAAAAATTTAAATTGGAAGGCATTTATGTTAAAACAAATTATTGATAATTTATTTAGAGTTATTAACTTAAATTTATGTCGAATGTATAAAAAAGACACAAAAAATGGGGACATTTCCTAGTTTTAAGTTTCAAAAGCGGAGTAAAAATGCATGTATACCTTAGAAATCTTTTTTCCTTACTGGCCCTACAGCATAACGGCCAGAGCGCGCGTCCAAAATACCAAGGTATTCGGGTTCAAATCCAGCAGGAAAAATGAAGGTAAGAAATGTGTTACTGAATAATCCCTGTGTATGTAAATGCGTCTGAATAATAGAAAAAAAAACATTCGTGTTTTCTTCTAAAAAAATTAAATTAAACCATATCTTTAATTTAATTTTTTTGAACATATTAGTGACCTTGAAGTTTCCCAAAGTCCTCCTATATCACTTCCTCAAAACTTCCATAGAACCTCCCGGGGAGGACCCTGAAGGAGGTCCTGGGGAGCGTGCCAGGATGCTGTAAAGCGGACATTTTCGGTTCCTGAGGACCTCCTGATGACAATTTTCTGCATCCTCACGGATGTCTGGGGGATGACGGTCCTGGCGTGTGAAGCGGCAAGTGTGCTATATGGGAAAATATACATTCTGTACAATCTGTGGTGTAAAGAATACTTGCTATTAATTTACGGGAACCCATAAAAGTGTTCAATTTCATAAATCTATCGTGGAAAAAAATTGTTTGATCGAATTTTAATTATATCGAACTATTTAACCCTTTCAGCGGCCTGCAAAATATTCTATTCATGTTTAACAATTCATAAAATACTATTTATAAAAGATATTGGTATGAAAATTTTTATTTGACATACTTACATATTTATTTATCTTATTCACTTCAAAAAATTAACTTTAATATTGATTTTATATTAAATCAGCCATTGTTTCTAAAAGTTACATGACGAAAAAACCCGGTTAGGCCGCTTAAAGGGTTAACATTTTGTAAAATTGATCTATGTTTCTGAGGTTTACTGCAAGTTGCTTCTTAAATAATAGAAATCAGATAGTATTTTCAGGGAGAAACAAAATATTTCGAATATTGTATTGTGTCCGAAACACTGTGCGCTATTACAACAGGATCTAAATATTTATAAGACTTCACTACAATACAAATGAAACCCATTTGCTATGTGTGACGTGAATTTTCCAACTTGTTCATAGAAAGAAACAATTTTTTGTGAAAACCTAAATACTGTACGACACTAACTGTAATTTATACTGAATTTCAAAATGCGATAGGGACGTTTGATTCATCCTCTATATGCTAAAAACATATAATGATATAGGTAAGTTTTTACAAAAATTAGACAAAATCTTTTACAAATTGCTAAGATAAAAATTAAACAAAGACAATGTTTAATTTAATTTTGGAAGCTATTGTATATAAAACAATTTCATTATTATAATTTCATTACAATACAATTTTACAAATCCTAAAATTAAATACTTTAATAAAATACCAAAAGTAATGTTATTTAATGTTATTTATAAGGAATGTCTTTGATTTTATATTTTGAATAGTTAACTTTTTGTTTGTAAAACGGAAAGTATCAATATATTTTGTGCAATTTTGAAAATGCATCCATTTCATATTCCTTTTTTTAAGCATAGCAGTAATTTTGCAACGTAACAAGAAGGATTTGAATGCCTAATTTATTTTATAAAATATTGAAAATTATGTCTTGTACATAATATCTAAACTTAGAATTATGTTTAAGGGTACTAAAAAAGATGGTAATGTTACGGATGATAATGTTAAGTCTATGGGGGCGTTCGTTCCAAACATCTCGCTCAAATTTTAATAATTTTACGTGACTTGTTTTTTTTCATAGGATACCTGAAGATGATCTACAACTGGGTTAGGTTTTACTTTTTCCATTTTGGTTTCAGATTTTTTAAAATTACTTTAACTTTCGAAACCGGTTAGAACCGTTTCTGAAAATGAAAATATTATATTATAAAAAATATATAACCAAAATCGAAAAAGTAAAAACTAACCCGGTTGTAAATCATCGTCAATTATCCCATGCAAAAGAAATCATGTAAAAATATTAAAATTTGAGCAAGATAAGAGTAATTCTCAGATAAAGGGAAATTTTGGCTTCGATAAAATGATTCGATTCTAATATTTTAACTCTTGATTTCTGAGTCCTATTACACCAGACATTTAAGAAATGGGAAATTTTTGATAAGGAATAGCAATGACTTTTTTAAAATGTCTAAAATTGTCATTAATATGACCTTGAAATCATAAATACACTATATGGCCATTGATTATTGGACACTTGCGATTTTAGACATTTTACTAAATATCTAGAAAAATACATGAGAAATCATCTCGAAACTCTTAGTGTATAAATATAATTGTATACGTCATACATCTCCGTGAAGATTTTTTACCAAAACTCCATAGGGGACCGTCAACAAATTAAAAAAGAATGAATATCTTTTGAATAACCCTATCAAAACTAATGTAGGAAAAGCGCTCAATCTCTAGATTATGCTTGAATGCCTTATTGTAATACACCGTGTTCATTCTTATGCAAATAGCATGCATACTCACAGAGTAATTAAGGTTTTTATAAAAATGGTCCCAAATTTTTCCACGTTTTTCCCTTATAATTTTCAGAGTTCTTAATATAAAATAATATTTTTTTCAGAAAATATGACAAACAACATTGCACATAGTACCCTGTAACCAGAATTAAAAAATAATAAAAATTGTTTGAAAAATGAGTAGGTTTACTAAATAATTTTTTACTGCGCATGCGTCAAAGATATAAAAATTTCATTTGCATAGTATGTTAGCTAAATGTATAGAGCAACTTTTGTAAAAGTCTCAAAATCATAGCTTGAAAATTCTGAAAGTAATCGTCTATAGAAAAAAGACGAAATCCTATGTTTCCAAAATGAAGCAAAAAGATGAGGGATTTTATCCAAATGTAGTAGTACATCCCGTATTGTGTATTCTACATTGACACTAATCAATGAATATATGGATACAACCCCTCTTGTTTTTGCTTCATTTTGAGAATAACGAATTTTCAATTTATTCAATTGACGATTATTTTCAGAAAGTTGCTCTATACATTTAGCTAACATAATATGCAAATGAAATTTTGATATCGTTGACACATGCGCAGTAAAGAATTATTTAGTAAACCAACTCATTTTTCAAACATTTTTTATTATCTTTTAATTCTGATTACAGGGTACTGTGTGCAATGTTGTTTGTCATATTTTCTGAAAAAAATATTACTTTATATTAAGATTATCTGAAAATTGTAAGGAAAATACTTGGAAAAATTTGGGACCATTTTTATAAAAACCTTAATTACTCTGCGAGTATGCATGCTATTTGCAAAAAAATGAACAAGGCGTATTACAATAAGGCATTCAATCATATTCTAGAGTTTGAGCGCTTTTGCTACATTAGTTTTGACAGGGTTATTCAAAAGATATTCATTTCTCTTTACTTTGTTGACGGTCCCCTATGGAGTTTCGGTAAAAAATCTTCACGGAGATGTATGACTTATACTATTATATTTATACACTAAGAGTTTCGAGATGATTCTTCATGTATTTTACTAGATATTTAACAAAATGTCTAAAATCGCAAGTGTCCGATAATCAATGGCCATGTAGTGTATAATACGCAATGATAATGAACATGGTAATAGCATTTTTTTTACGTTAACCCTATTTTAGAACTAAACTATAACAATTTAAAGCTTATGGAGTATTTATTCTGAAAGCAGTACCGAAACTGTCTTTGTATTTGATTCATTAAAGTTAAATTACTGAATAAGCATTTCAACAATAAGGAGCTTGGTAATGACACATATTATGTACACAGACAGTAAGTTTGCAACAAAATCCATAAATCGAAGTAGTTCTTGCATAATTAATTAAAAATAAATGCTACAGCTCGTAAGAAGATGTTGAACTATACAATCAAACAAAATTTCCATATAAAAATAACATATAAGGGAAATTTAAATGAAGAATTACTGTGCAGCATGGTAATGAGAGTTAATGCTAGGGACAAACTTTAAATAAGTATAATCAATAAAAATGTTTTGTGTTTTTTTAATAAAGTGTTAAATGTATAAAAAGTGGAAACAACAAATATACCCATATAATCCTTACATTTGTTGTAAAGCTTTCCAAATCTTAACAATAAGGATTTAAATTCAAAAATTTGTATTTTGCGTCAAGCCATGGTAATGATATTTGCAACTTTACAGCTTTTTTAGATATTGAAAATATTTTTTTTTCATAATTAAACTAGTGCACAGTGTAGTATTCAAACAGAAATGTTCACAAAAAGTGCAAACATTCATAGCTGACTTGATTAATTCACATTTTTTAGCCAAGGACGTAAAATTTCCCTTTATCAGAGAATGACCCATATATAAAAACATGGTGACGTAGACTTAACATTATCATCCGGGTCTTTTTTCAGTGACTAGTGTTGAGTCTTAAAACTTTGAATTTTACATAATAAAATTTTGTGTAGCTATTTTTTTAAGATATTAACTGATCCTAAGATATTCTATGAAATTTTTATCATTTAAATTTTAGTAACTATCTATAAAAATAAATATTTTATGCCTAATATACGTATTTTTTTAGAAGTTTATCTTTTGAAGCAATCTTACCAGAATAAGAGTCCTAATATTTATTGCTGATTGCATTGTTCCCATGAGCCTTTCAGACACATCATTTTCAGCAGGATATAATGATGTCGATAAAAGATTTTGTTCAAAAAATATATGAAGTAACCCAAGTAGAGAGGTTAAAGTATATTTATTTCTATGTTATCTAAACAATCCGAAGCAAATTGTTATGATATTTGCCTTTTAATGCAAGTGCCTTATATCAGAAATTTAGTTAATGGACCTGCGACACTTTTAAACGATATATTGGAATTAATTATCATAGATAAAAAACGTAAACTAACTGTTATATGGTGTAGGTATAAAATATGCAATGATTTAAGCATGAAACTTTGAACAAGCGATTGAAAGTGCGATCGAATTTTGTAAATATGAAGAAAATATAATCGTCTTTCAGTATGTCTGTTTGTCTGCATATAATCGAGCAAAAAATACCCAACCGAATGCTTTGGAAGTTTAAATGTACAATTAATGCAAAATTTTGTTAAGTCATTTCAAATTTTATGAAAATTGAATGTATAGTTTAATTACAGGGACGGTCAAAAGTTTTCCGCTACATTATGTCAATGGTAAAATAATGCTTAAGTGGATTTTAATAGTGTTACAGCCTTTCAAACAAGATTAAATTGATATGCCTTTACTTTACTTTTGCACTAAAATATTCATTGTGTTACAATATGCGGAATAAAAAATATTTATTATTCATTTACAGGACTTCACAAAAGAATTTTGTTACATTTGGTATAGGGTGAAACTTTGCTTTAGGCGTTGTTTTCATCATGTAGAATTATTTCACATACAATAAAATTGATATAAATTGAGGAGGATTACTATGAGCTACATCTTGAATCTTACAAAGTGCAGAGTATTTACAGGGGAACACAAAGGTTTTCGGATATTATACTGCAACTGAAATGCTGTATAGTGGAGATGATTGCTACAGGTCCATTTTTGGTTATGATATGAATTTTTAGTTTCATTAATTTTCTTCCATATTGCGTTGTGTGTATGAAAGCTGTAGGTAATGTAGTGTGTAATGGTGCAAAAAAGTGCGGCTATGTTTTGAAAATGACCTAATATTATTATCACAAAAATTCAAGAATTGCTTAAATAGAAATGGTTATTGTATCCATAAATAATTAAGATTCCTTGTATTAAATTAAGATATCCAATCACTAAGAAAATCCTTTTTGGGAATGTTTGTCTGTTTATTACTTCGGAATGGTTATATTTTCTTTCTGTTTTTTAAATTACTTCTGCTAATTATTCCAATTCAAATTATGATTTACGTGAGAAGTAGGAATTATTAAATTATCAGGTTCATCCTATCTTACACGAAAATTTGATTATGGTTTGCAAATACCAGTATATAATTATTGCCTAAATTCAAGAATTATTTGAATCAATAACAATATTAACTTAATAAATAATTGTTATGATATTTGCCTTTTAATGCAAGTGCCTTATATCAGAAATTTAGTTAATGGAACTGAGACACTTTTAAACGATGTAATGGAATTAATTATCATAGATAAAAAACGTAAACTAACTGTTATATGGTGTGATTTAATATTTCATATTTAATCACTATATCCAAGATGATAAATTTAAATTTAAAATAACTATCAATATTAAGTGTGTAAAAAATTAAAGCCTTGGTAATTTATTTTATTTTTATCTACAACAGTATTTAGGATAATAGTTGTTAGCAACTGCAAACGTAAGGGCTGCTGTCTTGTCTTTATAGATGGCGGCACGATGCAAAAGTTATCCATTTGTATATATCCAATTTTAGGGATAAATCTGAAGGTTTGGTTTGCAGATTTTATTCTATGTCCTTTCATTATGGATTCTGCTGTCTCTAGCCATTAGTTCAGATATCTGCGTTTACCCCCTTGGGCATGTCTTTTCCTTCTGATATTGCGTTAAATGCAACAGCTATCTATTGTTATTGAGTTGATTCAATATAATATCCATGTTTCAAAATTACTTTAAAAACCCTTAAATTTAGAAATTTATGTAGAATTTTCACAGAAATATTATTTGAAAGTGCTTTTTTTTTATTCGAATGTGTAAAAAAATGGAATTGTGTGATTTTTAGACATTACGAAAAATGCAGTGAAAATGCAATTTATGGATTTGATCTTCGCCATCCTCAATACGATTTAAGCGATATTCAGTGCCAAATTTATGCTTTAAAATATTCATAGATGGCATGCAAACAAGAATTTAACTACATGAACGACATTGGTTAATTTTCTTTTTACACTAAGCTTTTAAAATTATATAATTTTTCTATTACACCCTCCAAAGAAAATGCATAATCTGATAATTAAAGCCGAGTCATTTAATATGATTCTGAGATAGCTAACGTCCTATTTTTTCTTTACTTTCTAACATTTAAATGATGAGTATGCGCAAAATTCTATTATTTCGATAGACATATTTCCAGAACCAGATTTCATTTTACATTGTTTAACCTGGAAGCCTCTGCGTTTTACACGGGAAAAGCAGAGTACTTCTGCTAAGATTAAAAATTTTTCATCTTAATTAAAAGTATCTCATTGATGTATTTAATAACTTTACGATCCCAAATTTATGATTACTTTAAAATCCCTTAAAAATTGTGGTAGAATTTTTACAGAAATATCACTTGAAAATGATTTTTTATTAGACCGTGTATAAAATAGAATTGTGTGGTTTTTAGATACTATTAAAATACACTGAAAGCACAATTTATGTGTTTGATCTTCGCTAAACTCAGTATGATTTCAGCGATATTCAGTGACTAGATTATGCTTTATAATATTCAATTTTATATGCAAACAAGAATTTAACTATACTATAGCCTAAACTGATTCCACATTGGATAAATTTTTTAAGCTATGACTTTAAAATTATATAATTAGGTAGATTTCGTATGAAATACTACCTACTGCGGTCGCTCCTATGTTAGAATTTCTGAAATTTTTTTGCATATCTATGCTGATTTTGACCTCTATACCCTAAAACTACCATCAGTAAAAAAGTTTATCTATCCATCTGTCTATCTATCTATATATATATCTCACTTTCTTCTAAACACGATATCTTTTATATTTATGCTCCAAACTGATACGTAAAATCAAAGGGTATAAAATCTCGGTCAAGTTTGTTAATGGGCAAAATCAGACCAAGGATGTGGAAACAGGGAGGGTTTTTGTAAAAACCGAAAAAAACGGAATAACTTCCTTATTAAAATAGATATAGAATCAGTTTAAAGTTTATTATACTTCTAAGAAATGGGTGAATATTTTATGCATGACAGATACTTTATAAAATTAAAATGGGCTCAAGAGGTGAAAAAAAGCTTTTGGGAGAATAAAATTCAAAACTTCGTCAATTCTCAAGATATCAAATTCAACTAAATTTTTTATAAATGTTCTGAAAATTATCTAAAACTTTTATATTTACAAGTTTTTGATAGGACCAATTTTTATAAATAAAAAAATTAAACACGAAGAGAAAAAGGAGGGTGGAAAAAGAAAAAAAAGATCCATAACTTCGCCATAACTTAATTCTTAAACTATTAAATGCGATTAAATTTATTTTACATCTACTCAATAATATCTATAATTTGTATTGTGACAAGTTCTTTATAGGACTGATTCTTATGGCAAGAATAAATAAAACAAAAGTAGGAGTTGCAGAAAAAACCTCAAATCCAAGCTGCTTATATTGACTCGTTTTAAAATTTATATATGATTTTGAATGCATCCAAATGGGAGATCCTGTTATTTAGAAAATATATAATGTGACGAGTTGGCCAGTTTTTTGATAAAGGCAGAATATATTTCAAAAAGGGTATTTATAAAGGAAATTTCCTGAAGTGATCGTGATTGAAAATTGAGGAAGTATTCAAATATAAAATTGCGTTTTTTCTGACTCATTTTTAAATCCATTTTTGCTCTCAAACGCATCCAATTTACAGGTTATTTTATTTAGGAACTGTATAATGTGCCGTATTGGTCAGGTTTTTGATAAAGGCTGAATATATTTTTAAAAAAGTCTGTCAAATTGGGCACTTTGCACAAACTTTCCCGAAGCTAATCAAATAACAAGCTGATTATTTTATGACTCATTTTTAAATTCAATTTTGCTCTCAAAACGCATTCAATTGGCTGTTTTTTGTTTTTTAGGAACTATATAATGTAATCTTTTGATCGATTTGTTTTTATAAATTCAGAATATATTTCAAAATATGTTGTCGAAATGGGCATTTGAGCCGAATTTTGCTTAAGATGATTCTGATATAATCAGTTTTTACAGAAAAATGGAATTAAAAATATTTCAAAAGCGGCCAAATAAAGTTTTCAAACTGGGTTTATCTCTAATCATATTTTATCTTTTGTTGTTGAAATGAGCACTCTTCGAAATCTACCTCCGCCTATAGGCCAAGCAGACAGTGATTTTTTTTCTATTACACCCGCCAAAAAATGCATAATCTGATAATTAAAGCCGAGTCATTTTAATATAATTGTGACACAACTAACGTCATACTTTTTCTTTATATTTTTAACATTTTATTGAAGAGGGTGCACAAAATTCTTTCACCGTTCAAGAGTTTTCATGTACTTTTATAAGCATGCTTATAAATTGCAAGATGTTTATATTAAGTAATCACAGTTTGATGCTATAATATCTCCAATATCACTTCTTTCTATGTATGATTCAAAATAACATTCCTTTTAAAATATTTTTGTCAGCAGCCATTTAAATATGATTTCTAGAAACGGAAAAAGCCCGGACAAACGTTTAAAGGGTTAATTAGATTGACGTATTATTTCATTTTACGTTGTATAACCTGAAAGGCCCTACGTATTACACGAGAAAAGCCGGGTAGTTCTGCTAATATTGAATAATTGTTATCTTGATTAAAATTTTAAACGATATTTTACTATCAAGTGCATAAAATTCTTAAAGAATATCATGATGATGCAGTCTATGATCATTGATGTAATAAAAATCTTTGTGATCTTAACTTTATGATTACATTAAAATGTCTTAAAAATTAGAAAATTGAGGTAGAATTTTCTAACAAATATCGTTCGACCGTGCTTTTTTTAATTCGAAAGTGTAAAAATTGTGTCATTTCAATTCAATCAATCAAATCAACCAATCAATTTCATGTCAATCAAAAATGCAGTGCAAATACAATTTATGGATTTGACCGTCGCCATCTTGAGTATGATTTCAGCGATATTCAGTGCCATGTTTATGCTTTATAATGTTCATAGACGGCATGCAAATAAGAAGTTAACTATACTATAGCCGAAACTGTTATCACATACGTTAATTTTTTTTTTTTTTTTTTTTTTTTTTTTTTGACTGAAATATATTTTGGAGTGAGTCTAATTTTACCTTCCTTAATTTAATTTAGTTCGACTTATGAATGTAAAATGAAAATTTGAAATACTTATAGTTGGTTGGTACTTTGGTTGGTTTACATTGGTTTGGTTTCCGATGGCGACACAACATATTAATAATTTCAGTAATTAGTTTTAATAATAATACTAATTCAGTAATTAGTATTAATAATTTTAGTAATTACTTTTCAGTTAGTAGAACGCCAGTGTTCTATCTACATTTATATATACATGTATGCATGCATAGTTGGTTTCTAAGACATTTGTAAGAGAAATGGTCGAAGAAGCATATGCGCATCATTTTGGCGCAATTTTTCCACCGCCAATTTGGCAAAAACTTTGTTCTAGAATATTGCTTTAAGTGTTAATATTCACGATTGATTGTGATTTTTATATTTATTATTATGTTTATTTTTTAACTGTTTTTTTAATTGTTTCAACAGTTTCTATTTTTAAAATAAATTTTTGAAACAAAATAACCGGGCTACTATGTGATGCATAACATTGCCATTTCTTGCTATTCCGCAAAAAATGGTGTGTATAAGACGCCTGAGCCGGGACATCAAAAATGAAAATTTTTCTAATCAAGTAGTGATGGTCTAAATAGATATCCCACCCTCAACGCCAATAACCAATTTCGGCATCAAACATGAGCCAGGATTTGCTTTATATGTAAATAATGTAGAACAATATATTATTTACTAAAACCTATTTTTAAAAATTAACAAATTAACAGTGCGATTCCCTTGAAAAACCATTTATCAGAAGTATTTAAAAAGACTAATATTTGATAAAATGGCAAACTTCCCCTGCCCCCCTCACTCCTCTATAACTCTATAACTAAGCAATGCAGAACAATATGGTAATAAAATCTTACGGGAAAAATTCTAGCTAACAGAATAAGTTCTATCAAAATCCATTTCACAGAATTTTACAAAAAGGCAAAATTTTCACAATCGAGTTCATATGATTATAGAAATTTTACCGGAATTCTTTAAATAATAAATGCATAATGTTATGTTACGTGCTGAAACCATCCATTAGAACTTATCTACCAGTACAAACTCGTCAAAATACATTCAGCGACACTCGAATTATAACAGACGAAACGAAATTTTCATTACATTTAAACAACATTAGAATTTAAATATGTAACTCTATTTTCCTAATATTACCTGCTATTTATATAATTTACATTTTAATGTTACAAATTATTCAAAAAAATTGTTGTACACTTAAAAAATTTCCATTATTGAGAATATCGTTTGGACCGATGCTATGGATCATGCGTTTTTGGCTTAAAATCAAATAGTTTGGCGAGAAATGCAAAAAAAGTAAAATCAAAATCCTAATATATTCGTAATGTATCCTATTATATAATATACTAAAGAATTGAAAAAAAAAATCTTGACATACTTAAAAAGAAAAAAAAACTTTTTTAAAATAAAATTTTTGTAAAGTTTTTTTTCTTATCCAGGTGCAAATGCAAAATATGTTCAACAAACAGGACAAATCGCCACTATCTTGCTCCACTGGATCGACTTTGAAAATGAATACTTTCTTTAGATTATACAAATATTTTTCTCATATTTGTGTTACGTACATTTTTAAATAATATTATTTCTCATTGAAACTGTATTTTTAAAAATTTCAAGTAAAATCATGAATCATTTTTATCTTTTTTTTTATTTTAGCTAATTGTATTTTTTAATTTGTAATATATATACACTTTTCAATTTTTAAAAAAATGATAGAATAATATGCCGTTGCCGAAATCGTAAACTTATGCCAATGGTAACCTTATTTTCCAAAATAACGGAATTTTTTTTATCATAATTTCACAACTAATCTACGTAGAGCAGTGTATTATATAAGAAAACTTTCCTTAAAATAATATTTATCTAACATTGTAAGTTATATCAAAATACCTTCAGTAGAGCCGGAGGAATTAGCGGAAAACCCGAAATTTCCGTTTGTATTATATACAGGGTGATTCATAAAAAATGGGCAGAACTTTAAGGGGTTATAGTACACTTAAAGACAAATAATATTAAATGGGAGACTAAGGGTCCCAGACGTATTCCCAAGGAGATAGGGGGCATTAAAGTTTAGGGTCCGAAATTTCAAATGATTATAAAAAATGGAAAAATTGGTCGATTCGTTTGCGGTTTTCGCAAAAAATTTTCTTTATGCCAGTATTTTCTTGAAATAAAATTTTAAAGTTCAATTTTAAAAAATGCCGATAGGGGCGCTTTAGACTTTGGAGTAACAAACAACTATTTTTTAACGTTATTTTTTGTATTTCTTTAAATGATTTCGAAAGCTTAGACTTAAACTTAAATTTTGATCTAAAAATCTGAGTCCTAACGAGTAGTTAAGTAGCGTAAACTGAAATTTGAAATTTGAAACCCTTCTCCCCCCAGAACAAAAATCAATTATTCCCGATCTTTGTGTCGTAGATTAGGCTCTAACTACTGCCGCGTTTTGCTAAAATTATTCTTTATGTCAGTATTTTCTTGAAAATAAATTTTAAAGAAAAGTTTCAAAAAATTCCGATAGAGGGCGCTTTAGAATTTGGAGTAACGAACAACTATTTTATACCGTTATTTTTTGTGTCTCATTAAATGCTTTCTAAAGCTTAGACTTAAACTTAAATTTTCAGCTCAAAATCTGAATCGCTGAGCGTGGTTCAGTAGCGAGGGGAGGGGGTTCAAATTTCAACTTCTGAACATAGTTCAGTTTGCACTACTTAACCATGCCCAACGATTCTGTTCTGTGATACGAGGCAAAAATACAACTTTCGTCAAGGACTGCATAGTCGGAATTCACTCATAAAGGCACTGGCACAGTTGGAAACGTCGCTCATGCAAACGTTAAAGCTCCATTCCTGACGCTAGTCACCGGGTGAAGAAGGAGACAGAAAGTATGCAAATGTCAAATGGGGAAGAAGAAGAACACGTATGCAAAATTTCGACACGATTCAGGCATAAAAACCACTGAACGGTGAGTCAAGTGTAAGTCGCTGTAGTAATGAATCGGAAGATGGTGCCCTTCACGAATAAGGAAAAGGCTGAGATGCATTTAATTTACGGAGCGGCAGATGGAAATGGTGCAGAGGCACAACGAATGTACGGAGAGCGATTTCCCAACAGGCGGTTGCCTAACCGCAAAACTTTCGAGCGCTTGCACAGACAGTTGTGTGAGACGGGATCATTTCTCGCTTCCCGGTCGAATGCAGGTCGTGCAAAAAAGGACGAATCAGTAGTTGTTGCAGAAGCCATTCTGGATGTAGTAGCGGCGCAGCCAAGTACAAGTACACGAGCAGTGGCTAGGCAAATGGATACCTCACAGTCCATGACTTGGAGGGTACTGAAGGATGAACATTTGCTCCCGTTTCATGTGCAATGAGTCCAGAAACTGTCTCCAGGGGATTATCCAAATCGTATTGAATTCGCCCGCTGGTTTCTGCAGCAGAACGCGCTAAATCTACATTTTGGACGAACTGTGCTTTTCACCGATGAATGTACATTCACACGTGAATGTACATTTAACACACACAATGCACATGTATGGGCGGATGTCGATCCACATGCTACGTATCCACATGCTCATCAGAGACGCTTTTCCATCAATGTTTGGACAGGAATCCTCGGAGACCACCTAATCGGACCGTACCTTCTTCCTGAACGCCTCAACTGTAAAACATACCTCACATTTCTGCAACATGTGCTGCCAGACCTGTTAAACGTTGTTCCTCCACGCATCCGGCGGGTCATGTGGTTCCAGCACGATGGAGCGCCAGCCCATTACGTACGAGACGTCCGCAACTATCTGGACATCACATTTCCGAACAGATGGATTGGTCGAGGTGGTCCTGTTGCTTGGCCTGCTCGCTCGCCAGATCTTTCACCCCTCGATTTCTTTTTTTGGGGACAATTGAAGGCTCTTATGTATGAGACACCCATTGAATCCCCCGAGGAACTGGTAGCCAGACTTTCCGCCGCTGTAGGGGAAGTGCTCGAAAAGCCTGATGTTTTCGCGAATGTTCGCCGTTCCATTCTTCGCCGTTGTTCTGCATGCATAACCTCTGGTGGTCACAATTTTGAACATATATTGTAATTACATGTTAATAAATATGCTTTGGTAACATAATCCTAATTTGTGTCTTTTTACCTCGTATCACAGCACACAATGTGTGGACATGGTAAACTGAACTGTGCTCTGGAGTAGAAATTTCAAACCCCTCTCCCCAGAAACTTAACCACGTCTAACGATTCAGATTTTGGGCTGAAAATTTAAGTCTAAGCTTTGGAAAGCATTTAATGAGACACAAAAAATAACAGTATAAAATAGTTGTTCGTTACTCCAAAGTCTAAAGCGCCCTCTATCGGAATTTTTTGAAACTTTTCTTTAAAATTTATTTTCAAGAAAATACTGACATAAAGAATAATTTTAGCAAAACGCGGCAGTAGTTAGAGCCTAATCTACGACACAAAGATCGGGAATAACTGATTTTTGTTCTGGGGGGAGAAGGGTTTCAAATTTCAAATTTCAGTTTACGCTACTTAACTACTCGTTAGCACTCAGATTTTTAGATCAAAATTTAAGTTCAAGTCTAAGCTTTCGAAATCATTTAAAGGAATACAAAAAATAACGTTAAAAAATAGTTGTTTGTTACTCCAAAGTCTAAAGCGCCCCCTATCGGCATTTTTTGAAATTGAACTTTAAAATTTTATTTCAAGAAAATACTGGCATAAAGAAAATTTTTTGCGAAAACCGCAAACGAATCGACCAATTTTTCCATTTTTTATAATCATTTGAAATTTCGGGCCCTAAACTTTAATGCCCCCTATCTCCTTGGGAATACGTCTGGGACCCTTAGTCTCCTATTTAATATTATTTGTCTTTAAGTGTACTATAACCCCTTAAAGTTCTGCCCATCTTTTATGAATCAACCTGTATATATATATATATAAATAGATGATTGAAACATAGCTAATGCCATATTTTTCTTTATCTTTTTAACATTTAATTGATGAGGATGCACAAAACTCTATTATTTCTGTTGACATATTATTTCATTTTAATTTATTTAACCTGGAAGGCTTTACGTTTTACACAGGAAAAGTCTGGTAGTTATTCTAATATTGATGTAATATTTATTACCTTGATTAAAAGTATATCATTAATGTAATTAATAACATTTTCATCAAGTTGTGTAATGGCCATTATTAGCCGCGCATCATGCCACTGGTACTTTCAACGTTTTCCAATTCACTTCCTGCGGCACATTTTATGTTGCTCATTCAAACAGCGGCTTTTTTCTATTCAATTCTGAACTATTTTTACTACGATTGGCAGATGAATAGTAACAATATACCTGTTTACTAATTTTGATGTGTAAGACGGTGCAGTTTTTGGTAAAAAAATAAGTAAATAAACTTTATTTTTAGTACTGTTAGCTTTTTCCATTCTTAGTCTTCAATATTCTTTACCTATACATTCATTAGTATACTGTATGTAGATTAAAGCAAAGATAAAAGGCCATAGTTCAAAATTATTTCTAATCCAAAAATATGTATCCTGGTGTTATCTGTCAGCTGTATCCATACAAATGCTTCTGCGTTCCATTGATAATTTTCTATTTGCAGTATTATCCATTGCAAAACTTCTATCTGTTGTATTAGTATATTTAAATTTTAGCTTTATTATAAAAGCATTACATTCTAAGGCATTTAATATTGTCTTTTTGCATACAAGACATTTTTTAGTGTAAAACCGAGGACCCACAACACTGTATATATATATTTTTACTTCTCCATGCATCTTTTACTGTTTCTAGATTGCAGCGGTAACTCTTCAGATTCCTGCTAGCGAATATTCGCAAGTGCCTGATTGTTTTTGAGGATATTACTTTTCATGTATGCTGTCGTATTTGTATGTAATCGTTACACAAGAAGATATTTATTTCATGGGAAAGAAGGCTCCACCAGTGGCCGAGAGGTTCAGACCTCTCAACTGGTAGCCGGCAAATGCTGGATTCGAACCCAATAGCGGCTGTCGTCTTAACAGTTCGAAGTTTTCGTTGTTTTCTTCGAACCTTGCGTAAATACGGGTTCCCTTAGAATACCCCCACGAAGGGCACACCCCCTTGGTCCTATATCCCTAGCGTAGATAATCGGATGACAAGAATAAACCAAACTAAATTAACCAAACCATGGGAAAGAAGTATTACGCAACCACCTTTATTATTATACAGTTTGCTCTTCTTTATTATTTCTTTTTAAAATTTTTAAGTTTTAAAAGTATAAAAAACATTAGAAAAATTTATTTTATATCAAACTAGAAATAAATATGAAATTTATTCACGATATATACAAACAGTTATTTGCCTGCATTTTTCATCTGAAATTGAAGATTGTCTAATATTATAATTATTATTATGTCGAAAAATATTCCTTATTTAGGTAATTACATTTTTACATATAAATGTATCTGAATATAATTCTGTATATGTTTTCTAAAATTCAGATGAAATTTTATCTTAAAAGAAAAAAAAATCTATTTCATTCTTCAAGCAAACTATGCAAGATCTATTATTCAGTATTTCGAAGTACATAATTTTTTAAATCTGTAATTTTTGAATTACATACCGAACTGTACATTTAAATTTTCATATATCAAAATAAAATATTGGTGAATGTCCCTCACCAATAAGAGCGAGTTGTGATAATCTGCAACTCAATCATGAAGTGAATAATTATTTGCATCGCCTTTGAGAAATTAATGTTTGTTGTTACATTGTCATCGAATAATCCATTAATCATGTAGATAATGTGAAATACATTCAACCCGAATTTGCGATTTTTTATTCGACATGGTAATCATATGATTTTGAAAAATAAAAATAATTTGAATTATATATTAACAAATATGTTTATAAAGAACATCGCGTTTTTAGGTTATTACGTTTCTATATATACACACGCATGTTCATATGTGTATATGTAGAGATTTAATAACGTAAATCTGTGTATATTTTCTAGGATTTATTTGAAATTTCATGTATAAAGAATAAAAAGAAATTGTATTTTTCTGTCTTCAAGTTAACTATTTAAGTTTTAGTATTCGTTATTTTGAAGCACGTAATTGATTGATCTGTAGTTTAAATTAAACGAACGACACATTTGACCTTTTATATATCAACATAAAATATGAGTGAACGCGCCTCATCAATAAGCCAGGCTTGTCTGAAGTGATAGTCGGCAACTCAATTATGAGGTGAATAATTATTCGCCTCGCCTTTGAGAAATTAACATTGATTGTTGGATTGTCATGGAATGATCCATTAATAATGTTGATAATGTAAATACGATGAAACGCGATTTTGTGATTTTGTACAATAGCGGGTGATTATATGACTTCTGACAAAATAAAAATAATTTTATGTACATATTGAAAAGAATATTTTTATGAAACTTGTTACTTTCTATTTAGTTTTTATTTACAGTTGTTTTCTTTTATTATTTATTTGTAGGTATTTTCTATCAATATTGTCATGGAATAATCCATTAATAATGTTGTTAATGTAAATAGGATGAAACGCGACTTTGTTATTTTCTACAATAACAGAATATCATATGATTTCTGACAAATTTATAAATAATTGTATATATTTATGAACTTGTTCTTTTCTATTTAATTTTTGGTTATAGTATATTTCTTTTATTGTTTATTTGTATACTAGCGACCTTCGCCTGTTACACTGGTCGGTTTATCTAAAGAAAACTTGAAGAACACGAAATGTATCTGTGAATTGGCTAATGACTTTTAAAGTAAAAAATAAATAAAAAATAAAAAAATAAAGCAGAAATAAAACTCAAAAGTCCCCTGAAATATTTTGAATTCAGAATGGAAGCAATTAGTGGCGTAGCTAGCGGGGGGCGGGAGGGGTTGTCCGCCCTGGCTGTCACCCTCTAAGGGGTTACATCCAATTATCATTTGCAAATATATACAAGAAATATTATAAGATTTTTGACAGAAAATATAAAATAAAATGAAATTTCTAGTGCACGACGCATCAGAGTTAATTATATTTTCTTTTATAATGTGATATTTTATACAGAACAGGGTGTCTAAATAAAATATGCACCAGGGAACAAAAAACAACTTATCCATCGTGGGTAGCGAAAAGCAAACTTTAAAAGGACTTTTCTTCTACATGTAGACACTGCATTGATTTATGCGGAGTAAAGAATGAATAATAAAACGTTCCTGGTTTTTTTCTTAATGCCGGAGGACTAAATAATTAATGATATAGTCATTTGTCATAATAACGTAGAATTATGATTGAAAAAATATGAGAAATTAGGGGGGTGACACCATTTGCATCCGTTCTGGGTGTTACCCATCCTAGCTACGCCACTGATTAAAATGCATATCAAACAATGTTTCAATATATAATTATGGAATGGAATACTTTTGTGTGGCCCTATAAATCAATAAGAAATATTATTTGTATCACAGATTGTACAGAATGTATATTATAGTATATACTTCAAAGATACATATCAACTTTATTATGTTCGAAAAAATCTATGACCATTAGAATGCACTTGAAAAAAATTTTCCCCATTGACCTGAATGCATCGGAATCCTTTTGATTGTCCCTGTAAACGAACTAAGCAGTCGGTTTTCATAAAATTTGAAATTTGAATTTGAAATTATCTAATAATTATATATTTTAAGTTTCAAATGATTCGGTTGGATAGTTTTTGAGATAGGACAGACAGACGAATGGGCAACTCGACATCCCGGGATTATTTTCCTTCAAAACAAACGCGATCAGTGTTGAACCCAGAAGCAGTGAAGTGTCCCTCTCCCAGGAAATTTTGAGATTTTGTGTTTTCGTTGATCAATAATTGCAATCCCCTCCCGGAGAAAAGTGTCTCAATTGAACATTGAACTCTACGTTTCTCCGTTTTCGGGATCGGATTAACTTCACATACACATACATAGTACATATGATATTTCCTGAGAACATACACTTTTACAGAAAAAAAGTAACTTATTTCCGACTATTAACACTAGAACAGCCGGATTTTGGACTTACCTAAAACCGCCATACGGTGTCAATTTGACCCCCATAAGAAATTCAAGCCATATCAAAATAAAAATGTTTTTTCTTGATAAATGATGTTTAAATTGCAAAATATAAAATTTTTTGAAGATTTTATAATTTTTATTTTTTATTTATTTAGGTGTTAGAGTACGTCTATGCCCATTTTTACTTTTTTTTTTTTTTTTTGAAACGACGGTATATAAATGACAATATATAATTCAATATATTTTATTACACAATACCCCACAATATAGTAAATTATATATATATATATCATAATATAATAATATTATACAAAAAAAAATAAGAAGAAAAGAAACAAAAGTTACAAATGCAAATAATACAAATAAGCACACAATATGCTTCAAAGGGAGAAAATAAAGAAAATAAATCCTGAATAAGCATATAAATGCGTACAAAAGTTACTTAGACATCAGCTCAAAAACAGAAACATGCGCGCTAGACTGTAAAAGCAACACATTTACCATATTTTTTTAATTTTTAAAAATTATTTTCTGACATCCCTTACAGCTAATATAAGTTTTATTTCATCCCTTGCAATGTTAAAGGCACATTTCTTTTGCTTCAGAGACTGTACTTGATCTATTAGGGGGAGGTGGTAACATGATGCCAAATTTGTGCGGGTTATTTGCCATGTATTGGATAAATCTGCACCTTGATTTACATGGCAACAACTGTTCAACAATGGTTATTTCTTCTGCAGGACTACAACACAAATAACAATTTGCAATCAGGTTGTACTAGGTTTCAGGAGTGAGAGCAAATTTATTTGTGGCAGGTGCTTCGCCGTGTAACTTCGCACATCAAATCTGAGATACCGAATGACTTTACAGAATGGATTGTGTGACATTGTCTCTTTCAGCACATATGGTCCCCATCTTTTGTTACATAAATCATCTGCACAAAGTTGTGAATTTTAGTGCAAAACGGGAATATAAGAGGGCTTAAAAAGCATCGATTTCTACCAGAGAAACAAACCAGTTGCTACCAAATCCAAGCTGACGTAGTGCTTCAGCAATTGTGCATGTTTGAACATCATTGCTGCAATCACCATCAAACGCCAGGCTAAAAATGTATTTGACACAGATTAATTTATAAACACGAGTATTCAATCGGTAAATTAATTATAACAGATGTAAAATTTTCCATTTTTCAATTTTGGGTGAAAAATGGTAAATTTACATCTGTTATAAAGTTGTATTTGTCTCAAAGTTACAACAAGCAAACGATGTTGTTCCACTTGCAATTTTCACAATATTTCGAGCTGGTGTGCGATCTGTAGTGGAAGTAGGGCTGATAAGACTCATTGGAATCCAAAGAATATCGTTTGATGATGTGTACTTTTCGCGACTGTTGCCAGCAGAAATGTTAGTTATGTTATTGTCTCGTCCTTGTAGAAGTAAGCTTCCTGATCCGCAAGAAGTAAGAGAAATCACTTTGGTAGAATTTTGTACGGCATCACTGTTACTGCTTTCAGGATACGACGCATTCTACAAATTTAGATTACGCCAGCGCTGCTAGGATGCCTGCATATTTCATGACAGAGTCGAAATTCTTAGAAGAACCCTCCTAATTGAAGGTGAGCATGCAACAGAGAGAAGAGTACTCCCCTTCCCCCTGCATCGCTATGCATCATCCAAACAAAGCAAAACTGGAGTTTACTTTTCAGTTTTTAGTAATCGCAATAAGAAATGGGTGCCCCCTGCGCAGTAAGCTATCGGGAATTGAAAAACAGACTTTAACTTGAAAATTTGTCATTTTTCTTATGGGGGTCAAAATGACCCCTTTTGGCTGTTTTAGGTATTTCTATGATTATTTTCTTTAATAATTAATGTAGAAAGATGAAGAATTGTCACAGTATGCTTGATAGTATTTTAGAAAAAGTAAAAAAATATGAGCTGCGATGTTCGCTTACATGTTGAAATAACGCATTGGAAATTGGAAAAAAAAGTGAAATGACCCCAACGGCGCTTCTAGTGTTTTAACGGAATTCTGGGTTTCAATTACCCGCGGTAATTTTTTACTTCGTTTTTTTATAAATACTTTGATAAACTCCGATTGCTTTTTCGTTTATTCACTTAAAAAGTTACATAAAAAAACATTGATGCAAAAAAGGGTTATTATTTTTATGTATTTTCTTGAATAAAAACTTATATACTTTTTAATTTATAATACTTATTATTATACTTATATAATACTTACTTTATAATTTTTCAAAGCATATATACCGGGTGTCCCAAAAACGACTGATGGATTTTAAAATTCACAAACTTGCAAACGGTGACAGCTATTTAATTTTTTTTTTTTTTTTTTTTTTTTTTTTTTTTGCAGGAGGGTTATGTATAATGTCAGGAGTTTTTTTTACTGTAACTTTTTATTTTAGTTCGACTTTCGAACAATAGGTGGCGCTGACGCAGATTGATGGCCGGGTCGACGCTTCACTCAGCACTAATCACCTGGTTTTCAATCGCCGTCAGCGCCACCTATTGTTTGAAATTCGAACTAAAATAAAAAAAAATACGGTAAAAATCTCCTGACATTATATGGATTCTAGATGAAATGTTAAATTGCAATATTATTAAAATTTCAGGAGCCTAAAAACATACTCGATATTCTTAATAGCAACTTAAGAAACATGCATTTTTTATTTATGTAGAGCGTATCTGTATGTATAATAGTAAAATTATTTCAATGAGTAACACGGACGTCATATCGATAGTGAAAACGATTTAAGGGGACAGTGGACCTTTATATGAGCAAAATCGTCGCAAAAACGTCTATTTCTGTGGTATAATAGTACTAAAACTGTTTTTCTTATTACAACTAGCGAGCTACGCCCGCTAGCTGGGCCACTTTTTCCAAACGAACCTCGATATTAAGCAGTATATAATAATCAAAAAAATTCATTTAATAAGCAAGTCTTGGAGTTCGAATCATCAAGCACAAAAAAGTAAATTAAAGAGCTATGGTTGTAATGCGCCCATTATCCCGTTAAAAATATGTGATTTCGCACAGTGGGCGCTACGTGCCCACCGTGCAAAGGCGGCCCACCGTGCAAAGGCGGCCCACCGTGCAAAGGCGGCCCACCGGCCTACCACCCACCGGCGCTACGCGCCATGGTCGCCATCGTCCCGTTAAAAATATTTGGTTTTGCACGGTTGGCGCTGCGCGCCCATAAGACATTTTCTCGTATTTTTTGGTTCATTAGAAGCAGACCTTTACGCAGATTCTGAATATGTAATCAGTTTTATCTACTTTAAAAACAGTCTGTATGATGGTTTAAGAAAAAACGCTCAAAAAAAGTTTCGGTATTAAAAACTGCAAAAGACTGCTATTAAAATAAAAATAAGTAATTTCATTAATATCACAAACAACATAACTAACAAATAATTTTGGCAGCTCGTTTTCCGTTTGCACTAACAAAAATTAGTATTAATCGCGTAAATCTTAGGTTACACAATATTCGTGTACGCTACCAAAAAAAAAGTATGAAAATAAACCGTGTTTAACATTTTTTACCAATTAGTTCTTTTTCAAAGAACCGAAACGAAAGAAAAAGTCGTTTTCCCGGGAGAAAAAAGAGGTTTTCGGCTGCTTCTTCCTTTAGCCAAAGGTGAAAATTTCAGGTCGTTCACCGCAAGGTGGCGCAGTGTTCTGCCTCAGAGCTCCGTTTGAGCTCCGTTTGGGAAATTAGACGTTTTCCGTTCCGATTCCCGACCGGTTTTTAATTCATAACTTTTTTAAATTTGGTCCCACTTTCTCGAAAATGCTCGAAATGACTTTCCCGGAATTTTTCGAATCGAAAGACACCTCTCGGGACTTCCAACTCGTCCGCGTTGCGAACTGTAATCGGCTTCAAGCAGACAGACAGACAGAGGCGCACGGATTTTATTAGTATAGACTAGCGAGCTACGCCCGCTAGCTGGGCCACTTTTTCCAAGTGAACCTGGTATTAAGCAGTATATAATAAGCAAAAAAATCATTTAATAAGCAAGTTTTGGTTTTCGAATCCTCAAGCACAAAAAAAGTAAATTAAAGAGCCATGGTCCCGTTAAAAATATGTGATTTCGCACTGTGGGCCACGTGCACTTGTAAAAAAAAGATTGTGGATCGGAACTATGGTCGCTTCGAGCCATAGTCCCGCTAAAAATATTTGGTTTTGCACGGTGGGCACTACGCGCCCATAAGACATTTTTTCGTATTTTTTAGTTCATCAGAAGCAGATTTTTACGCAGATTCTGAATATGTAATCAGTTTTTTCCTACTTTAAAAACTGTCTGCATGATGGTTTAAGAAAAAACGCGCAGAAAAAAGTTTCGATAGTCCTGTTTTATTTCTAAGTTTAATATTTTAGCGAAAACTACGGTAAATATTCTACGGCAAGTGAAAAGAATTGATGCGGAAAAAAACGCAATTAGCGCCGGTGAAAAAGAGGTTTTCGGCTGTTTCTTCTTTTAGCCAAAGGGGAAAAATTCATGTTCTTCACCGCAAGGTAGCGCAGTGTTCTGCATTGGAGCTCCGTTTGGGAATTGTGACATTTTTCGTTCCGATTCCCAAGGGGTTTTTAATTCATAACTTTTTTAATTTTATACCCACGGTCTCGAAAATGCCCGAAATGACTTCCCCGGAATTTTTCCAATCGAAAGACACCTCTCGCGACTTCCAACTCGCCCGCGTTGCGAACTGTAATCGACTTCAAGCAGACAGACAGACAGACAGAGGCGCACGGATTTTATTAGTATAGACTAGCGAGCTACGCCCGCTAGCTGGGCCACTTTTTCCAAACGAACCTCGGTATTAAGCAGTATATAATAAGCAAAAAAATTCATTTAATAAGCAAGTCTGGTGTTCGAATCCTCAGCACAAAAAAAGTAAATTAAAGAGCTATGGTTGTTATGCGCCCATTATCCCGTTAAAATATGTGATTTCGCACAGTGGGCGGTACGGGCCCGTCGTGCGAAGCCGGCCCACCGGCGCTACGTGCCATGGTCGCCATTGTCCCGTTAAAAATATTTGGTTTTGCACGGTTGGCGCTGCGTGTCCATAATACATTTTCTCGTATTTTTTGGATCATCAGAAGCAGACTTTTACGCAGATTCTGAATATGTAATCAGTTTTTTCTACTTTAAAAACTGTCTGCATGATGGTTTAAGAAAAAACGCGCAAAAAAGTTTGTTTATTAAAAACTGCAAAAGACTGCTATTAAAAAAAAAAAAAAAAAGTAATTTCATTAATATCACAAAGAACATAACTAACAAATAATTATGGCAGCTCGTTTTCCGTTTGTACTAACAGAAATTAGTATTAATCGTGTAAATCTTAGGTTACACAATATTCGTGTATGCTACCAAAAAGAAAAAGTAAGAAAATGAGCTTCAACGATTAATACTCACATACAGAATAAATATATGAATAGCCAGTTACATCTGAGATCCTCAAAATATTAATTAGCAACACTATTACCTCTTAGTGAACATATCTTGCTATGCTTAAATAGTTGTACTTGTTATATTATTTAAACAGTGTTTAATATTTTTTACCAATTACTTATTTTTCTCTTATACATTCTTTGACAAATTGACGGGAGAAAAATAGGTTTTCGGCTGCTTCTTCTTTTAGCCAAAGGGGAAAAGTTCCTGTTCTTCACCGCAAGGTAACGCAGTGTTCTGCCTAAGAGCTCCGTTTGAGACCTGTTTGGGAAATAAGACGTTTTTCGTTCCGATTCCCGACCGGTTTTTAATTCATAACTTTTTTAAATTTGGTCCCACTTTCTCGAAAATGCTCGAAATGACTTTCCCGGAATTTTTCGAATCGAAAGACACCTCTCGGGACTTCCAACTCGTCCGCGTTGCGAACTGTAATCGGCTTCAAGCAGACAGACAGACAGAGGCGCACGGATTTTATTAGTATAGACTAGCGAGCTACGCCCGCTAGCTGGGCCACTTTTTCCAAGTGAACCTGGTATTAAGCAGTATATAATAAGCAAAAAAATCATTTAATAAGCAAGTTTTGGTTTTCGAATCCTCAAGCACAAAAAAAGTAAATTAAAGAGCCATGGTCCCGTTAAAAATATGTGATTTCGCACTGTGGGCCACGTGCACTTGTAAAAAAAAGATTGTGGATCGGAACTATGGTCGCTTCGAGCCATAGTCCCGCTAAAAATATTTGGTTTTGCACGGTGGGCACTACGCGCCCATAAGACATTTTTTCGTATTTTTTAGTTCATCAGAAGCAGATTTTTACGCAGATTCTGAATATGTAATCAGTTTTTTCCTACTTTAAAAACTGTCTGCATGATGGTTTAAGAAAAAACGCGCAGAAAAAAGTTTCGATAGTCCTGTTTTATTTCTAAGTTTAATATTTTAGCGAAAACTACGGTAAATATTCTACGGCAAGTGAAAAGAATTGATGCGGAAAAAAACGCAATTAGCGCCGGTGAAAAAGAGGTTTTCGGCTGTTTCTTCTTTTAGCCAAAGGGGAAAAATTCATGTTCTTCACCGCAAGGTAGCGCAGTGTTCTGCATTGGAGCTCCGTTTGGGAATTGTGACATTTTTCGTTCCGATTCCCAAGGGGTTTTTAATTCATAACTTTTTTAATTTTATACCCACGGTCTCGAAAATGCCCGAAATGACTTCCCCGGAATTTTTCCAATCGAAAGACACCTCTCGCGACTTCCAACTCGCCCGCGTTGCGAACTGTAATCGACTTCAAGCAGACAGACAGACAGACAGAGGCGCACGGATTTTATTAGTATAGACTAGCGAGCTACGCCCGCTAGCTGGGCCACTTTTTCCAAACGAACCTCGGTATTAAGCAGTATATAATAAGCAAAAAAATTCATTTAATAAGCAAGTCTGGTGTTCGAATCCTCAGCACAAAAAAAGTAAATTAAAGAGCTATGGTTGTTATGCGCCCATTATCCCGTTAAAATATGTGATTTCGCACAGTGGGCGGTACGGGCCCGTCGTGCGAAGCCGGCCCACCGGCGCTACGTGCCATGGTCGCCATTGTCCCGTTAAAAATATTTGGTTTTGCACGGTTGGCGCTGCGTGTCCATAATACATTTTCTCGTATTTTTTGGATCATCAGAAGCAGACTTTTACGCAGATTCTGAATATGTAATCAGTTTTTTCTACTTTAAAAACTGTCTGCATGATGGTTTAAGAAAAAACGCGCAAAAAAGTTTGTTTATTAAAAACTGCAAAAGACTGCTATTAAAAAAAAAAAAAAAAGTAATTTCATTAATATCACAAAGAACATAACTAACAAATAATTATGGCAGCTCGTTTTCCGTTTGTACTAACAGAAATTAGTATTAATCGTGTAAATCTTAGGTTACACAATATTCGTGTATGCTACCAAAAAGAAAAAGTAAGAAAATGAGCTTCAACGATTAATACTCACATACAGAATAAATATATGAATAGCCAGTTACATCTGAGATCCTCAAAATATTAATTAGCAACACTATTACCTCTTAGTGAACATATCTTGCTATGCTTAAATAGTTGTACTTGTTATATTATTTAAACAGTGTTTAATATTTTTTACCAATTACTTATTTTTCTCTTATACATTCTTTGACAAATTGACGGGAGAAAAATAGGTTTTCGGCTGCTTCTTCTTTTAGCCAAAGGGGAAAAGTTCCTGTTCTTCACCGCAAGGTAACGCAGTGTTCTGCCTAAGAGCTCCGTTTGAGACCTGTTTGGGAAATAAGACGTTTTTCGTTCCGATTCCCGACCGGTTTTTAATTCATAACTTTTTTAATTTTGGTCCTACGGTCTCGAAAATGCCCGAAATGACTTTCCCGGAATTTTTCGAATCGAAAGACACCTCTCGCGACTTCCAACTCGCCCGCGGTGCGAACTGTAATCGGCTTGAAGCAGACAAACTTACAGAGGCGCACGGATTTTATTAGTATAGACTAGCGAGCTACGCCCGCTAGCTGGGCCACTTTTTCCAAACGAACCTCGATATTAAGCAATATATAATAAACAAAAAAATTCATTTAATAAGAAAGTCTTGGTGTTCGAATCCTCAGCAAAAAAAAGTAAATTAAAGAGCTGTGGTTGTTATGCGCCCATTATCCCGTTAAAATATGTGATTTCGCACAGTGGGCGGTACGGGCCCATCGTGCAAAGCCGGCCCACCGGCGCTACGCGCCATGGTCGCCATTGTCCCGTTAAAAATATTTGGTTTTGCACGGTTGGCGCTGCGCGTCCGTAATACATTTTCTCGTATTTTTTGGATCATCAGAAGCAGACTTTTACGCAGATTCTGAATATGTAATCAGTTTTTTCTACTTTAAATAGTGTCTGCATGATGGTTTAAGAAAAAACGCGCAAAAAAAGTTTCGGCATTAAAAACTGCAAAAGACTGCTATTTAAAAAAATATAAGTAATTTCATTAATATCACAAACAATATATCTAACAAATAATATTGGGCAGCTCGTTTTCCGTTTGTACTAACAGAAATTAGTATTAATCGCGTAAATCTTAGGTAACACAATATTCGTGCAAGCTACCAAAAAGAAAAAGTATGAAAATGAGCTACAACGATTAATACTCACATACAGAATAAATATATGAATAGCCAGTTACATCTGAGTTCCTCAAAATATTTATTAGCCACACTATTACCTCTTAGTGAACATATATTGCTGTGCTTAAATAGTTGTACTTATTATATTATTTAAACCGTTTTTAACATTTTTTACTAATCAGTTGTTTTTCTCTTATACATTCTTTGACAAAATGACACGGGAGAAAAAGAGGTTTTCGGCTGCTGCTTCTTTTAGCCAAAGGAGAAAAGCTCTGGTCGATCACCGCAAGGTGGCGCAGTGTTCTGCCTGAGAGGTCCGTTTGAGCCCCGTTTGGGAAATGTGACGTTTTCCGTTCCGATTCCCGACCGGTTTTTAATTCATAACTTTTTAAATTTTTGTCCCACGGTCTCGAAAATGCCCGAAATGACTTTCCCGGAATTTTTCGAATCGAAAGACACCTCTTGCGACTTCCAACTCGCCCTCGTTGCGAACTGTAATCGGCTTCAAGCAGACAGACAGACAGAGGCGCACGGATTTTATTAGTATAGATATCCTTTATGAAGATTTTAAGAAGTAAACAATAGAGGTAAACAATAGAGATCTGTTTTTCTCAGAACCAATTTTTCGGCGTTTTTAGATATTTGAAATGCTTTCTGCGACGCATTTTTTTATCAATATTTCTGAATTGCATATGGAAGTATCCTGATATTGTTTTGAAAGAAATCGTGTAAGCTTTTTAAAATTCGTTATTATTAAAACAGTCAAATTTGACTTTATACTTATTAAAAGGCAAAATTTTTATGAAATTCGATATGGAATTTAGAAAAAAATCTATAAAATATTAACTATTCAAGGGATTTTTAAAATCCTGTACTGATTTGTGTATAATTGTGTTTTAAGTGATAAAAATGCAAAAGCAAGAAAATATCTCAAAATTAAGACTCGAGGAGCATTTTAAAATTTCGTTTAAAAATTTAAATTTTTTTTAAATGTACAAATTTTAATAAGTTCGGAAATTTTTTTGAAGATGTTCTATATGCTTTTGGTGAAATGTATATATGCACAAAATTTTCTGTGATGAAAATTATAAAAAAAATAGTGATAATAACCTCCAGTATCCCCTTAAGCAATCTATTTTCTTGTTCATTTTAGAAAATTAATTGTTCCGAAACAACATCCAATACTAAAAGAATAATATTTTGAAATACAATCTGTTTGAAAACTGCTTCTGAATTTACTGATTAAATATAATAGTATTCAAGCCGTTGTTTTAAATCTACTTTTGCTTTCTGTTTCTTGACTGGGGAAAATTAAACAATTTGTATTTAAAGCAATATCAATAGTTCACCATTTATTTCTATCAAATATACTTTAATAATACCTAAATTTCACGAGAAATTTAATAGACATGCAATCAAACGACAATTGAAAATTTGCCATTAAGAAAATGCTGATGAAAATATGGCATCATTTAGCAATTACTTTGTGTATTGATATGTGGCATGCCGCTAATACGAAAGTATCATTTTTAATGAATTAAAAAATACATATTTGAATGCAAAATGGATATTTGTCAAATAAATATATTTTTTTCTGTATTGTTACTGAACTATCTTTATTTTCCTTGATTTTATTTTAATGATTAATGTACGATATTGTAAAGAACTCCACATGTTTTTCGAATTTTCTGTATCGTAAGTCAAATAATTAAATTATATCAAAATTTTCTAATCACAGTTGCATTTGTATAGGTGATCTTAGTGTTTAGTATTTTTATATCGGGAATTTTATTACTTAATGTGAAAATATCACAATATGCAACTTTTCACATAAAATTAGTTATGTATGCATGATTGGATATATGAAAAAAATGATTTCGGTTGTTTTATTCAGTTTATTTTTTTCCATGTTATACAGGGAATTGTTGGACACTTTTAAAATGAAATAAAATAATTATAAAAACAGTAGCCATAATATGCAATCCACAGCTTAATGTATAACTACAAAAGTTAATGCATTTTAATATGCAGTCCCTTGATGGCGCATAATGAATATAGCGGTAATCGACTATATTCCAGGTATTTGGCAGAGGATGGAATTATGGAATGTAAAATTTCTGCGATTCAACATTTTAGTTTGTTTACCCATATACAAGCTTGCTTATAGACGTTATATCTCGCGTACCAACACAAGAAATACCAAAGGGCAGAAAAATTGGCGTTTGAGGTAGGGGGGAGTGCATGTTGTTGGACACCCGGAACTAACCTGTCTGTTCTAGAAATGTTTATTAATAAAGGTTGCCTAAGGGAAGACACGACTTGGATACCACGCTTATTCACATTAATTTTAGTGACTTATTTACATTCGTTACACTCATTCATATTAATTTTAATGAATTCTTACACTATATTTCAAAAGGGGACCGTCCACTTGCGATTTTAGACATTTTGTTAAATATGTAGAAAAATACATGAGGAATCATCCTGAAGTGTGTAAACATAATAGTACAGATCATACGTTTCTGTGTATCTTTTTTTAAAATCTCTGTAGGAGACATTCAAGAAATTGAAAATAACGAATGTCTTTTGGATAATTCTGTCCAAACTAATGTAGCCAAAGCGTTCAAACTGTATATTATGATTACGTGGCTTATTGTAATACATTGTGTTCATTTTTATGCGGATATCATATATACTCGTAGACAAAAGTCTCAAATTGTGTCGTTTTTTTATAATTTGCAGAGTTCTTAATATAAAATAACGTTCTTTTCCGAAAATATAACAAATAACAACGTAAAAACTACGCTGGGAACAGAATCAAAAAATATAATTAAAATTGTAAGAAAAATGGGAAGGATTACTATATGATTTGCCATTGCGCATGCGTGAGCGGTATGCGGTATCGAACTTTTATTTGCGTATGCGTTCGCTAAATGTAAAGAGAAACTTTTGTGAAAGTCGAAAAAACAACTTGAAAAATTTCAAAGTGACTGTGTATCGAATAAGCTCAAAATCCTTTGTTCCCAAAATGAAGCAAAAAAAATGAGGGGTTTTATCCAAGTATAGTATTACGTGCCATATTGTGTATTATATAATGAATTGATAAATGGATACAGTCCCTCATATTTTTGCTTTTCTTTGGGAATAACGGATTTTGCGCTTATTGTATCGACAGACGGTTTCGAAATTTTCAAACTATATTTTTGCGAGTTTTACGAAAGTTGTTCCATACATTTAGCTAACGCAATATTGAAATGAAATTTTGATAGCGCTTACGCATGCGCAATGAAAAATTATTTAGAAAAACAGCTTATTTTTCATACAATTTCTATTGTTTTTTAATTCTGATTACAGGGTTTTGTGTACAATGTTATTTATCATATTTTCGGAAGATAGCATTATTTTATATGTAGAACTCTGTAAATTATAAGCAATAATATTGGAAAAAATTGAGAATGTTTTTATAACAAAGAGAACAGTTTATTACAATAAGCCACTTGATCATAATCTACAGTTTGAACGCTTCTTCTACATTAGTTCTGACAGGGTTATCCAAAAGACATTTGTTCTTTTTCCATTTGTTGACGATCCCCTATAGAGTTTTGAGAAAAAAAATCTTCACAGAAATGTATGACCTGTACTATTATGTTCATATACTTAGAGTTTCAGGATGATTTCTCATGTATTTTTCTAGATATTTAACAAAATAGCTTAAATCACAAGTGGCCAGTCACTTTTGGTAATATAGTGTATAGTCATTTATTATATGCATCTAAATGCTATCCATGTGCTTATAATATATTTATAATTTGTTTATAATGATAGTAGTACATTAATTCCTGTATTTGATAAAAGTGTGAAAGAACGTAACACAAGTTACAAATATCTGGATTTTTTTATATCGCCGAAAAATCAAAAAAAATCAAAAAGAAAATTTTCGATGGTAGAGTATAAACATAAGGTTATATGTGTCTGATAGGGTTTTTTTTTAATTAATTAAATTCAGAAAAATTCTGAATATTTAATATTTCTGACAAGATTGATATTTATCTAAAAAGAAAAACTGTCTGCTATAAGTCTTGAGTATAATCTGTTGAATATGGATTCTAAAATTCATCAAAATTGGTTGGGTCATTTTTGAGGCCATATCTTTAAAGATCGAGTATTTCCCGTAGGATTGCAGCGTCTTATTTTTCTTTCAGGCAATTGCGAAAAGAGTGTTGCTTGAGTTTATTGGCGAAGATTGACATCTATAAATTTGCTTCTTTTAACTTTATTCACATATTATATTTATGCGGACCATAATACGCACATTGCTTTCTTTTAAGCATTCGAAATGGCAAACACTTTTTTCAATATTCACCGAAGTATTTGAAACTCGTCTAGTGCCATCTATTAAATATTTTTGTATAAAATGATGCAAAACAAAAATTTAGATATATCTTAAACGTAATTTAAATGCTCTCTTACTATTAAACATTTATTATTAATTTAAGTTTTGAAAAGTGTCCAACAATTTTCGGACACATTGTTCGCTACTTCCTATTAAATCCAGGATCGCTTGCACACTTTTAGTTGATTATTTTTAATTGATTGTCCAGTCCAATGTTTTAAGTTACGTATTGTAGTTACAAAATTTTGCCATTAAGTCCTGTCATTAGTTGCATTAGGCGGGTTTCAGTTGTTTTACTATAACGCAAACGATCGTAAATCATTGTATCTGTCTTTACTTGGAAGATGACTCAGTATAACCATTAATGCTTAGTGTAACTCAGTTTTAGTTAACGTAAATAATATATGATTAAAAGTTATTATTATTTGAGTAGTTTTAAAGTAACTTAAGAATGACATTATGATATCATGTTCTACAGAAGCATAAATAAATATGTTCAGTGTATTTCTAGTATATAATTAATAAAAATAAACTCAAATACAATGTTTTCTGAAAAAAAAAGATATTGTTTGATTTTTAGATTATATTAGTAGCATAAAAAATACATAAACATGAAATAATGAAATGAACACTGTTTTTTATAATTTGTTTATTTTCAGTTTTGTACAAAAATATTATATAAACACGTTTTATAATAAAAGTAAACTTAATGAAGAACAATTATTTGTTTAAGAAAAATGGCTAACACAGCTACTCTTCAATGTACATTTAACTGTACACATATATACGTAATTTGATCTATTATAAACAAAAAAGGAACACATACAAATACCTTAACAGTGACTTTAAAATAATAACAAATTTAAATATAGTAACAGTTTCGTTTATCTCTGTAGCATGCTTTACAAAAACTTTATATAAAAACGCTTATTCAAGATGTAGCAGGGAAAATTCTGTTAGTTCTGCAATACAAATTTATTTTTTGTTTTGTGTTTTTATTTTTTATTAGTACCTGTAAACAATATTTTTTTAGAATAATTTATTGGATTTTTTACTCTTATAAGAATTAAGGATGGTAACTATACGCAGAGCTCACGTAGTCTCAAATTTGATTACTATTCTTCCGAAACAAGGATTTTTGCTATTTTGAATGCATGAAATTCTATTGTATGATAAAAAATATTCTGAAATTAATATAATAAAAATATGTCTGATGCGAACTTTTGCGCATATCTTTATCCAATTTGAATCGCAATGTCTTGTCAACTAAATGATATTTCACAATAAAATTTCCAAGAGTTGTTAGTTAATATACATTTAAAGAAAAAACAATTGTATCACAAAATACAGTAAATTAAAAAGTGAAACAAAATACACCATATATATATAAACTTAAAAACAAAAATAATTAGTGTTTACTCATTTAAACCATACAAGTTAGTCAATTAAAAATTCAGGAGTTATAATTAATCATTTACTTTCAAACTATAGGTAAAATGGGAAAAGAATAAATTATATTCGCATAGTAAAATATGTTTTTTTTATTAGTTTGTAAACAAAAATGCAGTTTTCAATATATTCTTATTTAACTATTTATATTAAGAAAAAGTATTATGTGACATAACGAAATCTTACATAGAAGAAACAAAGAAAACCACCAATATATGCTCATACGGGGGGGGGGGGTAAATCGGATATACATTATTTAAATTCAGAGCACATAAATGACAATTAAATTATTTACCTATCTCTGTTTTTTACGCAAATTTTCAGATGGTGTTTAAAAATCAAAATACATTATTTTAAATTTTAATAATTATGAACAGTACGAAGATGAATAACAAAATTACAAGTACCTGCGTTTGAAAAATAAGTAATGTTGGGTAAATACTTTTTTTCTAGTTGCAGGCACGTAAGAGCGATTGAAATGTCGAGAGTTTTAGAAAAGAGTCCTGCTTTGCCACATTGACAAGATTAGATGAAATCGCACCCTATCATGTTCATGATACCGCCATCCACCTGCATGGTATTAGCAGCACATGCTGATAATCAAATTCTACAATACCGCAAGAAATGTTGTGTGATGTCTGGATACACCCTTTCCCCTCCTGCCATATACACACATGCATAATAAAAAATCTACCAGGTTTTCATACCCGGTGATTTTTCTTTAGTTCCAAATTCGAAGAAAACAATGATCTATAACAATATTTATTTCTTTATTTATTGAGCAGAGATTTGACTTTCACCAAGCTGATTTCAGAAATTCTGTAATTCAGATCGGGTTTCATACCTGTATAGTGTATATCTGTATTAAATTTCAGTTTATTCAATTGTCGATGAACTAAATGACATGGAAATTTCTTTTTTGAATTTCTGGTGTAGATATGTCGTATTTGAATAACGAACACCGACAAATTGAGAACACTCATGGTATCATTATTGGTACCATGAACAATTAAGACTTAACCAGCTGGTCTAGCTTTCAGATAAATGCCTTAACAGATTTGATAATTGTGTGGAAAAGTGATCGATATGTATACTACGCAATTCAATTTTTTATTTTTTGTCTACTGTTAATAAATATTTCATAACTCCCTTGTAATTTTTTTTTTCATATACACAGTAACATTTAGAAAAATTTGCATTTTAATAATAATGCAAAAGTATTATTAAATTTATTAAGAGGCGTTTATTTACTGGAATAAATTCCTGATTCCAATTCATATTTTACCGTATTATAATATTAGTTGATTAAAGTATAATTTATTAAAACATTTTGGCCTGTTTTGTGCGTATTCTTTCTCGAATAGTAATCTGAATATTTTTAATAAGTATATTTGAAAGTAGTAAAATGAAAAATATAATTTTAAATCAAACATTATTAACAGTGTCGTTGTTTAAAATAAATTTTATTCGTTGAATGATTTTACTAAAAAATATAAAATTCAGCATTAATTTTTTTTAATTCGAAATTGTTTTCGGATGCATTATTTACATCGTTCAGAAAACTGTGACTCTGCTTTTTCATTTTCAAAAACAGAATATTATAAAAGTGAATTGCACAGGAAATCAGCGGACCTAAAAAAATTTCTTTATAAAATGTCTTTAAACTTAAAATATTCATCAATACCTTCTTTTCGCAAACCCATGTACACATATGTACCATATTTACTATAAAAAACAGCTGAAGGATAAAATGTGTCCTATAATATGGTATTTCTACTAAAGTAGCAGCCATGACTTTGATTCAATGTCGTATAAAATATCTGCTGTTTCCATTCACTCTCCGTTTTACACATTCTTATTTACATCCTTATTTTTATATCTGCTCTAATATCAGTTTTTTCTTTCATAGGATCAAACTGCCTTTTAGTAAGCATTCTGGTTAATACCTTTTCTTTAATGTTATCACAAATCTTATCACTTGCATTCATTCAAGGTTAGTCCATCATGAAAATCCATAAATGGCTATTTTATCTTCTTCGTTCTTTGTTCTCCTTCCTGAAAAAGAAACGTGAATTGTAAAACTTTTACGTTTATTATCGTTAATGATAAATAAAAATAATTTATATATTATCTTATATGTAAATTTATTAATGTAAAGTATGAACATTATAAGAGCTTAACCGTTTATCTAGCAACGATACTTATAAATACCATTAAAATTACTTATTATAATAGTCTTTTAGTACGTCGATTAGTTGTAATTTTGTTTAGAATGAGTTACAAATACATTACTTTATTTTGTTTCAAAAACATTATTGGTTACACAAAGCAAAAATATTTTTTAAAGGCTAACTTCTTTTGCCTTTGTATCTTTTTCAGCCTTCTTGGCGCTGATGGAGAGGGGTGAGGATTTTTCAATTCGGAAATATTTCTATATTAATATTGTAAGAACATCATATTTGTACATTTTATAATTCTACAAAATACTTTGAAAACAATTTAAAAAAAAAAAGATTTGAGTGGTGTTATCAATATAGCACGAAATAACTGTAAATTTAAATGTAGTTTATCCTTATAAAATGCTTCAAAATTTTATTAAATGATTATGTAAATCTTTTAATTTAGTTTAAACAATTTTCGCAGGAGGCTTTAGAAAGTAAAATTTTCAAGAATTCATAATTCGGTAGATAAAGGGTTAAAATAATATTCTTAATGTTAAATATTTACGCAAAATTTCATCATGAATCAGAAGAGCGCATCAGAAGAGAGTTATAGTCAGAAAACAAATCAGAAACCTGTAAAAAACTAGCAATCTGTAAATCGTCATCGTGCCGATAGAAAGGGCCCGAAACGAAAACTTTAGAATAAAATAAGATATAAAAAATGGTATAACAGAGTATTGGAAAAGCTATGGCTTTGCGGGGTTTTACTGTTGCGGAATGAAACAGCTTTAAAAAGATTTTTTTTATGATGAGAAATGTTTTTAAGATTAGAATTTTGAAACCAATTGATTTCATTTGTTAAAATGGTTCCCAAAAATTTTAACTCTATATATGTACCTACTGTGACGTCGTAACTAAATATAATAATTTTATATATTACTAGCTGTGACGTCGTAACTAAATATACTTCGACTCTCCGTAGAATTTCACAATTCACTTTAATGAAACCAACACACAGAGTACACGATGAAAACTATATACATAACCACACAGCGCTATTTACAATTATGTACAGTTAATTTACCCATATATCCATGAGGAAAATCACTTGAGAATATACAGCCCCTTCCGGGCATGAGGTTTTGAACACCCTTTACCGATGTTCTTTAAAACCTGCACTATCCACGGCTCACACCCGAGCCCGCCGAAAAAAACGTTCTTTTCTTGCTGCGCACCAGGCAACAACTGAATCCCTTCGTTTCAGTTCCATTTCAAACAGAAAAGTTACTTTCAAAATGAAAAAATCACGCAGCGGACAGTTTTTTGCAGACCTCATGGCACTAGGCATGGAACGTCATCGCAGACTTATTGGCGTCGACATCACGGAGCCGGCCGATATCACAGCTCCTTCCCCCTAAAGAGATTTTCATAGGGTGCATACACCTATGAAAATTGAAGATTAGGAAGACGGCATTGAGCCCTTCGTCACTCCCGACACGCCAAACCTGAGAGGTCATAATACCAGAACACTATTAAAATAAATGCATATTAATAATAAAAAAAAACTTACGATTAAATTTTACTAAACACAATGAGCTACTCATCTGAGATATCCATCTGAGCCGAAAGAATGGCACAGTACTATTCTCGAATATGCAACATAAAGTTCTATACTAAATAATACACAACATTGATACAATTAAATAAAATTCAATATATGTAAAATAAATATAAATGAGTGAATTCAATGATTGGATTTTAATATTTTCACATACTATTACTCAGTTCTACTCAGTCCATCGGCATTCCCGTGAAGCCTTCCTGGTCTGTGCTTAACCTCAAAATTGTATGCCTGTAAATATAATGCCCACCTAGTCAATCTAGCATTTTTCCCCATCATTGTTTTAAGATAGGTTAAAGGATTGTGGTCTGTTTGTATAACAAACCGCTGCCCATCCAGATAATGATTCAGCTTTTTAAGACCATATACAATCGCTGCTAATTCGCGTTCAATAGTGCTGTAGTTTTGCTCTGCTTTAGAAAATTTCTTACTTAAATATAAAATGGGATGCTCTTCCCCATCTCGAATCTGTGACAGAACTATACCAGCACCATATAAACTTGCGTCGGTTTGCACAATAAACTCTTGTTTATAATCGGGGGCATATAAAACAGGACTCTGGGTCAACCTCCTTTTTAATTCCTGAAATGCCTTTTCACAATCCTCATTCCATTCTATCTTTTCTTTTTTTACTTTCCCTTTCAAGATATTAGTCAGGGGAACCGCGATTATTGCATAATCTTTTATATAACGAGAATAGTAGCCCGTCATTCCCAGAAATGACCTTACTTGTGTTTTAGTTGAGGGTGTTGGAAAATCTAAAATTGCTTTAATTTTTACGTCACTGGGGGACCTCTTTCCCGAACCTACCTCATGACCTAAAAATTTCACGCTGTCTTGTGCAAATCTGCATTTTGTGGGTTTCACTGTTAAACCGGCCTCTAATAAGCGCTTTAGGACCTCGGCTATATTCTTCATGTGACTTTCCCAAGTAAGTGAAAACACCGCAATATCATCAATGTACGGCAAGGCAAACGATTCCAGACCTCCCAGAACCATAGAAATTAATTTACAGAAGTAGAAAGGAGCGTTCACGAGACCAAACATCATGACCTTAGGCAAAAATACCCCAAAAGGTGTCACAAATGCAGCGTACCTTTGGGCCCTTTTGGTCAATGGTATTTGGAAATAACCTTTGGTTAAATCCATCACCGTAATAAAGGTCGCAGAACTCACCTTTTCTACTACCTCCTCTATATTCGGGAGTGGGAAAAATTCCGTTCGAGTCTTGGAATTTAGTATTCTATAGTCCACACAAGGACGAGGATATTTTCCTGGAACCTCTACCAAAATCATGGGGGACGTAAAATCGGACTGCCCTACCTCAACTACTCCTAAGTCTAATAATCTTCTTATCTCCTCCCTCAAAATTTCTATCTGCCTCGGTGACATTCTATAAGATTTGGCTCTCACCGGCGTTTCATCAACTAATTCTATATCCATCTCTACTAAATGAGTACGTCCTGGATCCGAAGAAAATACTTTCTTATTTCGCTCTATGACTTCCTTAAAATTATTAATTTGAATTTCTGTCGCCCTCTTCTCTAGTTCACTGTTGTTCACGATTTCCCAAAAATCAATTTGTGTGGGGTTTGGCATGGGGTACGGTATTTCGGCATCTTCTTCCACCTCTTCCGAATCGATATCAATTACCAGATTAACAAATTCCGGCCGCTTATAATAAGGTTTCAATAAATTAACGTGATAGATTGTCGCCTTATTTCGCTTCTCTGGTAAGTCAACGGTATAATTCGTTTCCGAAATTACTCCCGTGACCGTACCTGGCCCGATCCAATTTACAGCCATCTTATGAGATTTAGAGGTTGCCAAAACTAACACCTGGTCTCCAACCTTGAATTTTCTTATCACTGCATTCCGGTCATACCATAATTTTCGCTTGTCCTGACATTCCTCAATCCGCTTGACTGCCAACTCCTGACATCTTTTCAACCTATTTGTCAAATTCAAAATATAATCTACCACATTTTGGTCCGTACTCTCGTCACCCATCCAATTTTCATACACCAAAGTGTGTGGCATACGCAAATTCTTCCCGTGAACGAGTTCAGCGGGACTAAACCCCGTGCTTTCATGCGTTACTGTTCTTAAAGCGAACAGTGCCATAGGCAAAACTTCTTCCCAATCACGACCTGATTCGAGACATAAGGCTTTAATGGCTTTCTTTAATGTAGAATGTAATCTTTCCACACAATTGGACTCCGGATGGCAGACTGAGCTATGGGACACTTTTATGCCAAATTTTTGAAAGAATTCCGTCGTTAACTCGCTCGTAAAAGACCTTCCTAAGTCAGATTGTACCTCTCTGGGAAAGCCCGTTTTAGCAAAAATCTGCAACATAGCATCAATAACGGAAGTAGAAGTGATATCTACCACCGGTATGGCATGCGGATACTTAGAAGCAAGGCAAATGGATGTAATTAAGTATTTGTTATTTTTATTACTAGTTTGTAAGGGACCTACCGCATCCAGATTTATCTTAGAAAAACATTCGGAAATTATTGGTACCAGTTTTAAAGGAGCCTTACGCTTATCTTTATTACTACCCACCTTTTGGCATGGATCACACGTTTTTACGTAATTTTCAATATCATGATAACAATTTGGCCAAAAGTAATACCTAAGGACTCTATCCTTTGTCTTTGTCGTACCTAAATGTCCTGATACCTGCTCATGACACAATGCTAAAACTTCTCTTCGATAAATTTCCGGTACGCATAATTGTACTTTCTCCTCACCTGTCCTTGATAGCGACACCCGTACAAGCTTATCTTCCCTAATACAAAATTCTTTATCATTAGAGTTTTTAGCTTTCTCCCACAACTGTTTAAGTGAAGGGCAATTTTTCTGCTCTTCTTTAAATTTCTCCGCTGATACATTAACCAAACCTGTCTCCGTCTCTAACTTTTCCGGTATAACCATCCCTTCCTCCTCTTCTTTAAACTCCACCTCATCTTTATCTCCATCCTCCAAATCCAATCCATTCTCAACTTCAACCACGGATATTTCCCTTTCACGTTCCCGCTTCTGACTGCGCGTCATTACAGCATTTACCAACACAGAATTACCTTTTGTTTCCTCAATAAGTTCAGCTGTCTTGTTTCCCAGCAAATAATAACCTTGTTCTAATTCTGTCGGTATCACAGCTGCCTTAGTAATCACCATTCCAAAATCCCCTTTAATGGTAACTCTCGCCAAGGGCAAACATTTACACGCATTATCCAAGGGTTGTTTTATCCACGTTACTTCTCCAATTAAATCATCGTTATCTATCCAACTACGGTCACAAAGATCAATTCCAGCCCCTGTATCCCTTAAGTAATTTCGTTCTATCCCATTAATTTCTGCTTTTTTCAAATAAGGTGTAAAACACTGTCCTAAACGTACACCTACGTCCACGTGACTGACTAAATCTCCAGAACTTTTGCGTTTTAAATCCGGACAATCTGGCCTAATGTGCCCTGCATGATTACATTGAAAACAGATAATTGGCTTTTTTCTATCAAATTTATCTTTATTTCCAAAATCCCTACGCACATTATCTTTTTTATCAACCCCACCTGATTTAACTACCGGATCCCCTTTACTTCTAGCATTATCTTGCCCATTCCTATCCCTAAAGTATGGTTTATTATTCCAAGTTTTGTTATCAAACTTCCTAACATTCCCTCTCACACTTTCAAATTTATCACATTTTTCTGCTAAATATGACGCTGTCTTAATCTCGTCCCACTCATCGAGAAATTTATCTTTAATAGCAAAAGGAACTCTACGCTTAACCTGCTCTGTGAGCATTAGTTCTTTAAGTGATTCAAAATCATCTACTTCAACAGTTTCTAACCAGTATTCTAAATACCCTCTTAATTCATAAACAAGCTCAGTCCATAACGCACCTGCCTTCCTTTGATGAGTCTCAAATTTTGTTTTCAGGGCCCCTGCTCCTAATCTGAATCTCTTTAACAAAACATTCTTGATATGCTGGTAATCATCCCTTTTTTCTAAGGGTTCTTTTACAATAATTTCAGCTACCTCTACAGGTAACAAAGGTATAAGTTGGGACACGTAATTTAATTCTCCTAAATTCTCTTTTAACGCCTGACTCTCAAAAATCATAAAAAACAAGGTAATATCAATTAATTTAGGGTCAAATTTTGGAACTAAATCCTTTAAACTCACTCTTTTATCTTTATTTTCGGCCGTTACAGAATCAGGGGAAACTAAGGAGTTACTATCTGCACTGCATTGTAATCGCAGCTTCTCTAATTCCAATTGTCTATCTTTCTCTCTTTCTAACCTTTCCTGTTCCGCTAATTTATTTATTTTTTCCTGTTCTGCTAATTTTTCCCTTTCTTCTAAAATCCCTTCTAACATATCTTTTGCAATTTGTTCATCATAATCAGAAGCTTTCAAAATTGCCTGAATTAAAGGCACTTTTTTAATGTCAGCAGATATTTCGGTATCAAACTCTGCTGCGAGCAAAAGCAATACATCTTTATTTTGCCTATTCAAGAATGAAGCCATAATCAAACTCAGAAAAATATCTCACTACAAAAAAGTAAATACAATTGCAAAATATTTCTATAACTTTCCTGAGCACAATAGCATTAAAATACCAAAGAAAAACAAGATTTTTTTTTTTCAACTGAGTAACACTTTTCTCTAATCACAGTTAATAATTAAAACCGTAACTAAAGTATTCCTAAAAAATGCACAATAAAATAATAAAGACTCAGTACATTCCTTTACTTTATTACATACCTTGCTTTAATGCACTACGAAAAAGTCAATAATAAATTCAGTAAATTCAACTTTCTAATTTAATAAACTTTACACTGTAGCTTAAACAATTAAGTTCATTACCATACTACTTGTGCAATGAAAATTACTTTACTCTTTATGCAAAAAATAAAAATATATTTAAAATACTTAATATATTCTACTTTTACACTTCTTATTTTGTTTTACTTTTAAAACAAAACAGCAATTAGCAAATAATAATAATAATAATAAATCCCGAAAATACTCTTGTACAATAACCTTAAAAAAAAGAAAACAAAACGAAACACGCTATTTTAATTTTCTAACATTTAAGCGTATGGCATTGAGACCTCCCCAAAATTCAGCGCGCAAGAGAAACAATAGGGACTCACCGTTCGATTCTTTGATATTCCGAGCAGAAATTCACAATCTTCGAATGCTGATTTCAATCATCGACACAGCTTTTCAGTCCGCCTTCAAAATAATACAGCAGAGACGATGAGTTTGCGGAACTTTTGATATCAGTTCCTGTATCCCACAGCAAGCCACCCATAATTTTTTATATTACTAGCTGTGACGTCGTAACTAAATATACTTCGACTCTCCGTAGAATTTCACAATTCACTTTAATGAAACCAACACACAGAGTACACGATGAAAACTATATACATAACCACACAGCGCTATTTACAATTATGTACAGTTAATTTACCCATATATCCATGAGGAAAATCACTTGAGAATATACAGCCCCTTCCGGGCATGAGGTTTTGAACACCCTTTACCGATGTTCTTTAAAACCTGCACTATCCACGGCTCACACCCGAGCCCGCCGAAAAAAACGTTCTTTTCTTGCTGCGCACCAGGCAACAACTGAATCCCTTCGTTTCAGTTCCATTTCAAACAGAAAAGTTACTTTCAAAATGAAAAAATCACGCAGCGGACAGTTTTTTGAAGACCTCATGGCACTAGGCATGGAACGTCATCGCAGACTTATTGGCGTCGACATCACGGAGCCGGCCGATATCACACTACATATATCAACATATATATTTAGAACTTCTACAAGCACATTTAAATTTTATTGATTTCTTTTTATAACTTAAATGGAAATATTGTGATAATGGCATGCATACATATTTTAGAATTTCTACTCATCCATTTCATATTTCAATCTGCAATTCGTTTTCTCTACTTTGAATGGAAAAAAAAAAAAACTATCAAATCGCCTCTATTTACTGAAGCAAATAATTACTAAAGTGACATGTTTGTTTGATAGTGTTTTGGAAAAAACTAATCGCCATACATAAACGTTTAACTAATGAATGCACAAATTGAAAAGAAAATTATGTATACAAATGATTCACATGTTAATACTAATTTAAGAATAACCCAATGAATAGTAAAACACATTTTTCTTAATTAATCGTTCTTGCATTAATAACAAATTCATTTGCTTACAAAAAATGCTAATGTCTATTTTTTAACAAATTTATTGACTTTAAAGAGAACACAAAAATAACTTAATATGTAATATGCAATTTTTGTGTTTTTTTGTCTCTTTAGGTTTAATGATTTATGATTTAAAATAATAATAGAGTCATAGGAAAACTTTTAGTATTAATAAAACATTTTAAATACGTCGAATTTTTAAAATAAATGTTAGTCCTTTTTTGTCTATAAAAGTTTTTTTAATTAATGCTAATTCTAATTGTAATTTTAATTAAAAAATTACACTTTATATTTGAGGAGTTAATTTCTACTTCTTTAATTTAAAGAAACAAATGAAGGTACTTAATATCTTAGCAGAAAATGTACGAAAATTTAATTAAAATAATTATTTTCCGGAAAATTTTGTGTATAAAAAAAGATTAAATGAGATAATTTTTTTCCTCTAAAACAACCTAGATATAATAGAAACTTGAGACATAGGGATTTACTTTTTTGAACTTATTAAGTGGGAAAATTAAGTTTAAAAATATTTAGGAAAGCAAAGTCTGATTAGGTGCTTTACAAAGAAAAAAAAATAATCTCATTTTCTATTCTTTGAATTTTTAGGAAAATGTTCTAAAGTGTTGTTTCTTTAATATGTAGCTATTATTTTGAAACGGTATTACACAAGCAAAAAAAAAAAAAAAAAGTGAATAAAACATTTACGACACATCACGACTATCTTAATTAACACAAGTATACTCAATAAGAAATTTAAAGAAAACTTAAGACATTTTCTCTTTATTATATATAATTTTATTACTTTTTCTCTTTGTCATGCACTCGATGAAAAATATCGCACAGAACTCGTCCTTAAGAGTAACATTACTAAGTTAAGAAGAAGCGTATGTTATGAATGACTGTTCATAAGAGTTTTAAAACTATATAATTATTTCTCTTTCATCTTAAGCAGATGAGTATTAAAAGTGTGTTTGAAGTAAATTTACTAAATATTTTAGTAGAATTGAAGATTTATTCCGAAATTATAAAATATAACTGTAATAAAAATAAAAACCATTTATATACTGTTAACTCTTTACACTGCTTTATCGAGCGTGACATCAATTTTTTTACAAAAACTCAAGTCTCTATTTAAGAATAGTAACCTTCTTTCATCTCTCTCGTTATGAGATTATATCAGTCCATTTTTTAAACAGTGGTAATCAAAATTAGGGTGACCATGGAAATTATGCTTACACAACCTAAAAAACACAGAAACAAATACCACATACATTTGTCACAGAAAAATTGGATGGAGCTATTTTACTGGGCAATATCTTCTTTATATCTATGTTAAATAAATGGGCTTTGAGGATCGTCTTCATATTAAAACTGCACAAAAATCTGAAATTTTCAAAATTTTCTTAATTTTTTTTAAATTTTACTTTCGGATATGAACTTTAAACTCATTTCTCAATGAGTTCAGAAATTACAAAAGCTGCAATTCTATAACAATTAATTTTAAATTCATTTATAATCGCTGGAAAATTGCTGAGCGTGACTATTTTAAAATATCACACAAAGCCTACTTGATTGAAAGATTTCTTATTTTTGATTCATTTATTTTAAACTTCTAGAGATCAACTTTTCTTAAATATATATATACACTATATTGCCATTGATTATGGGACACTTGCGATTTTAGACATTTTACTAAATATCTAGAAAAATACATGAGGAATCATCTCGAAGTTCTTAGTGTATAAATATAATAGTATACGTCATACATCTCCGTGAAGATTTTTTACCGAAACGCCATAGGGGACCGTCAATAAATTAAAAAAGAATGAATATCTTTTGAATAACCCTGTCAAAACTAATGTAGCAAAAGCGCTCAAACTCTAGATTATGATTGAATGCCTTATTGTAATACATTGTGTTCATTTTTATGCAAATAGCATGCACACTCGCAGAGTAATTAAGGTTTTTATAAAAATGGTCCCAAATTTTTCCAAGTTTTTCCATTATAATTTTCAGAGTTCTTAATATAAAATATTTTTTTTTTCAGAAAATATGACAAACAACAATGCACACAGTACCCTATAATCAGAATTAAAAAATAATAAAAATTGTATAAAAAATGAGTAGGTTTACTATATAATTTTTTACTGCGCATGCGTCAAAGATATCAAAATTTCTTTTGCATATTATGTTAGCTAAATGTATAGAGAAACTTTTGTAAAAGTCTCAAAATCATAGCTTGAAAATTCTGAATGTAATCGTCTATAGAAAAAGGACAAAATCCGTTGTTTCCAAAATGAAGCAAAAAAATGAGGGATTTTATCCAAATGCAGTAGTACATCCCATATTGTGTATTCTATATTGACACTAATCAATGAATATATGGATACAACCCCTCTTGTTTTTGCTTCATTTTGAGAATAACGGATTTTCCACTTATTCAATTGACGATTATTGTCAGAATTTTCAAGTTATGATTTTGTGACTTTCACAGAAGTTGCTCTATACATTTAGCTAACATAATATGCAAATGAAATTTTGATATCGTTGACGCATGCGTAGTAAAAAATTATTTAGTAAACCAACTCATTTTTTATACAGTTTTCATTATTTTTTAATTCTGATTACAGGGTACTGTGTGCAATGTTGTTTGTCATATTTTCTGAAAAAAATAATATTTTATATTAAGAACTCTGAAAATTATAAGGAAAAAACTTGGAAAAATTTGGGATCATTTTTATAAAAACCTTAATTACTCTGCGAGTATGCATGCTATTTGCATAAAAATGAACAAGGCTTATTACAATAAGGCATTCAATCGCAATCTAGAGTTTGAGCGCTTTTGCTACATTAGTTTTGACAGGGTTATTCAAAAGATATTCATTCTTTTTTAATTTGTTGACGGTCCCCTTTGGAGTTTCGGGAAAAAAAATCTTCACGGAGATGTATGACGTATACTATTATATTTATACACTAAGAGTTTCGAGATGATTCCTCATGTATTTTTCTAGATATTTAGTAAAATGTCTAAAATCGCAAGTGTCCCATAATCAATGGCAATATAGTGTATATATATATATACTTAAAAATCCATTTTTTTTTCTAAAAATTTGTTTTAATATAGTATTATTACATACATAATATACAAGGGCAATAATTTCTATAATACAATAATGCAGTACTATACGATAACGAATACAAAAATAATATTAATAATTTTTATTTGCAATTAAATCAAAATTAGGAATTGCAATCAATGACTTTTTTACTAGCAATAAATTTTTATAATACAAAGTAATAAAATGTTCTCTTTAAGTTTGGACAACTATAAGAAAGGAACTACTAAAAGATTTCTAATTGCAAATAATATTTTTATTGACTTATTCTAATTAGTACAGAATTTAAATATTACATTTTTTTTTATTGCTCGGCCCCAGGTTGTTAAAATGATTTGAAAAGGGAAGAAAAAAATTAACAGAAATACTAAAAGTATTACTACTTTTTAAACTATTACTTCATTTTGATCATATAGAACATTGTAAACAATCTCACAAACTATAATAATATGTATAATGGGTTTGTTTTCTGATATAAAAGACAGAAACTCCTACTAAATAACATTGAATAAACTTATCATCATATAGTTTTTTTTCGTTGAGTTTCTATTTTTATCGAATATATTATTATATTTCTAGAATGCACTAAGAGTGTAATATTACAAATAATAACAATCTGATGGCTTTATTTTAAAATTATTCGAAGAAAACTCTTGCAAAAGAACAGTTAATAATACTATCATCACATATTTGTTCAATGTGTTTTATTTTATTCAGTATATTATTATATTTCAAGAACGTTTTTTAAAAAAAAATTCCGTTGTACTCAAATACACCGTCGGAGAATTTGAAGACTGAATCATTGTCGGTTCACTATTAGTACTGCTTAAAAAATGAAAATTTACCTCTCTTAGTTAGTCTCAATAAAGCGTTTAAGGGAGACCCGAACCCCATTTTTGGCCAAAAATCATCAAAAGTTCAAAAAAAAAATTATCTCAGAAAACGATAAAATACATATTTGCGAATATCCATGCAAAATTTCAGAACTCGGGGACACTTGGAACAGGTAGCAAATGAGCTTTTTTAATTGTAGTCACTAGAGTTTAAAGGACTAACGGCCATTTTAAAATGTGTTTTCTTGAAAATGACTTACTTCATATTTTTCCTAAGTTCAATGTAGTAAGGCTCAGTGGTAAAATTATTTAGAAACAAACTGTTAATGTTTTTAGAATCTTAAAAAAAAAATTCCTACAAAAGTAAGTTGAGGATTTTGAGGAGCAACAAAAGTAAGGAGAGATATTTTTTTTAACTATTTCTGAAAATTTTACATAAATTGATAAACATGAAAATTATAACGAATTTAAGGAAATTTATCATGCGTAATTTCTTTCTATTTTTTAGCTGATTAAAATAGAAAATTAAAAGTATCTCACCCTAGGTCTTTTCCATATACTCTAACACTATTTAAAAAAATTTAGTAATACCAAATTATTGAAAATTGAATGAGGAGTAGTATTTTTAAAAAGTGTATTTTTCGACAAAAAAAAAATCATAATAATCCCCATAAAAATACTTTTTATAAAAATTGAATTTTTTTGCTAATTATTCCTCTCAAAAAGATTCTTAAATAGTACACTAAAATTCATTACTTTAAAATCAATAATAAAAATTTTGGAGGTTTTCTTACGGGTCTCCTTTAAAGAAGACCTTCATTTTATTATTTAAATACAGAAATTTAATATTACAAGTAAATTTACAGGCTTGTCGATTTCTTTAACTACTTAACTGATTAATATGTTTGAATTTTTTTTTTTAATAATTCATATTTTTTCATGTCTTTACAGAAATTTTTATCTTTTATAACAGGTTTTTCAAGTAAGTAATTTTTGTCTAATTGAATCTGAAAAATAATTAAATTAAATAAGGTACATTTTACAATGAAACTTTACTTGTAAGAATAATAAATCATGATTTGGAATGTGAATGCCTCTATGTGGTATTGGATAATCATGATTGGCAAAAACAAAGCGTACGGGCAAATCAGGGAAGTTGTTAAGCATACAAAATGGTACAAAATAATTATATAGATTTTGGGTCATTTCATGGTAATTTACGTTACATTTAGAACAATTTAATGCAATAATTTTAGTAATATAATGTTACGAGGTATTGCAACTCAGTGGAACGCGATAATCCCTTTCATGTAAACATTTATTCAAGAACATTTTCGACTTTTACTCTCCATATATTCCAGACTAAACTCTTGATCAAGAAAGAATTACATCTACACAATAGTTGACCTTGCGTTTAACAAAAACCCTTTCTTCTGCTTGTGAATCAGCCGCACCCAGCGTTAAAATTGAACTTTGATTCATATTTTAAAACTCTAATTTCTTTTTATCTTTCATTTAGTTTTTAGTTAATTCATGTTTTTCACTTGGAAGGGAAGAGCGAAAATGATGCTCTCTCTCCATATCATTCTAATCAAGAAAACCCATAATAAAATCTAGTTTTTTTTAACACGATAAGAACGGAACTTTCTTTCCATGATTCTGAATTATTTGCAATTGTTAATCATATTTTGTCTATAATAGTGTGACACAGGAGCTATTATGTGTGTACAATTTTCTATAAAATTTTCACATATCAACATGCTGGCTAGTCGGATTACCCTGGGCGGAGATCGTGGATGCAAACGTCGTTCTCGATTATTCAGCGCTACCGAGCAAGGTAAGAAATAAATTTATTATTCTTACCTTACTTTTAATAAACAAATACTGTGAAGTACTGTGAAGCAAACAAGTACTGTGAAGATTCTCATATTGCGTAAAATATAACACTAAAAATATTCAAATGTAAAATCAGCATAATTTGTCAATAAACCATATCTGAAGGTCAATTTGGATCAAAATTATCTAAAACATTATTATGAAAAATACACTTTATATGATAACATACATTTCTTTTTCAGTAATGACAGTTACTATAGTAAATATAGCTTCCAAAATTAAAAAAATAACATTACAATTACGCAATTTTAATATAAATTGGGCTTTGAATAAGATTAAGTAGCAAATCATGTGAAATTTAGATTTTGAATAAGTTTTGTGTGTGTGTTAAGTTAGCATAAATAAAACTTCCTTGACACTTACACACTATTTATTTACTCTGTTATTATTCATTTGTTTAATTTAAACTTTCCTTCCTAACCTCAAATCAAAACAAAGTATTGTTTATCACTTTTCCATCTGGTTATTTTTCAAATATCCCTTTTTTCAAGATCAAGGTTCGGTAGTACGTCATTCTGTTTCAATTACGTCATTTCATTCCAGAGCGGCATTGTATCGGCAATGTCCGTGGTTTTTCTTTTCTTTTTTCCATCAAAGATCGTTTGTTCACCAGGAACAAGTTGATTCATTATGCAAATTTATAGATGATGTAACTTTGTTTTTCAAGAACCAGATGTTGTGGTTGGGGATATATAAGCAGTTTTGTTTAAAGATTGTGTGTGTTGTTGTTTTTGGTACTTTGTTCATGAAACACCGGCTTTTATGCAGGGTGAATAAAAATTAGTTTCCAGTACTTTAAATATGGTTTGGGTAGAAAAATGTTTTATTTTGAGACTATAAGTATTTATATCGAAGTTGCATACACATAAATTTTTGAGCTCTTTGCTATGTTGCCTAAAGCCGGTTTTGTTCGTCTGTAATCTATGAAAGATTAATGTAAAAATGATTGTAAGTTGTTTTTTTCAATTTATGTTCTATTTAAGTTTATTTAATTGTTGTTTTTATTTAACTGTGTTTTTTTAATAAACTGTAGTTTATTATAAAACTTAATTACGTTTCTGTCTTTTATTACACACTGTAATTCTGCCATTTTTATTTTTCAGCTCCCAATACTCTGTTTCAATTTAAGAATGTTTTAGAAAACCGATGTTTAAGATTGTCCCGATATACCGGGCTATCATGTTATATTACTAAAATTGCTGAAAATAGTACTAAATGTAACGTAAGTTACCAACCCCTGTTAAGTTAGACCCTGTTGAATTTCAAACAACATTATTTTATTGATATATAAAATAATTTTTACTTTACCTTGTCATACATCCGTCTGTTTTGCAGATGTATGATGAGCCGAAAAACTGCTGGTTGTCACCTCAGCGGAAGGTGGCTGTCTTTCGTCGCATTCTCTCTTCTGGAACTGCAACGTTACCATTTCCACCGGCTGGGAAGGTATGACCCAATCAGCTGTCGACCATGGAGGAGTAGATTCAACAGACTGAACAAAAGAAAAATACATACAAACATACGCTGGAATAAGTGTGTGAGTTACATGTGATAAAAACTTATTAAATATTCGTGCAACCAGAATATAGAAATTTGATAAATATCTAGCAAAGACAGACAAAAAGAAATATTAACAGAAAACATTTTAATGAATATTATCTCTCGATCAGGAAGCAAACTTTTAGTTATTTCAATATCATATTTTTCTGAAGACGTCAGCAGAAGACGGCGCGAAACGTTGATATTTTATTTTATTTTAATTGTATAAGTTCATATTAAAGTTCTTGTCTTCTGCACCATTGAACAATGTTTTGTATTTTTAATAAGTACATTTTTAGTAGTTAAATTTTATGGTGCAATTGTCATACATATGTTTAAGAAAACATTTTGTTCATTCTGCTCTTTTTTTTCTCCTTTTATTATTCATTGAAAAAAATGTTAAAAAGTTATTACTTAAATGTCTTATAGTAAAACCATTGTAGATTCAACAACCTGAATAAAAGAAAAATACATAAAAATATATGATGAACTAAGTGTGTGAGTTACATATGATAAATATTTGTACAACCAGAACATAAAAATTTAATAAATATTCAACAAAGACAGAAAAATAGAAAGATTAATATAGAACATTTACTTCATTTTGGTATTTTTTCTTTTATTATTATTCATAAAAAAATCAGAGTTATTATTTAAATGTTTTATAGTAAAACCACTGTAACGTGCAAGTATTATCAGTTCTGAAATTATTTTTAGACAATTTAGTTATAGTTAAATAATTATCAAAAATATTACTGTAAATGCCAGACATAGTAGATACAGAGACAGTAGCGCACATATTTGTCATTTTTTACCGCTGTTGATAAATATGTAGTGTTTTATATATGTCTAAATAAGGATGCGGTTATTTAAAAAAAAAAACATTCAAAGGTTTTGTTTTTGTCAACGGATGTTCGCATTATTATTATTATTATTTTAATATTATTTGCGATATTCGTTACATTTAGAACAATAATTATTTGAATAGGAAATCGAAATATCATTGTTAATAAAGAAGAAAGTAAAAAAAATGTTGGATAGGCGCAAAATATTAGATATGGAAAAAATCTAATCCAAAGAAAGACGTCGTATGAAAGATCGTATTCTAAAGATAAAGAATCGGAGTCTAACTATCGATCCCACCGGTTGCAAAATAGGAGACGATCACGAAAAAGGAAAAAAATCTAGAATTAAACTAATTATTTATAAAATACCATGGCATTTTTATATAGATTTTATTTATATGTCTTCAATTTTAGTGTTTGGAAAAAAAACACATTTTTCAAATTATTGTTGCATTTTTTAAAGGACTAAAAGCTAAAATAACTATTTTTTGAAACTCTAATCATTATAACATCCGAAAATTTGAGGACAAATAAACTTCAATCTTAAAAAAAATTCATTCTATATTCGTTCACAAAGATACTCGCTGATAATATATCACATTGCACACACCGCATGTCACACACTATCAAGAAAGTTCTTAGTCATAGCAGTGAAGTCAAACGTTGTCGAGACTGTCCATACAAAATTCCAAAATACGTATAAAGAGCCCAAAATAAGCTTCCGGAACTCGCTTGAGACTGGGATATATTTTCTAACTGTAATGAAAATGATCATATAGATAAAATTAAATTGAATGTTTGGAAATTTTGATTTTCAGCTAGCAATTACTAAGCATTTGTCGAGAAAAATAAACATATATAAATGTTTTGTTTCTATTACGAAAAAAAAGAAAAAACTGCACAGCACAGTTAACTGTCCTTTCATATAATTTCAAGAAAATACTGCTTTAGATTGAAGATTTTAAAGTAATTCTTTTCGTTAATTGTTGAATTTTCTATATTTATCCGGAAAATTGGTAAAAAAAAGTTGGAATAAAGGTTTTTTTAATGAAATATAACCAACAAAAAAAAAATAATCAAGTGATGAATTTTTCTTAAAGCATATCTAACAACAAAACACTCAAGATAGACTCATTGAAGCCTCGTTTATATATATATATATATATATCTGTTTAATAAAACACATATATTTGATTTATGTACTTGTTATAAAATTCCTACTTATAAGTCATTTTCAATATAAGGTCTATTTGTTTAAACACATGAAAATGAATGTCACCTGAAGATTTCATCAATAATCTCTAAAGAATATGCATAGGTATTGTTGAGAGTCTAATCTTGTTCCTCTTTTACGTTCGCAAGTGATTAGTGGATTGGTGTTTTAAACAGTTTGCAGCGGATACGCTTATGCATGTGTCGTAAATTTTTATAAATAAACAAAGAAAGAAGTCTTTATTTGAAGGTTTTGATAAGATTAATGCTTAAAAAGGTGTTAATATACTGTATGAAATTTATTTTAAATATATTATAAAGTTAATTCATCCATTTGGTATTTCCTTTGAATTCGAAAATTGTGATACATATAAAACATAAGCAAAATATAGATTATTGTATATTTCAAAATATATTTATATCCTCTTACAAGTACATTTGGAATTTTTTTGGGGAATAAAACAAGTATATCATAAATCAGTCGGAAATCTCGAAAGTACTTTTTACTGTTCTTTTAATCGCCAGTAAATTACTTACCAATTTAGGTTAAGAAAATATTAGCAAGCTGTGATTTTGTAATGAGAAGTCGTATCTTCATTCTCTTCCTACACAGTTTAAAGAAATAAAATATTGATAGGTATTTTTAGAAATACAAACTTTTTGATGATTATATTATATAAAAAATATACATACATACTGCACATATTACTTATATAAAGGAAGGTTATTTTTATATTTATATCTTAAGCATACGTTTAAAATTCAAGAGTATGGGTTATCATTTAAGGCTCTTTGGGGCACGCATGATTTAAAGCACATGTTATGCATCTACACAACACAAAATAGAAGAAAGATCAATTAATTATCAATTAATAATCTATTAAAAAAATTAATGATGCTGGTTCATATTATAAATAAAGATTTTTTAATAAAATATTTTATGTAGCTCACATGCAAGATGAGTTTCAATAGCTCACAATGTAAGGTAAAATGTAAAAAAATTAAAACTGTTTAAAACTTTATAACTAATATCAATAAAAGACTTAAAAGCTAAAGCAGCGATATATTGTTGTACAAAGAAAATATCTATTGAAATGAAATTCGAAAATAAGGCAAAAATGATGCATTTAAATCAATAATAGACATTAGTTATAAGAAAATGACTTCTCTAATGCCTATAGTGAAATTATTATGTGTTTGGACTTCATACACATGAACAATACATTTTTTATCACTTTTAAGGGGACAGTGGATGTTATTTTTTTCATCATAGCAAAATGAAATTTTGTGCAGATATATATTTCAACAAAAGCATATAGAATACCTTAAAAATTTCCAATCTTATTAAAAATTATTTTTTTTAATTTAAATTATTAAACGAAATTTTAAAATGCTCCCCGCGTCTTAATTTTTGAGATATTTTCTTGCTTTTGCATTTTTATCACTTAAAACTCGATTATAAACAAATTTTGGATAGGGTTTATAAATCTCTTGAATAGTTATTATTTTACAGATTTTTTTTATTCCATATAAATTTTTATCAAAATTTTACCTTTTAATAAGTAAAGAATCAAATTTGACTATCTTAAGAATTTTAAAAAGGTTACACAATTTCTTTCTAAACATTATCAGGATGCTTTCTTATCAATTTCATAAACATTGATAAAAAATTACGTCGCAAGAAGCGTTTCAAATATCTAAAACTGCTGAAAAATTAGTTCTGAGAAAAACAGATTTAAAGATAAGAAAAAACTGTTTTGGTACTATTATACTGCAGAAATAGACCTTTTTTGGGACGATTTTGCTCAAATAAAGTTCCACTGTCCCCTTAATGCATGTGCCATTAACATTTTGGCAAATTGAATTTGCCATCTTTTGCTTTTACTCTGTCTATTTTTTTATTTACAGCCTGCAATTATTGAAATGAAACAAATTTCCAAATTTAATATTAAAATACAAACTTAAAATGACTTGCATCAGCTAGATTACAGTTTTTTAATACACTATTACCATTATATAATCCTGTCTGAAGAATTAATTTTTAAAAGAAAAAAAATGCAGGATGGGGGGAGGGTGAACATTGCGCAAACCGGACAATGTCAACCATCTTTAGAATTATAAAATGTTGACAGTTGTATATGTAAGTAACCAATTTGTTCTTTCGTTCAACTTTTTAAATAGGAAAAAAAGCAGGGAAAGGTCTTATTGACAGACATATTATTAATATTTAATTTCATTCATGTGCATAGTATTCATTTTAATTCAAAATAAACAAGTAAATTTTTCCTTTATTTTTGTTTTATTATTGCATCATTCACATCTGCTAGATTAAATCTAACGATAATCCTTGGATTTCATAATTCAAATTTATTGTTTGTTCGCACATATTAATCACTATCTAACGCTATTCATTTAAAGAAAAAAAGATATTGTGGTTGAACTTTTTTGACGATCTGATAAACAATTTCATTTTCCGATAACTTCCTATTATTTTGTTTAATAATGTTGAGATGCGTGTGACATTTTATTTTGATATACTGTAATATAAAATTCGCATTTACATGAGTCACGTCACTTGTACTATAACAAAAATAGATTGTGTTGATGATATTAATGCAATGAATTAAACAGCTTGTTGAGTATTTATGAACTATTCATTCTGTTTGAATTAACCACATTTTAGTACGTACAATGTTGGAATTTCGTATTTTTTCATAGATGAAGGAAATTTTTACATATTATACACGAACACACAATAACAATACACTAGGGTCGTCTTTATTAATCCGTAAATAAATAAATAAATAAAAAGATGAGAAGATGTTTTTTGTTGTTTTGTTTTGTTAGAAGCTGTTAGTTTTTTAGCTTTTTTTTTTGTTGTTGACATTTTTTTAAGCGTTTGCTTAATATAATGCACATCTCTGAAATTTCGACCATCATCGTTATAAGAAAAATGTTCTTAATATCGACATTCTCTCTTTTTTTTTTTTTTTTTTTTTTTTTGCGTTTCACGATCTGCATTAATAGATCTACGGATATCAAATCTATTAATATCTACTTTTTCTTTATATTTGGCTAATAAGTTTTCGTGTTATTTCACAAAAGTAAGTATATAAATTAATCAATTTATTGCTGCATGCTTTAGAGAATTCGGCAATATGGAATAATATTTAAATGTAAAATTTTAATATCTTAGCAAAGATGGTAACGTAGAGAAAACATTTACTGACATTTACAGTTCATGTAAAAATGTCTAAATAATAATAAATATAAAAAAATATATAAAAGTCTGCATTCTAAAAAGCATTCTCCAAACAATTTGAAATTTATGAAATTTTTAATAGGGTAGAAAGAGTTTCTTATTCGATAATCACACTCTTGTTCTATGAATAGGACTTTTTGTTGAGAATATTTTATTCTGTTTAGTGGTGCTTGATTACTCGAATCTGCTTAGATATGAATGATCTCAAGACTTTGAAATCTTCAAAATTGTCGAATTTTTTTTTCTTAAATAAACTACTTTTAAGTAATAAAATGCTTTTTGCCTGAAAATTTTGATATAATGGTTTCTTTAAAACTCCCATTGAATCAGAAATTATGGCTTTTAAAATTATACTCGCTTACTATCTGAAGCGGCGTTTCAGAAACTGGAAAGTAATGTTTCCCCAAATGACACGTTTGGGCTTAGCACGCACGACGTCTGAAATAATATTGATTTATTTTTCATGAAATTTTCAAAGACTAAACTTTATGTTCATCTGTATCAATTAAACCTAAAGATTTATTTTTAATGTAGAAAAGTATATTTTAGGTGCTTATACTGTTAAAAGTTTTAAAATTTAATTTTAGCTAAATAAATCTTTGTATTAGAAATGAAAATATGTCATAAATACAAATTTTATTTAGGTTCGGAGGAATTATTACAATTTGAAGTATAAGTAGGCGTCGAATTTTTTTCTAGTTATAATATTTATTTTCATAATTTAGTGAGCGAGCAGTTATAACAATTTTATGTTTGTCAAACATCTCACAATTTAGTTCTCTCTATAAATATTCATTTTCCATCTTGTAATTTTCTAAATATAAATTTGAAATTTTGGAATTCAACATTTTTTTAACTAAAAAAATATACTATATATGTTGCGGCCAAATCCCGAAATTGGCCAATTCTAGAACTGGCCGGACAATTCCCGAATTAACCAGCAATGTTAAAAAATTACTGGCCAATTCTAGAATTAGCCGGCCAATTCGCGAACTGGCCAGACGCAGTTGGCCAATTCGCGAACTGGCCAGATGCGATTGGCCAATTCGTGAAATAGATATAGCACTCAGCTTAATCCTTTCTAACATAGTTGAAAGTGTCTATGAATACAAATAGTCTAGCCGTCATCCTGTCTGTGCTCTAATTCGAGTAAAGGTTCCGGTTAACTTGTAATTGTCATGTTATTTGGTTTATCAACTAATTTCAATATTGAAAGGGAATTGTGTACTATTTTTGGTTAATTTAGTTGAGTACACAAAAATATTTCGTTTCAATATAATTAATGTATCTTTTTTACAGTGCATTACAGTATCTTGATTACAAAAAAAAAATAAAAAAAATGGTACCTACGCATCATAGTTCAGGTGTTGGCAAAGGTACCCGGCCAGTTCGCGAATTGGCCGGCCAAAACCCGAAATACGCTATTCATTTCATGTATTTCGGGTTTTGACCAGGAAGCTTGGCCAGTTCTAGAATTGGCCAGGCTCCGGGTATTGGCCGCAACATATATTTCTTTCGAATAGTTTTACTGTTATTACTAATATATTTCTTTCTAATCATATGCTTTTAACGCTAGAAAGTGTGGATATTATTATTTTTTTTCATTTTATAAAATTTTAAGAGTTTGGAGAGCTAAAATAACAATAACGAAGATCTAAAAAAGTACAACAGTTAAAGTAATACTAAATAAGGAGATCGAATTTTATTTAGAGTTGCTAACTTGGCATCTGAATGAAAATCATGATTCTGTACTCATTCGTTATAATTCAATATATTAATTTCGATACTAAATAAACCGTTATTTGCAACATTCCTTTGTTGCGAACAATACAGTTATATATTTGCGTGGATAAAATACGTCTCCTACAAAAGAAACTATCAGCTTTTATATGCTGCACAGCAAAGAAATATTAATGGAGTATTATCACTGCGACGAGTAAAGACTCAGATCCTTCGAAAAGACTAGCGCATTTAGCAATTTTTTAATAGTGTTTTTGATAAGTTTTTCCTGTATATTTATTAATTATTTGGAAATAGTTGAGGTTATCTGTAGAGGATTGGGAAATCAGAATCTTTTTATTCGTTTTATGATTGGTCCATGTTTAATGTTTAAAAATGAAATATAAGTTTTTTTTTATTTTATTCCTTTTCTGACTGGTCCATGTTTAATGTCCGAAAATTGAATATCTGTTTTTTATTTTATTCCTTTTCTGATTGGTGAATGCTTAATGTCTAAAAATGGAATTCTTCTGTTGCCACGGTGATAATTATTAACCCGCGAGTAGTCGCGACTTTTTTCACAACGTCATTAGTCGCGCTCGGTCTTTTCGCTGCTGGCCCCCCGCATACCAAATATGTAAAATAAGAAATATTTTTTTCACCTAATATACGAAAATAACATTACAACGAAGATATAAATTTGCAGTTTTCTTAAATTATGCATTTTATTCATGAGATCTGGAGTAATTGGAAAAAGTAAAAATGAACTCGCATTAGTGACTTTTACGTAGACATTTTTGCCATTTTCAACTTTGTTTCTAAAAATCTACCTGAAAGAAAAACAGAGGTGTCCTGTTACTTCACTAAGGGGCTCGAGAAAGCTTCAAAGTCAGCTACATGGTAGATCTCCGCTGTATTTGTAATGTGATATAAGTTAGGAGAAGATAAGTTATACGGGCGGCGAAAAGACCGACACGCGACTACTGACGGGTTAAAAATACAAAAAAAATAATAGTGCAAAAACAAATTTAGATACAGGTTTCAAACAAGTTTCATTTAAATGTAATTTTTTTTCTTTATACGACGGTGCAAAAATTGAAAATGTGCGGTGTATAGAAGCTAAAAAATTTACAGTACCAAAAATTGTTGAACTGAAATTTCATTTAATATTTGTTTCTGTGTGCTGCAGTCATATTAATATGACTGTGTTATTACGTAAGCAAGTGTTGATCATCATAAAAATGTTATCAATGCTTTTTTATGTATAGAAATCATTTACAAGTATACAATTATGGTCTTTGAAAATTTTATTTTCCAAATAGTCGTTGTAATTTGTTAAATTGCAACTTTTTTTCAACTGTTTTTCGTACGTGCATTGGTGATGCCAGGGATAATGCTTTAAATAAAAAAATTAGATTTCATTTCACGAATATGCAGAAAACTGGTTTCATAAAGTTCCAATTAAATTTATAGATACATTATGGCCCTTTAAAAGTGGATCCGCTGAAATTTTTTTTCTAATCGGAATTACGTAGGGAATGCAGGCTGCAAAAAGGCTAATTGTAAAGTGAAAAATAAGAATTCTTACTGCATTGAGATGATATATTTCTGCCATTCAATATTTTACTCTTTTGTTTGTGCGCTCTGCCCATTTAAAACTACAAATTGCAAAATATTCGGAGGCCAAAAATAACCAAAACCTAATAATGTAAATTTTGAAAAATTAGTGACATATCGGACACTAAAAGCATAAATATCTCAAAATTTTCATAACTTTGAGCATAGTGCAACAGGTGAGTCTTGTTCATAGAGGAGTGAAATGATTCGATTTTACTGCGGTACTTACCTTAACATGGATAAAAATGCAGCTTTCTATTCAAACTACCGTGTCAAGCGTTAAAAGACAGAATCTTTTGAAAATGAAAAGCATGCCCATTTTATCAACTTAATCTTAAATTTTAACTTATTTTGATTTATTTTCGCAAGTTAAATTTTCTACGTATCTATCACGGGTAAAAAATACAAGCGGTTTTGAATATTTTGGGAATCCATCAATATTGAGTAAAAATAACCATAAAGATTCTTACTTTCATTTTTGTTTGCGGAGACGGATCTGTTGGAAGTGAAGCTATTGGTGTTCTCCAATATGCACTTTTTGGAGAATAAGTTTTCATTCTTTCTGCATCATCAGCTTTCACCTTTTCACTAAACACGACAACATCTAGTAGGAAGAAAAAGTTTTGCTATTTAAAAAAAAATACGAACATGCTATAACTATCAGTAAATCACAGTATTTTATAGAACTATATTTTCAATTTTTATTTTAATATCTGAAAATTGTTTCATGAATTATCACATATATTTGATTACAACGTTACTTTCAAAACTATATGCAATAAAAACAATATGTAATAAAAACAATATTTTAACCTGAATTCTTTCCATCTGTAATTTTAGACTCAAAATATTTTTAATTTTGCATAAAAAAGAAGTGTATTAAGTTTTATATGCATTTTTTATTTATCTTTTACCAGTTTAGTAATTGAAAGCAAAGTATTTCGCTTTTAAACTACCTTCACTGCCTAGTTGTCTCTTTTCTTTCAATAAAAATATTCTATTATTTGCTTATAACATTATAGAAAGAGATTAATATTTACTTAAACTGCTGTCCCTTTCTGTTCACTTGTTTCAAATGTGGTGCATTATAGTAATTGTAGTCAACATACACAAAGCTATTGTACCATTAAAAAGAGCAAAAGGAGAGATCACATATGTGTTAAAAGCTATATAGATAAAAGTATGCCAGTTGAATTTTAACATTAGCATTCAGAACCCATTTTTTTCAGAGTATCGTATTCTATTTTATAGTATATTTAACCATCTACAATAAATATATATATTTATTTATTATATTTATTAAGTTATTAACTATTTATTTTTAAATGCTATTTTTTCTTCTCTAAGTTCGAAACGATGTAAATCTCATATAACAGTTTCGAAACAGTTTCGTTTTTCTCCTGTGCTAAAAATTCAATATACATCGTAAGTTATGTTTATATTAAACACCTCATTGTTTTAAGCAACTTAATTAGGTAAAACATTTTTTTTTCCTAAAGAGCAAGACTTCATAGAAAAAAATCCTTTTTGCACTTCCTCTCGAGATTGTTATTTCCCCTCTTTTTTAAACGATATATCAATTAGATGTAATAAAAATTTCAAACGTAAAATTCCAAGTTCATCTAAGGTTGCTTTTTTTCTAGAGAAATAATTAACTGCTAAATTATAAAATAGATGAATGAAATGAAATTTAGTAAATATGATGCAATGATATAAATTTTATATTTTTTTGTAAAATAAACGATATTACAGATATACATACATATAGCAAAAATTCGTATACAGTAAAATACAATTCTGAATGCATGAATTGTGAAGCATAATACCGGACATACTTAGACAATAATAGAACTAAAGGTTAATTACAGACATATGTTTATAGATTCTACATACATAGATAATATATACGTTAATATATATATATATATAAGCTTGCTGACAAACGTATGCTGACCAAGTGTGGTTGTTTTGTTTTTTAGAAGGTGATAAAGGATTAAACTATGGTATATCTTAGATTATCAATCTAATTTTATGTAGTATTAAGTTTGATATATGTTTAGTATATAGTTTATTCAGAAAAGAACCACGAGCATCGCTGTAACAAACAAATGGGGAATTTATTTTTTTTAAACAAAACGGATTTCGTACACGCTAAAACAGTGTAAAAATGTGTGGAATTTCAAAGATACTTATTCTATATGGCATAATATGCGTTACATGCTTGTGTAAAGTACTTCACTTTTATGCCTTTTATAAATTGAACGTGACATCTACACTTTCAATCTCACATGAACCAAAAGAATTCAAATCATCAATTGGTTAATGTTTATGCACCTCAGAAAGTTCTAAAATACCATTTTTGCTATAAGCATGCACAGAAATCCATTTAAAAAACACAGTGTTTAAGATCACTGAATGTGTCGTACAATGATATAAACAATCAAACCTATTTCATATGTAGTACTCAAATAAAACCTTTTATACAAAATAACTCCAACTGAGCCGAAATATACTCATCTCAATATTTGAAAGTTGTTTATCGTAAAGAGTTAAAACAACTCGAATGACCGAGTTGTTTTTAAGTAATTTACATCAAAATGAGTAATTTAAATAATCAATATAAATCAAGACGACTAAAACGTTAAACTCATTCACGATCAAATAAATTGCATCTCTTTCCCAGTAAGCCAAATCCACTCTTTCGTTTTAAGAGTATACGTTAGACACATAATAGCACAAACTATGCTATTGTTTCAAAGGTTGATTTTCTTCTATTTTGAACCACTTGTACCAGTAAATTTCTTATCTTAAATACTCTCCATAATTAGATTTATTTATGGGAGGTCTAAATATTTTAGTCTATTATATCTATCTTTTAACTAACGTTTTTATTTTAATCATATAACTGTGTATTATTTTCGGAAAAAAATAATGTAATTGTGATATGTATACAAAAACTGGCAGAATCTGGATATATATATATATATATATATATATATATACAGGGTGTTTCACTACCAGACTGACAAAATTTGAGGGGTGATAGTAGACATGAAGACAAACATTATTAAATAGGAAATCATGGGGCGCAGACGTCTTCTGTAGGAGCTAAGGGTAATTAAAGTTTAAGGTCCAAAATTCAAACGATGATAAAAAACGAAAAAAAGGGTCGATTCATTTGCGATTTTCACTAAAATCATTCTTTGTAACACGATTTTGAAAAGAAAATTATAAAGGTTACGTTCAAAAATTGACGACAGAGTGTGTTTTGGACTTTAGAGCAACGAACAATTATTTTTTACCGTTATTTTGTGCTTGGGATTGAAATTATTTTAAAGTTTAGACATTAACTTAAATTTTAATCCCAAAATTGGAAACATTGGGATAGAGTAACTGGTGAAAATTTAACTGTAAACAGAGGGGCGGATTTTAAACATTCATAAATATTATAAAAACTGATCGATTTTGTGATCCATTTTTTGATAGAGGGCGCTTCCGACACATCTCCGACATTTCAATGGCATTGCTCCTGTGTGTTTGTCTACCAAACCAACATACTTCCAGGAAGTGTTAGGGATGCAAAGCGACTGGAAATCACATAGGAATGTAACACTGAAAATGCATTTTTAGCGAGCTGTAGTGAAAAGAAGCAGAGAAAAAAGCAACACAAACAGATAGTGAAACAGCAACACGTTAATGTGGCAGAAAGCAATTTAGTTAAAGGTTTTACTGCAAAAGGTATCCGAAATTACGACTAGAAGAAGTCGGGCATGCTTGACAGCAGCGTCGCATGCAATTTCTAATGCTTTGAAGGATTCCTGGTATCTCGGATAGCTTTCTGGCAGCTACAGAAATTCGAGCTGATAGGTCTTCCACTGACGGTACAGGAGTCTCATACATTCAACTTTTCATTTGATCCCAGTAGAAGAAGTCCATACAGATTCAGATTTCAGATTGAGCCAGATGGAAGTGGGGGGGACCAATTGGTTTGAGCTCAACTAGCCCCACCCAGCAATGTTTATTTAAAAAATACAGAACAATTATACAGTATTAAAATAAAGGTAGGTAACAAAAAGTAATTGATATAATGAAGTAGGTGCAACGATCTGGCAGGCCAATGAACCGGGCCATCACAACCTATCCACCGCTGTCCACATGTTACGTTGAGGCGTCTGCGAACATCATTGGTAAAATATGGAAGAGCCCCATCGTGCTATACAGTGGCGCAATGAAAGAGGAACATGTGTTTTTACCAGCAGATCCGACAGAACGTGTTGTAGAGATATCAAGTGTTTTTTATCTGCTTCTTTGAACCCTAACTCGTAAAAAAGGCATTTTGACATTATATTATATTATGATTCCGAGTCGTCATTGCATCCCTAACACCTCCTGGAAGTATGTTGGTCTGGTAGTAACCAGGAGTAATGCCATTGAAATTTCGGAGATGTATCGGGAGCGCCCTCTAACAAAAAATGGGGACACCAATGCTGTATGACATTTTGCATAGAATAATTATAAAGGAAATGACCTACACGAAAACCGCAACAAAATCGATTAGTTTGTCAAATGTTTATGAGCGTTCAAAATCCCCTCCTCTGTTCACAGTTTAATTTTCGCTAGTTATCCGATAACAATGTTTCCGGTTTTGGACTTTAAATTTAAGTTAGTGTCTAAACTTTAGAATAATTTCAACCCCGTGCACAAAATAAGGGTTAAAAGTAGTTGTTTGTTATTCCAAAGTCTAAAGCACCTTCTACTTACAATTTTCGAAAGTAACCTTTAAAAAATTTTTACAATCAAAACGTGATATAAAGAATGATTTTAGCGAAAACCGCAAACGAATCCAGCGTTTTTTCCGTTTTTTATAATCGTTTGAAGTTTTGAACCTTAAACTTTAATGGCCCCTGGCTCCTACGTCAGAAGTTTGCACCCCATGGTTTCCTATTTAATAATGTTTGTCTTCATGTCTACTATCACCTCACAAAGTTTGTCGGTCTGGTAGCGAAACACCCTGTATATATTTCGCCAAAATTAACTTTTATACTATATTAATTTCCTTTTAAGAATATTCCGTACTTATTTCAACTTATTAAATTAAAATCCTGTTAATAGATGTAATCTATTAGCCTCCTGACTGCCGCCGGCTGATTTTTTCACACACTAAGCTGCAGGTTTCACTGCAACATAAGCAATATTTAAATTAGTATAATTCCACAAATAAAACTCAGTTCTGAAAAATTAAGTTAGGATTGATGCTATCAAAAATTATACACCGATACTAATAACGCATCAGGTTGGAAAAAACATCTTTTTTTTATATTTTTAATAAATTACAGAGAAAACAACATTACAATATTACCCTTTGGCTGGGCAGTCAGGGGGTTAATCTTTAATCTTTATGGAAACGATATAAATTCTTAATTCGTCTTAAAAAACATGATTTCCAATATGCGTAGATTAAAAAAAAAGATGGCTCTAAATTAAAAATGTTCTCAATTAAAATTTATTTCTTAATATTCCAAAAAAAACTCATTTTTTCCGTGATTTTATCAACCCTTTTTAAGAAAGTCTTATTAAATTTATTCCAAAACCATACCTTTAAAAAAAAATAGCGTTATTTTAATTTTTTTCCTCCTTCAACGTTTGATACTGTGCGTATCAATAAGTTCATTTTTTTTTGTTTCAAACTATCATCTGCAAGAAATCGAAGTCAGTGTTTGATTATAAATTAATTAAGTAATAATTTTTTTAATTAAAAATTATCGTCTGAATGAATTAATCTCAACGATGGACATGAATTCTGTTTACATGTGAAAATCATGGTTAGAGATTAGATAAAGTTCTAGAAGCTTTTTATTATTAACTTGAGTAAAGAGGCGCAGAGATGGATGGAATCTGTTATTCGATGTTTTCGGGTACGAACGATTTAAAAGCTTGACGAATGTTTTTTACGGAATATTGCTTCGGAAGAAAAAAGCTTTTTCCCTTTGCATATGATTGCATTTAGTAAATCTTTTCGAGTAGCAATTGTGGAATTTAATGAAGTTTCTACGTTTATTATTTTACTTAATGTTTATCTTGCCTCGACTCCTGTGACATGGTTAAACCTACAAATAATATTAATGGCTCCTATCTCAAAAATGTCACATATATGTAGCTATATATATATCATATATATTATAAAGCAGAAATTCTGAAACTTCCAAACGGGTGTTTTCAAAAACTACCCGATGGATCTTTTTGCAGATTATATCATTCGATAGAAAATATTTTTGCGGAGGTTTATGATACAAATATACAGGGATAACTCTGATTTTTCGTACTAAATTTCGTATTTTTTGGTTATTTTTGATGAAAGGGTTGCCAGTAGTTATTTTTTGGCGAAAATTATCATTACTAAACAAATTAAAAATGATATATCTGTTAGAAATATTACAAACATCTTGCAAATAAAAGCAGAAAATAACTATTAATAATAATAATAATAATAATATAGAAAAAACATTTAATGAGGCATGATATTATAACAAAAATATTTATGTTAAAAATATAAGAAATATTTGTAACGCTTAAAAAATAATTTAACGTGAAATATTACATTTGATGCAACATTTGGCGACTTATCCTTGCGTTAAAAAAAAAAAAAAAAAAAAAAAAAAAAAAAAAAAAAAAACTTGAAAATTTGATTAAATGAATTTTGAACGATATTTATTTTCCTTTCTATTATTTCCTTTCTCTTTTTTATCAAATTTCGATAGTATATAACTTACTCCAGAAAAAGGCAGATCTAATTATAAAAGTAATTGTGAGTTATACATTTGATTCTTTGAGATTTTTTTTTTTTTTACTTTTGTCGGCAAAGAAATAAGCCAAAAATGCATATGTCTAACATTAGGTCAAAATAATGTTGTTTTTTCCAAAAGAAGATGATTTTTGGAGTATATTTTAGTATTCAATTGTAAATTCAATAAACATAAGTTAATATTTTAAAAATTGTAATCTAATATTTAAATTTTAGCTTTAGTGTGAAATTCTGCCACACACATATATATTGTAAAATAATGTCATTCTTTTTCAAAAGTTTTTCACCGCAATTTTGAAAATTGTAATCAACAAACATACTTTTTTTGCGCCATTTTGTCAAATTCTCTTCCAGGGAAAATTAGTTTTAAAATTTACAATCTGAACAAGGAAATTTATGCAATTTAAATGAAATATATGCAATTTTGCGTTATTACTATCGATAAATTCAACATTTTGAAGTAAAAATTGCCTGCTGAAAAAAATGGCACAGATGTCATATATGCACCACGGCGCGATTGCAACAAAACGTCGATTTTATGTTCATATGGTAGCTCGGCTATTGTATATTTATTAATAAACTATTTACTCTTATTTATTTTTTCAAATGATGTAAATTGTTTTATTTTATAATTATTAACAAAACATTATTTATTTATTTTTATTTCCTTTTTAAAATAATAGATAACAATTAAAAAATATATATATATAACTGATATTTTAAAATGAAGTTTTCGCCAAATTGGCGTAAAAAGAGGGGAAAAGCACAAATGTGGTGCACATAAGGCATTTGTGCCAAAATATTTTACAAGTTTGTTTTAATTAGTCATTTCTTCTTCAATTTTCTTCATATTTTTTTGTGTTAGATAATATTTAAAATGATATTGGACTAATCTTCAATAACTGAGCATCGCCAAATAGCATATTTACTATATTATTGAAAGTTTTATTGGCACAGATATTATATATCACCGAGGTAACTAATAGATTTTAAATTGGCATTATTTTGTCTCAGATATATTAACCCGACTATTAATATTTATTTATAAATAAAATGCTTATTTACTTTATATTTGTATAAATTGTTTTGTTATATGCTTATTAATTAAACTTTTTTCATAAATTTTTATTACCATTTAAATTATAGAAAATAATTTAAATATTCACATGTAACTGGTATTCGAAAACAATGTTTCCGCCAAATTAGCATAAAAAATTATCGCGCCAAACTCGGCGCATATGACATCTTTGCCTTTTTGTTTATGTATTAAGGAGATTTCTAGATCATCAACGAGATCATAGAAAATTTGTCAGATTACTTTATTTGAGATTATTAAATTTATGGTTTTTCATTATGAAACAAACTAAGAAAAGAAAATTTACTGTTGATGAAACTACAGAATTAACGACTGCTTGGCGTTATTTTTTTTAAAAATCGAAAAGGCGATTTTTTAATTATTTGTTTATTTTTTTGTTTACATTTTTATAAACATTTTTCCATTTTTATATACGCATAACCTTAGCGCGTTTTTTTTAATCTGACATCAGTTTGGCAAACACTGCGCTTTCAAATACCAGTTATATGTTATATTATTTTTAATTATTTTCGATTATTTTAAAAAGGAAACAATATTAAATAAGTGAAGTTTAATTAATAATTATCGAACAAAACAATAAAGAAAGAAAAAAATAAAGAAAAGTAAAGAAACAAAGTTTATTAGTAAATAAACAACAACAACCAGATTACCACGCAATCCATAAAATCACAATTTTGTTGCAATCACACCAACGTGATCCATACATGACACCTGACCAAAATATTATTGGCTATATTATTATTTATATTTTTTTTTATATTATTTGGTACTACTTGATTATCCCTTCGACCAAGAAACTGCCGCCAAAATAAAAGATTAAATGTCAATAATGGATGATCGTAAGTGCCACATTCATTTGAAATTAAATATGTTACATGCGTTTGTTACGTCACTAACTACTTTTTAATTCGAAGTTTTATTTGTATTTCTATTAATATTTTCGTAATTTATTGATTCTTTGGTTATTTAAAATAAAAGTTATATTCGTTTGTATAATATGGTGAATCGTTTTGCAATATGTATAATTTGGCGAAATTGATCTATGGAATAATAAAGTAGTACCTATTATTTATTAAAATTCTATCTGGATATTTAAGTTGACAGAATTGGCGTACTTTTCAAGTCTCCGTAGAGGCATTCGCCAAGTTGTCGTTAATTCTGTGTTTTAGTCTTATTATGTATTTTTTATCTGTAGTTATTTTACTATCCGTAAAAAAGCAATATCTGCAACGTGCAGGAAAAATATTCGGAATATTAATGATATAGAATAAAAAAAAATATTTGCAATTAATTTATCAATCATTCAGGTTAAAAAAAATACTTTAAAATTGGCTAAGAAAAAAATATACATTAAATACCGACAGTAAAAAAAATTGTTTATGATGTTTATGTTGCAGTTTTAATTAACATTAAGCCCTATCAACAGAATTTTATCAAAAATTAACTATTAAATACTACTTTATTACCCCGTCAAAAAAAAGAAAAAAAAAACTATTGTTAAGATATAAGATTAATTGCCAATAATAGATGATTGTAAACTTCACTTTCATTTGACAATTAACACGAAATAAGTTTGATACATTTTTAACAAATCGTTAAAAGCAGTACTAATGCTTGACGCCAAAAATCATAATGGAATTCATTACAAACTGAAGCTGAAGGTTTATTTTTCTACAAAATTTAGTATAAAGATTATTCCCGATTTAACAGCTACATGTTTGCAACTGCAGGACTGCCACAGGCGACTATTTTTTAACTCTAACTGGCACCACTTTCTTTAAACAGAAATCCTTAACATACACTTTGACAACACTTGCAAGAAATTTTTTTTTTGAATTTATATTAGAAAAATAGTGGTGCGAACGGAATATAAAAATAGTCGCCTGTGGCAGCCCTGCAACTGGTTTTAAAAAATGAAGAGGCAGTGAAACTGATGTAATTTTAATTTTACCCAAATAATTCAGCTTTAAAACACACCTTTTATGCTTCATTGTTCTAATAAATATATAAGTTAAACAGTCTTTTTTCACATTTTTTTGCTATGTACTTTGCTGGAACAGACCAAGGTAGATAGAAAACTGTATAGTAGAGTTGCCAGAAGAGGACGGTTATTAAAAATGTAATGCAGCATGTAATGAGATTGCATTTAGGCTACCAGATCTGCACATAGTGCAAGTTCAGATTCGGGAGTTTAAGAACTAACAAATAATAATGTGCTATTTGAAAATTAATAAAGTTTGATAATCATTGCAATGCTTTCTGACAAAATAATGTGATGAGTAGAGAACATTTTGATTCCTGGTGTCACAACGGTCCCATTTTCATATCAAACTCTACTATAAATGATCAAATAAGAGAGATGGTACTTAATTATAAAAAAATTTTGTCCAAGGCATACAATAGTACAATATCGCAATGATATTGGCACTGGTATCGTTTTAAGCATTGCGGAAAGACATTCCAGGTGATGGTCTACACTGCTTTAAAAAAGAAATTTCAAATCACCATTTTGTTTCAGTCAAGATTTGTTTGGAAAAATGGACCAGCGCAGCGGGCACAGCCTGCTAGTATATATATAATAGGGGCAAAACTAGTTACAATAATAGATAGAATTCTGAAAAAAAATGTCTACTCCCTTAGTAAACTTCCACTTCAATCTTTTCATTGCACAAAGGGTATCAAGGTGATATTAGTATCCAATCCATGAACGTTTTAATATATTAATATTAATCGTTCGATTTTAATCGATATCAATCATTCGATAATTTATTTGAGTTTGAATATAGGATTTGGATTCGGTAAACAAATCGGCACATTGAGGGATCTTCATGGGTTCCAACATTTTAAATAAGTAAATTCTTTAATAACCGTTTACGTGTTGTAAAATGTCACTTAACATCAGAAACATATCATAGAAAAACTTTTTAAGTTATATCATCTACTGTTGAAACTAATTTTGCTATAGAAAGATTGTTGAAAAAGAAATCTTAATGTGCGGATCTTTTTTTGTAAAACGGTATATGTACTTATTTGTCTATTTTTTATTAAACGAAATAAACTAATAATGCAAATTTTTGCTGAAAAGACGAAATTTTTTAATTCAAATCATAGATCAAACCGTGGAACAAATATAGTTTGAGACGAAAATATGTAATCATATGCCATAGATTTCAAATTTAGTTTTACCTTAGTTTAAATACATTATATTTTTAATCAGCGTGTAAGCATTTTCTTACTAACGGATTAATTGTTATTTATAAAATTAGAAACACCATACTATACGGTATATGTTATTAAAAATATTATTTCAGAAAATTAAAATATATCGTATGATGCTGCAAGATGCTGAAGAAAAATTTTAGTATCATACATTAATTATATTATTATAGAAATTTTAACTCGAGATATAATAGAAAAATATCATTTTGTGAAAATATCTATTTCATAAAAGTAAACACACAGCTTAATTCTCGCTTCAAAGAAATGTACTTTAACGGTAGATAAACAAAATTTATCAGCTATTTATATGAAGGTGTTGAAATAATTTTATCCAAAACAGAGATGCATTTGTTTGCTTACAAAATACTTTTCAATAAAATATAATCTTTAATTATGGAGGTATTCGAAATCTTTTCTATTTGTGTTTTCACTAATAATAAATATTTTCCATAACATAACAACAGAATTATATCTTCAGTGATTTGAAAAGTTTCTATGGAACAACAGTTTACTAAACAAATTGTTTTACTGCATCCATTCTAAAAATTTGTTGTTTTATCTTATGTTATGCATTGTAGTATAGAATTAATTTCATCTGTAAGGGGGATAAATTTATTTTTACAACAAAAGATTTACTTGTAAAAATTTAAACATACGCTTGAATTTCTAACAATGTATGGTTTAAATTTTCTATAGGCAAAAATTATGTTACATGATATCATCGAATACAAGATTTAATTGGATACTTTATTCTAATCGGTTACAAATAATTTAAAGAAACATTTATTAAAGTAAATAAAAAGAGACCCTATGTGTGTTTCGAGATAAATTTATCTTTCTGTTATCATTGTCTATATAGTTCAAACTATTCAAACAAGTATTCTAAAATGTCAATAAAATAAACATATATTGTTAAATGTACTAACATTTCAGCTCTAGAAAATAAAAAAATTGGATGTGTTTATATATCTCGAGGGCATTATTTTGATTTTGTATTTTTATTATTAATAACATACATGAATAATGCTTTCTATAAAATGGTAATACACTGTTAAAAACTGTCCGGTAATTTTTCTTATTTCATATATAAATGATAACTAACAGAAATTTTAATTTATCTTAATGATTTGGTCCATATTATCACCATAATACTGTAGTATGTAGTGTAAACATCTGTAGTATGTTACCTATTTCTAACCTGTAAAGTAAATGAGGTATGTAAAGCTCATATTATGTATTTCATAATTCTATTAATGAGGAATATTGTAATTCGTTTTATGAGTTTCTTTAAAGAGATTTTGAAATTTCAGTCACTATAAAATATACAAATATCTTTATAAAAAAGATACGTAACATCCATGATAGTAAGTCTATTACTAATCTGGATTACAAACAAACTACCCAGATTTGGAAAAATCCCTGCCATAATATAAAAATTAAAAATAAGGTGGTCTGGTGTAATAACGCCAGGCGGGGTAATAACGCCAAGTGCTAATATTTTGCATAATTATGAAATAATCTGGTAAATGACACCCATGTTCTCTGCGCAGAAAGGTGTTCAGTCATATAAATCGCAAAAAACAGCTTCAAATTAATTTTTTTCATTTTTAGGTCTTATTGTTTTTACAAGCAACTAAAATTAACGCTTGATCTAAAATTTGCGAGATACGTTTTGTGATGTGAAGACTATTTTTTTTATCCGGAAATTCTTTGTTAATTACATAAATTTGCAGTACATTTCATGGACTTTCAAAATACTGTTGAAGATTTTGGATATCTTCTCGAGATAATTTGTAATTTAAAATGTACAGCGCAACAACTATAACGGGGTAATAACGCCAATCCTTGGCATTAATACCCCGGTTGATTCCCTACAGTGGCCGAGCTATATCCTAAATACTGATTCAAATAAACACAGTTGAAACAGTGCAATGTTTCTAATAATTCTATTTAAGCGGTCCTTTTTAAGCAAAAAGAAGTTCACGGTCTAAAATTCTTTTGCCTCATCCCCCCACACACACACCACACCTTTATTTTTCTTACACTTTCACAAAAAAATGAACATTTTCAATAGCCTATAATGCAATTTGTCGATTTCTAAGTTTGTAGAGTTTGTATTTTTAGAATTGGGCAATCTACATGCAATTATTCCATCTTATTTCATAGTTTTTTTTTGCATGGCGTTATTACAAATATAGGTGGGTAATAACGCCAAATAGCATTGGTCAAGAAATCACGCCATTACATTTTATGAATACATATCTGTTAAATTATTTTTTATATAGATAGTCAATGAGTTGCTGTATCAAATCATATGTTTGTTTGAAAAATACAAACTAAAACTGAGCCGTGAAAATTGGTAAAAACTTAATGTGGCGTTATTACCCCAGGGTACCTTATAATAAATATTTTGCAAACTAACATTGCTCTAACAAAATTTTATAGACTTGTGTAGCTGCTATACAATTTGAATATTATGCAAAATAGAATAATGCACTAGAAAAAAAAAAGAATTCTGCTTTTTCAGAGTTTAGTGTCGCCTACAAATGAATATGTATGTTTAGATAGATAGCAACGTATATAAATAGAAAATACAAAAAAAAGGTTTGAAGACATAAATCACATGTTGTTGTTTTATATAAGCTCCAGTCATGCGCATCCCTTTTAAGAATTCTACATTTATGATCCAGTCTTAAACAGCATCTACATTAAAGTATGCATATGATCCAATATTGCTAAATAATACAAATGCAGGCAAAAATCGAACGTCTTTCAAGAAATTCGACAAACAAATTATGTATATCTAATGTAATTATTTATACGATTTCGTTTGTATGCAACATGAAAATACATATTTTAAATTAATTATATTTATTTGAACTCCATGTTTATCAATAATGATTTATTTATATTGTTTCAAAGTACACGAATTATAATCACATTTTTTGAGAAAAAGTAAACAAAAAGATATAATTAATATTTTATAACTATTTTCGTTTACTTTCAACCGAAATAAATGGTTTCCGTTGCCAACATTAAGAAAATGACTCTAAAAACTGCAAGAAAATAGCATCTCAAAAATAGAAATATACTTCTCTAACAAATACCATTTAAAAGTACATTTTTCCAATACGCGCTATAGAATTAGAAGAAGAGCGATACTTAGAAGTTTATAAAATTGTAGTATATATTATCCCGTGCACGATGCACCTGATTCGTTTTACGGCTAGCTTATATGAAGGAATGTTATTGTGTAGAGACGACACTTTTTATCTGCTGCTATATACTGCTAAGCATATTCTACGAGTGCTTACATGTATGTTCCCCCATTTTCCCCAAAAAACTTCAATTAATCATTACGCAATATTCTTTTCTACCTCCCTACTGATTATTTGTAAATAACAATGCAAAATTCTTATAAATAATCTTAATAATATATTAAAAAGATTTTAAATGCTACATTCGTTTTTCTCATTGCTTGACTGTTTTAAAAGCAATAGTAACCTTAAAATGCGAAACAGCAACAACAAAAAGTGAAATAAAAAAAAATAAAAAATAACTTAAGAAAGTCAATGCAGTTTTTCTCGATTTGTTGAATGTTAGCGATAAGAAGATCAATAGTGAGAAGTTACGTAATCTAGATGAGTTGTGTTGGGGGAACGAGGCATGTTTGTGAGAAGCTGAGATACGCAGAAACAAAATATTTGCCTATAAAAATAAACCCATATATATGGATCTTAAGATATCCTATCGAAATGAGAAATTAACTATACTTGTGACTTGGGAATGATCTCGATATTTACAAAATAAATAAATGTATAATGTATTAAATAAATGCCGAGTTTTGCAGAATTCGTGGACTTAATTTTTTATTTTCTTCCACCTGTATTTATTCCCTTCACATTGATGCATTTTATTTAATCCTTTCAAAGGCAAGACATCTCTGCTCCAAAAATGTTCAAATAAATAATTTACACCGTAATTGTCGAACAAATTTATTTGATATAAATCAAAAGCACTTTTTCACCCGTATTATGAGATTTATATTGTAATAAAAATCTTACTGATGCCGTTTGGAAATTCGGGCATTAAAATTAACCGCTTTCAGACAGCAAACGCGCCTTCAAGGGGTTAAAGGGGTATGGAATTTTTCGCTTTATATTTAACATTAATAATAATGAAAACACCTTTAGGATCAGATAAAATTATTTGCTTGCTAAATAAAATAAAAAGGCGAATTTTCTTATTACTTGCTTCAAAGGAATTAATTTTAAGGAATAACTATACATTATCATTGTTTCGTATTTAATTAAGAAAGTAGGAGTAGTTAATGCTAAAACTTAGTATTTTAATCAAATATTTATTTTTTCTTCTTAAATAATAAGATTTGAGAAAGATTATACAAAATTATTTGCAGAAAAAGGATACATGTTAGTGTAACTACCATTAATATACAAAAAAAGTAATGAATATTTGAAGAACTAAACCACTCCATCCTCTTGGGATTTACATAAAGTCCATTAAGAAAAAACATACATAATTTGTAATGATTTTCAGTTCTTCATTGTTGTATTTGTAAATGTTATTCCTTAATATTTTTTTCTTGGAGGATTTCTACCAAAGTTTCTGCAGAATTATTTTCTTTTGAGTCACCAAATAAATGATTTTTGAATTTAAATGATTTTAATGTTACTTTTTATATACTTTGCTAATGTCAGACATTAATAAAAATGTCTCTCTAGAAGGCATAAATCGACGAATTATGCAAACGGATAAAATTTAATTTTTTGATGAACTTCATTTCATACTTTGTTTGGTTTAACTGATTTTTACAACGAAGAAGGTTATACCTCTTATTTGTGTTTTTTTTTTTTTTTTTTTTTTTTTTTTTTTTATGTTTGACTAAAAATAACTCTGGGATTATTTCTTACTTTCTTTAAGGTCTCGGTTGATAAATTGATCTATAGTATTCTTATAAATATTTATCAATAATATATTTTAGCGTCTACCTCCTTTAACGTTTTTATGTGTGTATCAATGCTTAATTTGTTAACGGATGCTCCTATTTTCATAGGTTTTTTTTTTGTTTGAAAGCTCTTAATCTGCAGATGGTGTGTTTTAATATCATTGGGGTTTTAAAATAATATGTTTGTCTTCTTGTTTCTATATCGTTTTTTGTAGACTTTAACTTTGAAAAAAATATTATCAATTGATACAATTTTTATGTTTTATTTACTATAGCAACGGTTGATCTAAAAGTCTGGACGAACTTTCAAAATGAATAATTCGAAAACGAATCAATTGCACTAAAAGATGATTTATAAATGAAAAAAATTTTGACAACTTGCAAGTCAGCTTAATTACAGTTAATTAGTACTGCAATAAATGTTCAATGTGATGTCCGTAAATCAGAAGAACATTTGTGATACGACGTATCACACCGTTTATAGCATTTAGCAGCATTTCTTGCATTATGCCAGACACATTTTGGCGGATGGCATCCTTCAGTGTTTCTGATGATGCGGTTGGTCATGGTGAATTTTTGACTTCTAGAATCTCCGCAGCCAAAAGTCACAAAGTATGAAACCCGTCGGTGTGACTTCCTCGAAAAACATGGACCAATTATGAAATCCCCAGTGAAGCCACACCAGACTGCAACTTTTGCCTGTTGCAAGGGTACTTCAACAAATTCCAACAAAACTATTTTTTCGTTGCCACACAAAACCCGGTTTCTTTTCTATCCATTTGGTGCAAACCGTATCTTTGTATCTTGATTCATTTCCGAATTATTCATTTTTAAATTTCGTTTTGACTTTTGGATAACCCTGTATATTTGTGAGTGTTCAATAATCTATAGATATTTGTTAAGAACTTTTTCCTACTTCAGGCAATTTTAACTGTCCGCATTCCATTATTTATGAGTAAAATCGTTATTACAAAGAGACACAGCTGTGATCTTATAATGGTTTCCCTTTAATTTTTGAAATACGGGATATTTAAAAATATAAATATATGAGTATATCGTCTTTCTATGAAAACGATGAAAATCCTGTATTTTATGTATAGTTATTACAAATAGTAGTAGTAAAAAATTAAGTATAATTTTTGGCCGTATAATTTGCCATATAATTTGCCATATGGTCAAATATATATCAATGTGCAATGTGTTTCTTTGGGAAGATGTGTATGTTATTTTTTTAAGTTTTATTATTATCATTTACATATTTCTGGATTTGTTCTTGGATGCCTTATATACAATAGTATTTTCTCTAGGTCTCTGATAAATCTGCTAGATATTTCTTGGAGGGCATTCATGTCTTTTAAGTTATCATATATATCTATATAGTAGATATAGGTATATTTGTAAGTAAAAGGGCACGTCATTTTCCACACTAATTTACATTTGAACAACACGCAGCAATGGAAGTTCTGTGCCACTAACGGGGCTATTAAAAATACGAGGGAGCTCCCCCTCATACGAGTCATATTGTCTAACCCCCGTTGAGAACCCCAGATTGTAAAATCTCGCTAATTTCATTGGCTTTAAAAGGATTGAATTAAGAATTAAAAGAACAGTGACAATCACCCTGCGTACGCGTTTCCAAACATTTTCCTAAGGTTGATGATTTTATAGGCAAAATCAGCTGCTATTAAGAGATGCAGTGGCTGTTTTCGTCTTTAAAGCCGTATTTCGTCGATTTAAAAAAAGTTAAAGAATGTAAAATAATATAATATAAGATGAAATTAGTAAAATTAGTCTTTGTTTTTTTATATTATTTTACAACGTATAAGGAAAATTTTTTTAAATGACATTTCAAATGTATCGTTTTAAATTTGACGTAGTGTTGGCCTAAGTTTTATTTCTATTGTTTATATTCACATGAAAATACTTTTGTTCTTAAAAAGGAAGTATTATTTGTGTTTTAACAGCCAGCAGCAAAATCAGCCACTGTTAAGATTTAGAGAGACTGTTTTCATCTGTCATTAAAAAAATAATTCAATTTAAAATAATATAATTTAAAATGAAATTAGTAATCAGAAACTTTATTTTTTGTTATTTTTTAGCAACGCTATAAGGAAGTTTTCTTAAAAGACATTTTAAATGTATCGTATTAAATATGATGTAATTTTGGAAAAAGTTTCATTTTTTTTTATATTCACGTGAAAATAATTTTGTTGTTAAAATTAATCAAATATTATTTGCATTACAAGAATAGTTAGAAGATTATTTTAAAATCTGAAGTAAATGTCTCGTGCAAATATATATATTTTTAATTCAAAATTCTTTGCGGTTTTATCGATTGGTAATTTCAAATATGACGTAATTTATCCTATTTAGTGCTTTTAATGCGTATAAATGAATTTATTATTTTAAAGTTTTATTTCACTTTGTAATATTCACATGAAAATTCTTTTGCTGCTAGAAATCAAATGTTTTTATTTGCACTGATTTAGAATTGGTTACAATAGTTTAAAAGATAGTCTAGAAATGAAATGTCTCATGTAAATAAATTTTTTAATTTAAATAGTTGTATCGTTTTGTATCTGACGTAATTTTCATCAAATTTTTTTTACTCTATTTAATATTCATGTTTTTTTTAGTTATTATTTGTGCTGTCTTAGAAATCAAAACAATAGTTCGAAAAATGAAATAAATGTTTCGCTTAATTTAAAGTGGTTGGCATTGTTATAATTTAGCCGTTTTATAATACGACATAATTTTCTTTATTCACGATTAATGCATAATAATGAATTTATTATTTTAAATTGAATTTTTTCGTTTAAAATTCATATGTAACTATAGTTTTTATGACATATTTTGCAATAGTCTCCTACTTTTAACTCATAATAATTTATTTATAATTTGAAAGGGCTTTTTTTTCTATTTATAACTGCAGTGAATAATTACAATAAATTTTAATTTGAAGGGAATATTATACTTTGCGCTGTTTTTAAAATTGGTACCAATTTAAAATAATTTTCTTTTTAAAATTAGTGAAAAATACCTCTCGAAATGCTAGAAATTTTAACATAAAATGAGAACAAATTCTCAAAAAATGAGTCAAATAAACTAAAAAAATGTAGTCTGCATGCATGAACTTGAAATATATAAATCGATCGAAGAATGGTTAAATTTCTATGCATAGTTTTAGCTTCTATAAAACTTTCTTTTAGAGATGATTTTGACTAAGTGTAGCATTAAGTATTCTTTAAAATAATTATTCGATTTAAAAATTGTCACCATGAGCGTTTTTATCGAACATTTCTCTGTAATACGACCAATTTAAATGTTTTTGTACGTAACAGCTCTCTTAATATTAACGAAGAAAGAACTCCGTGCACAAAAAACCCATTTTCAGCGGCGATGACAGGTTGTTTTTTTAATAGAGACATTCTTCACTTTAAACAATGGCAGAATTTCTAATATTTAAAAAGGCGAAGAATACAATTAAAATTTAATTGTGAAAATCAGCCATTAAATGCGCAGCATTTGCATCCCTGACTACGAGCTACGTATCACGAAAAGAATATAAAATTATCATTGTGGCCTAGTTTGAATTTTATTTACGATTTTTTTTAATACCGATTCATCAAATATTCATCTTTGAATTTATTTTCAAATATTTTCTTTTGTAGGAAAATTTTATAAAATTGTATAATGTGTTTTATAGATAATTTAAAATTTTCTAAAATTCCAATGTACATTTCCTATTTTCAGAAAATTGTCACATAATAAAATCGTCATTTTACTTACCCATCATACGTAGTGTAGTATACGTCTTGCAATTGTTTTGAAAATCGATTTTTTTTAATGTTTTACTCGTTTCAGACACCGAAGATTCCGAAAAACATATTATTAGAAAGAAATTGCCGTCTGTGTGTGTGTGTGTGTACGCGTCTGTGTCTGTAAACTCTCTATATCCCGAACAAATTGAGATAGAGACTTGAAATTTCGTATCTACTTAGTGTGTAAGAAAGGGACGAAACCTATTTAATATCTGTAACCTCGATTATACGGAACTATTTTCTCGGATTCTCGAAAACATTGTTCTGAAGAAAGGTATATAAAAATTTTCACCTTTTTTTGTTTTAAGGAAAATATGTAAAGGACGATAAAATAACTGAAATTTTGCATAAAGAACGAAGTCGATCGCATTATTAGTTGCCGAGATATTTGTAATCCTGTTTTCGACAATTCGATGCAGTAAGTAGTAAAGTAATATCATTATTATTTTTGGAGTTATAAGGAGTAAGAATAAGTTTTTGGAGTGTTTCTTTTACGCAATCCGGGTACTACTTGAGTAATTCGGCGTTTTATATAATTTGTCAAAATTGGTCCATCAGCAATTCATTAATTGAGCATTACTATGTATATTAAAAATATTTAACTATACATTTTAATTTTATTTTGGAATTCCAATGTATCTTATAAATAGTTTGTACATATTTTATTTTTATATATTATATTATACACATCCGTGATGGGTAAGTATTTTGGTGGATCCCAACGACTAGTTTTTTTCATTTCACTAAAAAAAAAACCACTTTTTTTGTCTTATACTGAAAATTAGTTTTTTTTCTCACTTTTCTCTCTTTACTCGCGTAAAATTATTATTTCCTCGAAAAATTACAAAACTTTTGTCATGCATGTGCCCTGAAGAAAAAGATACTTTTGTATTCATTATTATTTTTTTTTAATTTAGCTTCTTTTTATCAAGCAAATGCAGCTAAAATTAATTGAACGTGATTGTAGAGGAATCAATATTTTTTCTTCAATACTGAATATGAATACGAATTTCGTGAAGTTAGTCAGCTAAATCTAAATTGTCTGAGATAGAGTGATTAGAGTGATTATGGAGCTAATATGTTTTGTGGAACTAGGTTGATTTTCGTTTCTAACCAAATTTGACGATAGCATGAAATTTCCATTCTTTTAAACTTTTATCTACCGACGATACTTTTAAGTACCCAAAAAATTACTTATTATAAAAAAAAATTAATCGTAAATTAGTTGTAATACCGTTTAGAATGAGTCACAGATACATTACTTTATTTTGTTCCAAAAGTTATTATTGGTTATACAAAAAAAAAAAAAAAAAAAATAAGAGGATGATTTCTTTTACCTTTGTATCTTTTTAGCTTTCTTGGCGCTGAGGAAAAGGGATGGGGATTTTTCAATTCGGAAATATTTCTATAGTTATATTGCAAGAAAATCATATTTGTAAATTTTATAATGCTACAAAATACTAAGCAAACAATTTAAAATAAAAGATTTGAGGGAGTTATAAATATTGCACAAAATCCCTGTAAATTTAATTAATCCTTCTGAATCCTTTAATCCCTCTAAAATCCTTCTAAAATTAATCAAATGATTATGTAAATCTTTTAATTTAATTTAAACAATTTACATAAAAGGCTTTAGAATGTAAAATTTTCATAAATTCATAACGCGATAGAAAAAGGGTTAAAACAAAGAGGATGCAGCTAACCAATAAAGTTGTTTCAGATATTGACACGTTGTGTACACACGCTTCCCAAGCCAGTTAAACAAAACGCATAAGCATATCTAATGTCAAAAATCAGATTGTTTCAGAATGTCAGTCAATCTAGAAATTAAAACTGCTATTTCACCGCCCTTTTCTATGACAATGATGAAACAAATGTGTGCAGGAATCGTTGTTTCGAGTTCAAACACGTTAAAAGAAAAAAAATTAAATTTTCTAATTTTTTCGTAACTAATTTTAAATTTTAGACTTTTAAACAGATGTCAGTTAAAGCTATCTAACGAACTGGATGAAGACTTTGAAGTGTACTATGCACATGAATAACAAATGTAAATTTTCCGAGCAGGTGAAAAAAATCCGGATCAGGATTCGATCCAGGGATGTATTGGTTTAAGCCGCCAATGCTCTTCTAACTGAGCCATCCAGGACGAATACTGGATGATTATTTTACCCAAATAACCTTACCTTACACACAATCTGGTCTGATACTATGGATAAGTTTAACACTATAAATAGAAGTCCGGTTATTCGTCCAGGATGGCTCAGTTGAGAGAGCATTGGCAGCTTCAGCCAGTACATCTCTGATTCGTATCCTGGCCCGGAATTTTTCCATCCATCTGGAAAACTTACATGTATTATAATTCATTTAACGATTGAATAATCGTTTTATAAATTAGTCTGGTATACACAAGTATATTTAAATTCAAATTGCTTAAATAATACTAGCCAATCGCATAGTGAAATTCTGAGTGTTTCAAAATGTGTTCATCATTGAAAATAAAAATACTTTATCTCCGCTACTTTTTTAAAGTAATGACGTTGCTTTAGGATCTTCATATCGACGTCAATCGCTTAAGGAAAAAATTGCTTTAAATTTGAAGAAAATTATTGCCTCTTTTAAAATTTTGAATAAAAAAAACCTGGCCCTCATCTCAAACAAGATGACGGATGCAGCTATAACCAATGAACTCGGTCAAGAAATTGATATTGACAATGCACATACTAAATTATATTATAAATTTTATAATTTACAAACTTGAACCAAGTTAATTTACAAAATAAGAGAGTGAAAATGCATGCCAGTTTAATATTTGTCATAACAATTTAAAGGAATAACAAAATGCGTAAAATGGCGTAATATTTCAATTGTAAAACAGAGATGTTAATCATCCCATGAATGATGCTTAGAATAATCAACGTTTCTGAATTTCCTCTGAAATAATAAGTTTCGTCTTATTATTCATTATTCATTTTCAATACAGCAGCAATATCAAATCTATTATGCCTTTTTAAATTGTTCTCTACAATAATAAGAATTCCTTAATACCTCACAAAATACACAAAAGCTTACAGTAGAACACTAATATAAATAAAATGCAATCCAGCATATTTAATAGAAATGAATAAAACACTAGAATGAATAAAATTTGTACTAGAATATTCCGATATCTTTAAGTAATATTTCGGAATATGCATTTTTCATACAAAACATTTTCGAAGGAATTATCTTTCAAGACAGTTAAGTTAATAACCTTAAACAAAAATAAAATAATTCAATTCTATCTGATTAGGTACTGTGATTACGAAGCTTTTAAATCTGAATATATGTATATGATACCAGAAAGAATGAATAAGAAAACTTATTTTGTTTTCAATTGAAAAATTGGATTATGAATGTCACGTTATCCGTTTCGTATTTAATTGGATAACGTTTTATATCATCCAATTACACGACCCGTTTGGTTCTCTCTCTTAGACTAATATGTTATCAGAATATGCATATATTCTTCTTTCGATATTAGTTTTCAATGGAAATTGTATTTCCAAGTGTAGAAAAAATCTGAGAAAACTGTGTCAATGTGCTTAACTATTTATTAAAATTTAGTATCTTGAATACGTATATTTTAATAATGTGAAACTTTTCTTAAACAAGCCTTCTATACTTTTATTAAAATATAATTCGCTGTGTCAAATAACTTTATAAATTTAGAATCGTTACTAGATTTCTATCAAAGGATCTTACTTATTTATTCTTGAAAATTAGAATAGATTTTTTTATGGCTGTTAAAAATCTGTGTTTTTCTTATGTTTATGAAATTCTATATATTTGAAAAAATAAAGAATTTTAATTACAATAATAATATACTCGAAATTGTATATGTCCACATTCAACAATAGATTTTTTCAAAATAATCTTAAAATATTTTAAAATGAGAATGTATTTCAGGTCTGTCAATGTTAAAAATCAGTGTTTTTCATTTTTTATAAAGTATATTAAAAAAGACTCATGTGTTTCACAATACATGACACAAGTGCTTCTGCATTGTTCAATTTAGAGAGAAAAGGTGAGGTCTATCTGATTAATTTGACGCGTTTTATGCCAGCAATTTGAACAGATTGTCACGTTTGTATTTTTGTTGCTGCAAACGGAACAAAGGACATAAAATAAATTATACCATTATACCATCAAAAAGCGTATGAAGATATGCATAGAATTGAACCAAATTTTTTGTGAATGTTTTTGGCTATGGCAAGCAGATCCTCCTTCAGTTTTGAAATATTCCGCTGGAAGGGGGCGCTGCAATCGCGATTTTTGTGCCATTTTCAATATTGTACCGGCCATAAGTATATGAAGTTAAGCATCGAATTGAACCAAATTTTTTGTCTAAATGTATGACTATGTCTAATTAATCCTCCCTGAATTTGAAAATATCAGCCGGAAGAAGGTGCTGCAATTGCGATTTTTGTGCCATTTTCAATACTGTACCGGCAAAAATTATATGAAGTTATGTATCGAATTGAACCAAAATTTTTTGTGTAAATGTATGACTATGGGGTCATTCCATGTCAATTCAACCAGACCTTGTAACCCGACCCACAGGGATTTTGATGAAACTTTGTGTACACACTAATTCTATCATGAAATGATTCCATCAGAAATTTTTTCTTCCTAGACCTCATACTTTGTGAGATATGGGGGGTCCAATTCTTAGGGATTTTTCAAATCGCACATTTCTGAGTCTGTATTTTGAGATTGCAGTTCCATCTTCAAAAAATTGTTTCTCTGGATCTAAAACGTGAATCATCTTAAAAATATCACTGTAAAAATATGCAAAGATGCAGATTTTAATAAAAAAATATTTAAAAAATTTACTTGTAATATTTAGGATAAAAAAATTAGCTAAAGTTGAGAGTTATGGTTATTTTTCCAAATTTTTGTGACTTCACCAAAAAGGCTGTACACAAAAAGGCAAATTAAATTTCCAATTTCTTTTTGTTTTAAATAAAAGTTTATACTTTGGGCTTTCTATCTATGAAATAAAAATTATGTGTTTCGCATGGCTTATGCAAAAATTTTGGGTACTTTCCAATTAGTCGGATACATGTTTTATTTTTACATATTACATATGCAAACAAAAAGGCAAATGAAATTTCCAATTTCTTTTTGTTTTAAATATAAGTTTACATTTTGGGCTTTCTATTTGTGAAATAAAAATGACGTTTTTCGCATGGCTTATGCAAAAATTTTGGGTACTTTCCAATTAGCCGGATGCGTGTTTTATTTTTACATATGTACATATGTATTGATCTATATAAATGCAGATGTATTATACATGTACATATGTATGTATATATACAGTATATTGATATATACAGTATATTGATATATACAGTATATTGATATAACACTGGTGCCCGTCTAACCGAAAAGTACCGAATTTTGGCTTGTTTTGAGAATTTGCACCGATTAAGAGGAAAAAAAATCTGACTAAGTTTAGCTGTGGTACTTAAATAATTATTGGAATCTCTATGAGTTATTGAATTTAATGTTATTTGATGCATGTTTTTTTAATTTGCAAAGTAAAATTTAGGCTTTGTTTTTTCTGATTAAAAAAAAAAATCTTACTGTAATATGTTTCGCCATTAAATTTAGTGAATGGTCCATATATTGCATAGTTATTTAATAATGGGCATTTTTTGCTAATGTAAAGAATTTATTACTTTTATTTTCAATAATTAAACTCAAAACAGATTTTTTTTTTTTTTTTGTACAGTATAAAATAGATAATTTTTTCTCCTCACATTCTCATTCTTTCTTTCGAATGCTTATATGTTAATTATTTGTGTTTAAAAAATGTTCAAAACCTTGTATTTCCTGTCCTTGGTTAATTTTAATCAGTTTAAATGTTTATATTGGCAAGTTTAAATACACAAATGTTTAACAGAACTTAAATTTGTTTCTGTAGTCTGTAAGATTTATTTGCACCTGCCTTGTATAAAAACCTTCTGATAAAGGCAGGGTAATGTTCATTAGTATGAAAGCAGATGTTTTGAAATCAATTTAATAAAATTATTGTCATTCTGTTGTTTTGTATCATAGAAGAATGATCTAACTTTTACTGTGCTACTAAAATTATAATCTGATTGTTACATACGTTATAGTTTATGATATGTATAAATATTTTTTTGCTTTATTCTTTTAATATGGAGCCTGATATTAAACCTTCTACTAGTCTTCAGGCTTGCAGTATTGTAATATTAACTGGTTTAGAATGTCACAAAACTAGCTATAGAAATAACAGAGAAATAGACTACATTGATAATCTCTGTGATTCAGAAAAAGAACTTTTATTAGTTAGGACTATAACATTTATAAAACAAAAATTAAGTGAAAACCGTTTGATTAATATATGTGAGCATCACAGAATTTCGCTCTTAATGGAATATGAATTATATAAATGTGGAGATCCGTTTAAGCGGCATAAAAAGTAAGCGAAAAAAGCAATTAGGGCAGTTAATAGAGATTTATATACGGCCGAAAAAGTAAACCAAAATTGAAAGTTATGATTATTTTTCCGAAATTTTGTGACTTTATGAAAAAGTCTACTCAAAAAGGCAAATGAAATTTCCAATTTGTTTTTGTATCAAATAACGTTAAATTCAGTAACTCATAGAAACTCCAGTAATTATTTAAGTACCATAGCTAAATTTAGTCAGACTTTTTTCCCCCTTAATTAGTGCAGATTTTCAAAACAAGGTAAAATTTGGTACTTTTCAGTTAGACGGGCACCAGTGTTATACATATATATATCAATATACTGTATATATACATACATATGTACATGTATAAAATATCTGTATTTATATAGATCTATACATATGTACATATGTAAAAATAAAACACGCATCCGGCTAATTGGAAAGTACCCAAAATTTTTGTATAAACCATCTGAAAGACATCATTTTTATTTCACAGATAGAAAGCTCAAAGTGTAAACTTTTATTTAGAACAAAAAGAAATTGGAAATTTCATTTGCTTTTTTGTGTGCATATGTAATATGTAAAAATAAAGCACTTATCCGGCTAATTGGAAAGTACCCAAAATTTTTGCATAAGCCATGCAAAACACATCATTTTTATTTCATAGATAGAAAGCCCAAAGTGTAAACTTTTATTTAAAACAAAAATAAATTGGAAATTTCATTTGCCTTTTTGTTTGCATATGTAATATGTGAAAATAAAACATGTATCCGGCTAATTGGAAAGTACCCAAAATTTTTGCATAAGCCATGCGAAACACATCATTTTTATTTAATAGATAGAAAGCGCAAAGTGTAATCTTTTATTTAAAGCAGAAAGAAATTGGAAATTTAATTTGCCTTTTTGTGTACAACCTTTTTCGTGAAGTCACAAAAATTTGGAAAAATAACCATAACTCTCAACTTTGGCTGACTTTTTTTATCCTAAATATTACAAGTAAATTTTTTAAATATTTTTTATTAAAATCTGCATCTTTTTATCTTCTTACAGTGATATTTTTAGGATGATTCACGTTTTAGATCCAGAGAAACAATTTTTTGAAAATGGAACTGCAATCTCAGAATACAGACTAAGAAATGTGAGATTTGAGAAACCCCCAAGAATTGGATCCCCCGTATCTCATAAACCATGAGGTCTAGGAAGGAAAATTTTCTGATAGAATCATTTTATGATAGAATTAGTGTGTACACAAAGTTTCATACAAATCCCTGTCGGTCGGGTTACAAATGGGGGAAAAATTGGTTGAATTGACATGGAATGACCCTATGGCTAATTGGTCCTCCCTGAATATGAAAAATATCAGCCGGAAGGGGGCGGTGCAAACGCGATTTTTCTGCCATTTTCAATATTGTACCGACGAAAAGTATATGAATTTTTACAACGAATTGAACCAATTTTTTTCTATAAATGTATGGCTATGGCTAGTTGGTCCTCCCCGAATTTGAAAAAAATCCGCCGGAAGGGGGAGTTGCAATAGCCAGTTTTATGCCATTTTCAAAAATCCACCCCTAAAAGTATATGAAGTTAGTCCTAGAACTGGACTAAATTTTTTTTTATATAATTATTTTTGGTAAGACAAATAGGTCCTCCCTGAATTAAAAAAAAATCTGCCTATCATTCTATTGTTCATCGGCTCGTGTAGAGAGGTAAATTCGTTTTTACTCCGATTAAGTGATTTAAACAGAAATTTAAGATGAAAACCAAAGTTCGTATTGTATTGAATTAAAATTATTAAACTATTAAAATGAGTAACTATTTTTTAAAAATATTAAAATGTACGTATGAGTTTTGGGATTGGCACATCCAGCTAGTTCGTTTCATTTTGATATTCTGTTTCTTTTAGGAAATCGGAAAAGTGGTGGCACCGGCTCTTTTTTTCTATGCAAGAAATATGTAAATATGCAAATACATATGTAAAGTCATGCATTACATGGAGGTGATGCGAGAGGATATGTCTCTGAAATAGAAACGTGTTGTATAATTAAAATTCTGCTAACAATAACTAAACTTAAAATGAAGTTTTGTTAATTTTTTTAAAAAAAGTTTAAATTAAAATTTAATTAATAAAATTAGATTTTAATATTGAAGAATTTTTAATTTTCAAATTTGAATTTTTACTCATTTTTCATGTTAATTTAACATTTTTTCTTTAACTTATGATTGTCCTCATGTAATTTAGCATTTTTAAGAGCTTAAATTTTATTTGAAATATTATGCTGGTTTTCTGTTACATGAATATTTTAATGTAATTCTTTAAACTGAAATATTTTGCACGTAAAACCTCAAATTAAATGTTTTGGTATCTAATTATAGATTTAAAAATAAATGATAAAGTTAACGATCTCTAATTTTTTTTCATATAATGCATACATAATAAGAAAAAATACTATATAGTATTTGCCGATAAGAGAAAAAACTTGATGACATTTGTTGGTGCTATAATGCAATTCTTGTATATGTTTGATAAATCTAATAAAGTTTGAAATAAAAAAAATGAATTTTTTTTTAAATTTTCCCTTTTTATACCTTCAAACTTAATTATCATCAAAATGTTTTGTTGCATGCATACGTATAAAAGTACAATTGGTCTCTGCTTCGTTATAAATGTTGAAGTCATGATTTATTTTCACAATTGCAAACAAATACTTTGTAACAAGTTCTGACATTTTAATTACATCAAAACTCTTTTTATCAATGAAAACTTTAATTTATTTACCGTCAAGTTATAAAGGATATAATATATTACTAGTTTAAATTAGCGTTTTAGCGAAAATTTAGGGAAACTTTTTTTTTTAAATCTAAATTGCAATATTTTGAAATATTTTTGTTTCCTTATACGCTCATCTGTCGTAGTTAATGTATATAATAAAAATATACAACAATTATAACTTCATACTTCTTCATAACTTAATGACATATAATGAAAACTTTAATTTATTTTTCATTCTACGACACTGAAATTAAAATTAATAACTGTCATTTTGTTCTTTAATTATATCAGGATAATAACGAGTTTCACTCTATAAATAACTTTTGACAGATCATTTAAAAAAACATGTCCTCGTTAATATTTTAATAAAAGGTTTTATCTATTCAGTTAATTAATAAAATTGCATTTTATAACACGTGCTATCGTTAAAAGTTAATTGCATTTTTATAAAAGATGAATAAGAAAGGGAAATTAGTAATAGTGATTTAGAGGAAAAAAAATACAAATTCTAGCGCGAGTTCTATTATGAACAATCCAATTTTGAAATGAGAATAATTAAAAATTGAAGAACTAAATTTAATTAAAGATAGTTTCATCGCTTTTTGCTCTAAAATTGTTTAATTAAACCGTAGGTTTATTGATAAATCTTTCCTTTAATACCAGAAAAATTAATTTTTATCCATTTTTTTGAGAAAGTGCTTTTTTCTGACAAAGAAATGCATAAATCCGTAATTATCAGATATTTTCAATAAATTTAAGCATATATTTTGGAACTGAATAATTTAGTACTTAATATTAATTTTAAAAAATGAAAGTTATTATTGTATATTTTAGATTAAAATGCATAATAAATCGATATTTAAGGTCAACTTTTGTCTCTTTATTTAAGTCTATGTAAAGTCTGGGATGTGCAATTTAGTTTTTTTTAACTTTGGTCCCTTTATGTATACCCATATATAGAGTGAAAATCTAATTTCTTTACTGCGAAATTCTGTTTCCTTAGCTGCATACATTCACAAAATGGAAAACTTAAATGTTTAACTTTTTTTGTTATAGAAATATACAGAGCACACATAAGCTCGTATAATTTATTTTCTCAAATTAGATAAATGCATATACTATTTTGAGATTAAATATTGTACCCAACCTATTTAATTTATGAACATATAAAATTATAATTATGTTTTAGGACTTGAAAAAAAAAAAGAGGAATGTTGACAGATATTGAAGAATATAGTTAAAAGAGCCCTTAATTTCAATTCTAGAAAAGGTAAAAAATATTTTTCTACTTGAAACATGTATCAGATAAGGGGGAAATGTAATTAAGAAACAAATTTAATGTCATGTGTTTAGTAGAATATTAACTACACTATATATATATAAACAATTTCAACTCAACGCGATATGTTTTAAATTTATTTCGATTCTACTTCGAAGTAATTGAAAGACAATGAAAAGTATAAACAAACGCATTTATTATTAATTACACCTAAAAAAGAAAAAAAATTATATTTTTCATCAAATAAATATTTTTTATGTGGCTTTATTTTCAATCACATTAAATACATAGATATATCTTTCTTACCCTCACCAATTTATCATTATAAAAAATGGTTTTTATACTCAAATCCCTTTAAATATTATATATATATATTTTTTTTTGTTTAAGATGAACCATATTATTTTTACAAAACATATTTTAATATAAACTTCATAATTGTAAAATAGATATGAATATTTCTGTACCGATATAGATAAAGTCGATTTTTTGCTTCAGTGATTTTAAGATGAGTTCTGGCTCTACAAAGATATTTTCGTTCAAACGTCAAACCAACTCACATAATAAAACCTTGAGCTATAATGTCTTTTTTCAAACTGCTTGTGTTTAAAATATAAGGTTGGTTGAAATGAAATACTTGAAATCATCTTCAAATAGCGATGGAAAATTATTATTTGATTTGCTTGGCTTTCATATTTTTTACCAGATATGCCGAACGCTGTAAAAAAACAAAATACAGCTAAAAGTCCTGGCAGCAATGTCTCCAACATTTTTTGCCATAGAAATTCAGTAAAATTTTATTTAATAAAAAGATTTACATATTTTACTGCAATTGTTACAGCAAAAACCGCTGGCAACATTGCTGTCAACAGTTTTTACCGTAAATTTAACGAACTTTTTGTTTCTTCTTTTTACAGCGAAAATACCATGTTTAAATATTTGTTCATCTACATCACATGTTTAAATATACGTTTAAATGCATGTTCATACATAATACATGTTTAAATATATGTCCATGTGTAATACGCACTGTTAACCTAGGCGAATGTGCACTCTTAATAGTCAATATTAATTATAGTTTAAATATTATATTATTAATATTTATTAAATACTTACATATTATGTTTGGAAGAAATTTTACAGAAAGATTATTGACACGTATTGCATACTATGGAGCTGTGTTCGCCGCATACATTATTTTCTATATATTTTCCATGTTATTTTTGATTTTCTGTCCTTTGCTGTTGGATTTATGTGATATTTCTTTTTGGGGGAGATTACATTTTTATGGGGGTTTATCAAGTTGTTCAACACCGCAGGTTTTTAATTGATTTTGTAATTTTCGAGATTTTCTCAGCAATGCGATTTAATAAAACCATAAATGCGAGATCGTGCGCGCACTGGTCTCCGATACTCAAAAATCTTTTCATTCATTCTTTTTTTTTTTTTTTTTACTAAAAATGTCAAGACTTAATACATCATTCTAAAGGACAAAAAGAAAACGATCTTGGTAACAGATTCTGCTAGACTGACCCATTTTGCACGTAAAGGATGTTTTTTTTTTTTTTTTACACTGCAATCTAAATACATTCGGACCTGTAATACCCACCGCGCGTCCTCGCGGGTTAAAAAAATCTGAAATTGAAACATATATTTTTATAATTACACAAAAAGTCCTTTTTCACGACAAAAAGGGATTTTCCATTTAAAGTCGGAAATGTTTATCATAATTACAGAAAATAACGAAACGGGCAAAAATAGAAGAAAACAACGGATATATTTCATTATGTATCGCAAATTTATTTTCAATGTATATAAAACTGCCGTGTTGTTGAAGAGAAATGGAAAAAAAAATTCAATGAAAAACTATTGGCATTTTTCCATGATTTGTATGTTACAACCGAATTGCAATCGACAACATTTTGAGCAACAAATTAAACGAACCACATTCTAATCATTAATTGAGCAAAGAAACTTCTACAATAAATTATTTATTCAAACCATACAATAATAATAATAATTATTACTATTAGTTAACCAAAAGAAAATCGTAGCGATAAATTTGCTTTATCAATTAAGACTTGCAAGGCTTATAACAGCTTCGATTAAATTACAATTTACCTACAAATCCTACTAATAAAAATATAAACACATTTTAGAATTAAATATATGATTTATAATGTCGTTTTTTCGAAGACAATGTGCTGTACTAGCTAGTGCAATGGACTCACAGACCGAATGTCGTCAGTTCGTAAAAACCCGACGACGTTATTTCCTTTCTTCAGTCAATAAATACTGGTGCGTCTAAACTGTTCGAGAGATGGCACCATCATCCAATTGTTATACCAATTTTATAATAGAAAGTTACCTCTGCTCCGAATGGACTTTTCCTTCTTTTATATCCCAAAACGAAAAATCTGCTAACGGAACGGAAAAAGTCTGGCAACTTTGATGCCAACAGTTTTACCGTGAATTCACGAATTTTTTTTTTTTAACAATGTACTTATGTATACGATATTTGTATTATCTGCGTTTAATATAAATTGCAGATATAAAAAAATAAAACATCATTTACAAATAATTTTAAAATAAATCTTAAAACATTTATGTATTATTTATTGATATATTTATTATTTTATTTTACTGAATTATTATTTTATTTATTTATTTATTTATTGATAGAAACTTGCATTTCTAACAATTAGAAATAATTTCAAAATAATTATAAATAATAATTTTAAAAAATCACTGTAAATTCAAACACAGTTATAACCGATACTACGATCCGTATTTTAGGAATATTTAAATGATGCATACGCATTTTTTTTTTTTTAACGATAAAATTTTTTGATTAATATTAAAAAATAAATGAAAAGGATGTTTCAAATTTAATAAATTGTAATTTATTTTTATTCTCTACATTATTAAAAAATCATTACATTATACTTTTATTAGTACTAGATATACTGTTGATTTTTGCACAACTTTCACAGTTATTCAGATTAACGATTTCAGAAAAGAATATAATTCAAGCACCTATGTCAATATTTAAACGAAAATAACGACTTTTAATATTCTGCGAAAACTCTCCAGTTATAAAGAATTATTATATTTAAGAAACCACATCTTTTAATATAGTTAATTATTTGTATTTTAATAAAACATGGCTGCTGGTTATCGGCTCAAGTAGATAAATTGAGTGTCAGTAATTTTTCTCCTTATTTAAATGTCTCATTAATGAAAAAAGGGTGCCATACTGTCTGTAAAAAATTATTTTGGTTTTTACTGGTGGGAATTTGCAGGTGATAATATAATCTCTCTCACTGATTCTGATTCTGATTGAAGAATTATTTATGTAGTCGGAACGCTTGGAAAATTTCGGAGAAGCTTCCACCAGTGAAAACAAATTGATATTTTTGGTGACAGAACAAATGCAAGGATAAATGATTTAAATAACTAAAAAAAATCTTCAAATTTATTGGCGGAAAAATTCCCGCCAAACTTTAGCGGTTGTGGAACCGGTTACATCTGAAACTTCACCAGTTTAAATCTATGCGAATTCCCACTTATTCATTTTTCCACGTTCCTTATTGGTAGAATATTAAAAGTCTCGCTGTTTAACTCGAATTAATAGGATCATGCATAACTGAAAAATATATTTTAAAATTTTTCCGATGTCAGGTTTCATCAACGAAGAATTCACAAAATGCAGGTTAGCGTTACAAAAACAGGGAAATATAGTTTTCTTCTTCCTTGGGATCATCTACACAATTGTGTAGGTGAGGTCTTTTTGGATTAAACTTTATACAAGTCACCATTGTTTATGCTCATAATCATCACCTACCTCAATCTAGAAAATCTCGTTCCTACGCTGGAGTGAAATTCATGATAACATTCGATTCGCCATTATCAAGGAGACGTCCAACCATAATTAAGGATTACGTTTGAGCGTTCGACCCAGATTTTAGGTGTAACTCGGGTTCGATGTAGTTGATGAATATAAGTATTAGTATAGCTTCATTACCTGTGGTTTAATCTGTTCAGAAATGTATATCGCTGGCCAGATTTGGCTACCAAAAGAAAGTGTGTCCACCAATTGTCGGCGAAGTTAGCTCAATAGTTAGAACGTTAACAATAAATTATGGAGCAAAAGATATTTCAAAAGGTTCTAGAATGTATCTAAAGTAGAGTTTAAGCAATTCTTTACATTTATATAAAAATTTAAAATTATTAATATTTATTACATTTTTATCTTAATCAAGTAATTTATCTTCATAAGAACGCTTTATAAAAATTCAATGTTATATTATAAAATTCTCGAATTATTGAAACATATGTTAAGCGTTACTGAATATATACTGGAAAAAAAACAAAAAAAAATCCATCGTCAACCGAATATATGAAAAATAGAGCTCTTTTATAATAGGTATGATTATCAAGAATATGTATTTCTGTTTTGAAGTGAATAGTTAAAGCACATTTCCTAATATTTCTACTGTATTTTCTTAATAGTAAATGTTCCAAATTTTAATGAATCAGGATAGTAAAAAAGTAAATACAACGTTGTTCATCACACGTATACAAATGCCCACATATTACATGCAGTCAAAAATACACTTATAATACGTTTTGTAATGTTTTCTGTTTTTAGTGTGATCTTATGTACTTGAAGAAATGTTCTCCCAATAAAATCCGAAATTTTTCAGAAAATATCTCTCTGAATCAATATGAACACTTGATTACTGAATGATTACTATCCTTTTTGGCGCAGCATGTCCCACAGGGGACTCTTGCGACATAAAACACTATTCAACCAATCAACCATCAACGTTACATATTTGAAAATCTAACACATCATATACTTTGTTAAAAATAATCACATTACACACTTTCGTGATATGTTTCGTGATAAATGATGAAATTAAATACTATCTTATCAGATGTTGAATATTTTATATAAACCTCTCCAATAGAAACACAAAACCTTCTCACAAGAATTTCCTATAACTCACACACAATAAAAAAACACTCTTGTTCGAACGACAAAATAGCTGAATAACAAACGAATTAATTAAGTATGTGAAATACATTATATTTGTGAAAAATACTCAAAAAAAAATTTTGTAATTATTTTTTCGATAAATAACAAGTTTAAACACATTTTTATTGTATACTGTACACAATTTACAACATTCTAGCGACTGAACCGGAAAAGTTTTTTAAATGATTTTTATTACGTAAAATTAGGAAATGGTTGAATAAATCAAGTAATTACTATGTACATTTGTGAAAGTATTTTAGACTATATATTTTAGTGATATTTTGCATACTATACAATGACGCAAGGACTCTTGTCTTTATCGAATGTTAAATTTACGAGAAAATGTTCTGAGAAAGAAACGCGAAATTGTTTTACAGCAATCCCTCTTTAATCAAAAGTACAAACTACAGAATAACCAAATAAGTTAATAACTGAGGATATAGGTTTTCTTAAAAATACACACGATATTCATATTTTTGTCTTGTTTTTCTTGCTAAATATTGATGATAAACTCTTTTTTATCGCATGTTTAGGACTTTTAATGATCCGCTCCAGTGAAACTGCTCGATTGCGAAATCCCATGTTAGCTTATGAAAAAACTTTGGAACGCTATGACTCATAACCTACTATGATTATTAAAATACCTTTTTCTCCTTCAGAAAGTAGATGTCAGAAGCTGATGATGTGCATTTTAAAAAGCAGTCTCCGTAAATACCAATTATAGAAAAAGTCTCTATAAACTTTGAAGCTTCCATTTCATTAAATTCTATTCTTTTGTTAAAGATACTTAACTTTTACATAGGGAATTTTTAACAAGTTGGAAATGTCACGTGCAGTGTAGCAAATGAGGTAAGTTCGTACGATAATGAAGTTTTAAAAATATCACTATCATATATCAATCTCATGAAATTGTAAATAGTTAATTACAATTAAAATGCGCACAAAACAATGTTCTCATTATACCATTATGGAAGGAAATACTTTTGTGTAGCCTTGTAAATCAATAACAAATATTCTTTGCATAAACATTTTTCCCCATTGACCGTAATGTAACGGAATACTTTTGATTGTCCCTGTAATTAGTGTATGCATCCGATTTTCATTAAATTTGAAGTGACTGGACAAAATTATGTAATAGTTATGTATGTTAAATTTCCAACGATTCGGTTGGGTAGTTTTTGCGTTGTTATATGCGGACAGACGGTCAGACGGATGGACTGAACGACAACTATAAGAGCTACGTATTATATAATTACAAACGCACCTAAAACGCACATCGTTGGCATTTAACGTCTATTTTCTGAGGATGAAAATGATATTTTAATAGTTATGTTAGGTAATTAGTCGTCGCGCTTCAGTTTCCCCATAAGTTAACACATATTTACCCCATATTATGAATTCATGAAAGTTTTGCATTCTAAAACATTTTTCGTAAATTCTTTAAACTAAATTAAAGGATTTACATAATCATTTAATTAATTTTAGAAGGATTTTAGAAGGATTAAAGGATTCAGAAGGATTAATTAAATTTAAATTTACAGGGATTTTGTGCAATATTTTTTAACCCCACTCAAATCATTTATTTTAATTGTTTTATTTTTTTAGGATTTTGTAGAATTACAAAATGCACAAATATGATGCCTTTACAAGTTAAATATAGAAATATTTCCGAATTGAAAAATCTCCGTTCCCTTTCCCAGCTCCAAGAAAGCTGAAAAGATACAAAGGCAAAAGATATCATCCTTTTAAAAAATATTTTGGTTTTGTATAACCAATAATGCTTTTGGAACAAAATAAAGTAATATATTTGTAATTCGTTTTAAACAGCACTACAATTAATTAACGTATTAAGAGAATTTTATAATATATAATTTTTATGGTACTTATAAAGGGTCATCAATGGATTTCACATTTGGGGAGTTTCACGAGATTCGAAATGGTAGAAATTAAACTTTAAAGAAATGCTTTCAGAAACCAACACGAAATTGTTCTTAACATTTAAAAAATATTCCAAAGAATGATTCGAGGAATAATGGAAAAGCAGAATAATTAATAAATTTCAGAGTAATATAGTCTGAAAAAAATAATAGTAATAAATAAAATAAAATTTCTGTATCATGCCTTGTATCATGCTTTTAAAAAATACAGTGCAATAAAACAACCACAACAGAAAAAAAATAAAAATAAATAAAGTAAAAATTAGGTATAAATGTTTTTATAGAATAATTATATTTTATATAGACAAAATAAAATATATTTTATTAAAAAATACAAAAAAAAAGACACAATAAATATAAAATAATATACAAACATATTAAATAATGCATGCACATGGTTTCTGAATTTCAAGATACAAACATTCGTTACATAGTTCTTTGGAATAATACTCTTATCATTTTCGTAGCTAATTGCAATATTATAAGCCCCACATTTCTTGATACGATGAAAATATTTCGAAGCACAAAGTCAATAAGGCAACAAATGACATTCCCTTTTCCTTTACGTTTCTTAACGAGACTCATAAAAATATCCAATCTACAGTTCTTTCACATAATTCCACAAGAATTATCCATGAGACTAAGCCTTCTAGTTCTAAAATAATGAAAGAAGCTCATTTAATTTTTTAAAATATATAAATAATCACAATCTTAAAAGTCATGAAAGGTTAAATTTATCGCCAGTCTTAAAAAAAATAAAAAAATAATAAAAAACAAAATACGATTAAAAAAAATAGAAAAACAAACATAATTTATTTGTCGACTATTATATCCATGAGAGTTATTCATGATTTATATATCGACCCTCCCATGACAATCATCCTTGAATTATCCATGAGATTTATCCATGAGCATTCTAGCTCAAAAATAATTAAATAAGTTAATTAAAATAAATTTTCTTTTATTTTTTAAATATATAAACAAACCTATTTATAAAAGATATGAAGGATTAAATATATAATCATTCTTTAAAAACAAATAAATAAAAAAATAAAAGATTTAAAACACATAGTGAAAAATATTTTTCATACATAGACTATTATTTTTAAAAACATAATTGCTGAATTTATGTTAAATCATCTGAGTCATATCTGAACATATACTTTTCAATCTCTATTTTATAATTATTTTATAAAAATAATATGACAGATTGGAATTATGAATATTCCTTACAAAAAAAAAAAAAAAAAAAAAAAAATACGATTCATGACAGTTTTTCCAAAATATACCTGTTATACATCGACTGGTATTTTTCGAAAATTAACTGCTGAATTTCTGTTAAATCATCTCAGTCACATCTGAAAATATACCATTAAATCCCTGTTTTATAATTATTTTATAAAAGATATGGCACATTGAAATTCCTCCCATTTTCTCTTAGAAAAAAAAAAGTTTCAAAATATATTTTTTGAAAATACATCTTTAAAACATCAACGAGAAATTTTCAGATATTAACTGTTAAATTTCTGATAAATAATTTATTATGATAAGTTTAAATATTCAAATCTGAAAGTATATCTTTTAATCCTTATTTTAAATTATGTTAAATGCCGAAACTAGGAATAATATTTCTTTTTCAAATTTCATTTAAACGGAAATTATTATCAGAGTTCAGTTTCGGAAATGTAATATTTGACTTATTTATATTTATGCAGAGAAATTCCGCAACTAAATAGGATAAATATTTTTAACGCTAACAAAAATAACACATATGATTTCAAAATGACTATTTATTTCTTATGTTAGAACTTCAATTTCAAAGTGTGTATTACGTTAATTATATTTACTTCTTACGAAAATTCTTAACTAATGCTATTAAATTATAAAAAAAAAAAAAACATTCTTATATTAAATAAGCTTATTTACTTATTTTTTTAAGCTTATAAAAATCTTAGAGCACACATAATATTGTCGTAAAATGAAAGTCCCGTTAAAACATTTGATACCGAAATATTATTTTATGAAATCTAAATATTGCCTTTATTAATTACAATCTAAAACAAATCCTAACATCCGAATTTTTTTAACCAACTAGATAAAAAAATGTATTATAAAATTGGTAAAAATCTCTTTTAACTGATTAATGTGTGGAATGTTGAAATGCAAATTGAGATTTTTTTTTCAGAATATGTTCATTTGCATAATATGGTATAACTAGTAAAATTAAGTATTTCATATAAGTAGTTAAATTTTAGGAGTTTTCAAAACTATAGTAAAAAAATTAAAAAAAATCTTTAAGAACGAAATACCTCAAACACCAATACTCAAATTTTGTTACATGCCACTTTTTATGAGAACCATAACCATACAAGAAATCATATGGCGCCAATACGAAGTTTTTTCTTTCACCCCTAAAACATTTTACCATCAATTTCTTTTGAAACATTTCTATAGTAGCTCCTAATATTTTTTATAAAAATCACCAAAACTGATACACAAAATTATATGTATATATATATATATATATATATATATATATATATATATATATATATATATATCATACTGCAAAGTCATACTGAATGCTAAAGCACATAAAAAATGAACAAATTCTCAAATTCTGTAAGTAAAAAGAATTAATAAAAAATATGTGTAATTTTAAAATTGTACATACAACTGTTTTATCACTTCTCTTAAAAGCATTGTATCACATAAATTATAAAGTAGTCAGTTATAAACCTAATTAAAGAAAATATTTTAAATTTTATAGTCATTTTTTATATTTTTAATAATAATAAAATAACAAAAATTCCATTTTTAATCTTTTTTATCTATGCTGACTACATGAGATGTGAAAATCTTTTATCAAAAGATTTATAATTTCGAGTATCGAAATTAAATTTATTCAATTTTTCGGTTGCAATATTTATATGTAAGTGTATATAAATATAAATATTTATGTATGCTATACATTTTTAAATTATTCGTTGTTAGTATTGTATAGTTAAAAAACATAAATGTAGTATTTGCTGTAATCTGCAATTATTAAATATATATTCCGAATTCTTATTATAAAAGAATATATACTTTGACAAATGATACTCCTGAATATAATACTAACAAGCAGTAGTAATGAGGACTGCAAATGTTGAAACTGACGGATGTGAAAAATAAAATATTTATAATAACACTTTGAATATATCTTACACCTGTTTTAGAAAAAATAATGCTATAATTTAAAGATATATACAAAAGAACATATCTATAATATATACTTGAGCCATGTTGCTGAGTATTATAATACTTTTAGAATAAATACAAATGTATATCTATCTAATGTATGAAGTAAGAAAATACATTAAAAATTGTGTTTAATAAATGGCATCTAATGCAAGTAATTATTTTTGATCACGTTTTCAATTTCAAAGGCTAACAACTAAACTATATTTACTATGCAACGGATCAATAGAATGAATATCTAATTTAAATTTGCGTTTGTACCGATATTCTTGAAAAAAAATAATGCATCTAATTAAATGTTGTATCTTTTTATTAAAATCATTGCGAGTATTGAAAAGTATATATGGAAGCTTTATCTACCAATTTAAAGAACAAAAAAAATAAATATCATTAAAAAGTGTCATTAGGTATTAATTGCAAGATTTGCATTTATTGAAGAAAGAAAAAAGATTAAAAAAGCAGTAAAATGAAAATGTAAGCATCTGTTCTAATGTGAATAAAGAATAATTTTAATAAAAAAATTCTACAATATGATAAAAGATTTCAGAATGCTTTGAATATTACAAAAGCTTATATAGGAATGGATTTACAATGTGCATGAAACATCTTTATGACTCTGTAGTTTTTTTTTACTGCTGATAGTAATATCGCAGTACTGCTGATAGTAATATCGCATAGTGTTATTACATTGGTTACAGTTGTTACAATGAGCACCAAAATTTCGACTTTGTAAAGGTTGCAGTTTAGGTTCAGTTAGTGTTAAATGTGCATCACATGTCAGCATACACTGTTAGAATTTTGTCCTAGTTTGAACCAAAATTTGGTGCTCAGTAGATGTTATCATAAGATAGTGAATTCACGTACCGACATTTGGAGTTTATTATTTCAATTTCGTTCCAGCTATTAGAACTATGGTTCAATAGGTGCTCCAAATGTTGGTTCAAGATTTGGTGAACTATTATGATAACTATTGAGCACTAAAATTTGGTTCAAACTAGAATAAATTTTTCAACAGTATACTCCAAAATTATATAGATGAGCCTTATAGGTCATTTACCAATAAATTATATTATAATATTAAACTATTAAATGTGAGATACACGTGGGTGGATCAACAATTATTACGCTTAGTGTAAATAAAACTTTTTTAGGAACTACTTTGATATACCCCCCCAAATCGTAAATTTGGCGACTTTTTTTTCTCGCCAAGCAAAATACCCATTAAGTTAAATTAAGTTAAATACAAAAAATAAAATTAATTAAAATTAAGTTAAATACATTAATTAAAAATACATTAATTAAAAATAATAAATTAATTAAAAATACATTAATTAAAATTAAGTTAAATACAAAAAAGGAATACCTAAAAAATACAATGAATACATAAAAAATACAAATGAAGGAATGAAGCTGAGTAACAGCAAACCTAAAAGGTCCGTAGGAAAAGTGCGTAGGGAGTGCCAGATTTGGCGCGTAATTTTTGGGGGGTATATCAAAGTAGCACCCTTTTTTATTGTGATGGTTGATGCTGAAAATCAATTTCAGAACTGCAGTTCTTACATAACACATTTTTGGAAACAGGAGTGAAGTTTTAATGACCTATTTTTTGTGGAATTATTTAAAGGGGGAGTACAGAAGAAAAGCTGTTTTGGAGCTTGTGAGGCCAGATTTGTGACAATGGAACACCTGACTGATGCATGGCTACAACGCTATGCATTTTGAATCTAAACGACAGTAGCCACGCCTCATCCACTGTTCTAGATCTCGTCCTAGAAGCTCGAAAGCAACCTTCTTTCACCCCTTCCTCCAAGAAATTGTTAATATAGCAGCTCTGGTTCTAAATATGAGCATACAAACATCTAAGACATTAGGCTTCAATTTTCTACATCAATCATCGCAGGAAAAATATTTTATATGCACAAGATACAATAATTGTTGAAACAAGTACTTTGTAATATAATATAAACATTTTGCACATTGTCATCGGAAGCTGCTATAGTAAACAAAAGACTTATTTCAGGGTTTCGAAGGTTCAATTATTGGCGTCATATCTGAAAGTATTTATTTAAACTCTGCATGATTTTAAAACAAACATTTAATATCCATATATGGTATGTGAAAATATTTTCAGATAAGTTTTATTTGTCAAACTGTAGGGAAAATATCCAGGCCAAGACTGCCTTAGTTGAAACTGATAATGCGTTGCTAACTGAGGTCTCATGCACAAATCTGTAGGAATTATTTCATACATGTAAACTTGTTGATAATATTTATGACATATAAAGCACTCAACAGTAATTTTTCTATTATTGGATAATTACAAATTATATGAGTTATTTTCTAATTAGAATACTTGCATCACACATAATCTATTGAAAATATGTTAACTTCATTTATGTAGAATATGAATACCGTAAGTAGGCTATTTTATAACAACAACATCAACAAAAATCATATACAAAATATATATGCATTCGAAATCAATCATATATGGGTGATTCTCAAAATAGGGGACAATTTATGACTTTCGGCATACAAAAAAAAATTGAGAGGTTTTCTGTCATGTTTTCATATTTAGATATGTTTGTCTTAATATTATTCATTATTTGCACGCAAGAATTACTCACTTTTTAGTTAAAAACACCTTAAAATAATAGAATAAATGTTCAAAATGTCATTAGCATGGATGTCCACAGCAGCTGTGCCTTGTATGTACTAGCTTTTTCAAGAGTTAATATCATGTTTATAAAATAATACAAATGTTGTTCTTTCTTTAAATTAATCAAGGAGAGGATTTATCCAATAAATTTCTTTTTAAAAATAAAATTATGGTATATAAAAAAAGAATTAAAGTTTGTCTTCCATATTCTATTTTCAAAACAAGGTCATACTATAACAGCTGGTTATTAATCAAAATTTCATTTTCACATATGACAATAGTTTGAAAATATAAAGTTTCTCCATGGCAACAAGTAGCCATCTTATCCCAGCCTGAAAATAGAAGCATGTATTGTATTTTAAGAATAGAAGTGGAATATTAGGGGCGTACATCAATTGTATGTCATTAGAATGGATAATAATTTTCATGTTTATTTTATATTTAAAATTTTTATTTTACTTATTTGCATAGGACTTTTGTGTTTTAAAAAAAACCCAGAAAGGACTATTGCATTGTGATTATATTATGGCTCATAATCTTATTTAAATTAAAATTTGTCATTAGCATGGACAAATATCAGTGTCATTAGCATGGTTTTTCTGTCCATGCTAAAGACTCCTATGTGCATAAATGTAACCATTGCTTATATTGTATCTTTTACAAAGTTTAATTTAACATATAAATTTAGGTATTACATTTATTATCCCTAAAATATGCATTAAATCTGTCAGACAATCACTAAGACAGCTTCTTACATTGTTAGTGTTAGAATGTTGCTCATGTAAACAAAGTTTGCTCTTTGGTAATGTTTTTATTCACCTTATAACTATATATATAAAAACGGAAACGATTTGCTGAAAAGAAAAGCTAATAAATATAGAAAAAAATATTTAAACAGGAAGAGAATAAAAATTTCTTAATATATTTATTCCATGCAATTTGTTTTGTCATTAGCATGGCTCAAAAAATACTAATTATTATTTTTTTAATTTAATTTTTAAATATTTAGCTCTGCTGACTACATGTAAAGTATACTTATTACCGTATTAACAACGCCTATTTTTTCAGAAATTTTGCTAACAGTAATTTTTTTAAGATTTCACTTTTGAAATTGTCCCCTATTTTGAGAATCACCCATATATTCTAAACAAATCCGCTTACTATGCGACTTATAGAATCATTAAAATTAGTTTTAAACTTTAATTCCGATACTGAATTTCTACTTTAGCAACACAGGATATACGTGCAAATACTAGAAAAGACTGAGACAATTTTAAAAGTAAATTGAAGTGAATATAATTCTAGATACGCGAAGCTTTATCAGCATAAAATGAAAAAATTCATGAGAACACAAAAGTGAAGTGCGCAGGTAATAAAAAATTATTTTGCAGCATTGCGGTTCTACAACGAAATGACAAACTTTGAAAAAAAAAAAGCAGAATAAAATACAGTGTGTTTTTGTTGCTTGAAATATAAAGTAATTTTACGCAATGTAAAAAAGAACATATTTATAATTATTCTTGTATTGGATGCCTTAGAGTAATTCTGAGTTATGAATCGGTTATTTTTAAAGTAACTTTTAAGAAATACATTATTTTATTAAATAAAGAAATGTTTTTTAGCGCCTTTACTCACAAGTCTATGCTTTTAAAGATTTTAAACAACGTTCAGAAACTTTTAATGCAGCTTTATAAAATGTGATATAGTATTGGAGGCAAACAAAAAGAGGTTTCATAAAAATGGAAAGGAAACTTCGTAACAACAAATTTTAATGCCAAAAATTTAAACATACCTGGTATATTTTCTTTAATTTTTTCTTCTTCCCTAGTTGAGCAAGTACAGGTTTCAGAACAAGAATCTAAAGATTTTTCAGAACTTGGTGCAGATCTGAAATACATTTTAATATTTTATATAAAATTAATAATGTCTAATATAAATTTTTAAATTGTCATAAAAAATAATAATCCTATCGTCATTAATAACTTTATTTAAGAAATTTGAAGTATTATTATTTAAAAAATAATTTATAAACAGATAATGGTGTTTTTCTTCAATTTTTCTCTTTTCGAAGCTGGAATATTTGAAAGTTTCAGAAAAATAATATAATGATTTTCATGAACTAGATGTAAACCAGAACTACATGTACACTTAATTATGTGTTATAAAATTTATTTTAAAAGTTCCAGATGTGAATTTCTAAATTATCATTCATTATTTAATCACATTGTAATTTATTTAAGAAGCAGCATAAATAGTATTTATTAAAATGGGTGATATGTATTTAGTGACTATTATAGTTTTATTATATTTTCTTCTTCCCTAGTTGAGCTAAAGCATGTTTCACAAAAGATTTTTCTAAACATATAAACATTCAAACATACTGATCTGAAATATGTAGTTATTATGATTTATAATTCCATTTAAGAAAATACCCGTGTGAAATTTTAAATATTAATAAGGCAGCAATACGTTAATTACATGCTATTTTTCATTAATAACATAAAAATTTTTTTAGATAAAATATAAGTTTCTGATATCCGAGGATTAAATACACAAATGACGTTTTAATTTACACAGACAAACTATCGCCATCAAACTTCAATTGTTTTAAACTTTTCACTGCCCAAGTTTATTATTTTATCTTCTCTGACAAAAACAGTATTTGTGCGAAGAACAGCATAGATACAAGATTACCCAAAATGAGATTAATAAAATCAGATTTTGGTGGATAAAATGTCTCGATCAGTGATTAATGACTAATCAGTACATCTTACATTTTTATATGCATTTCAGAGATAGACATAAGCAATATAAAATATATGCATCGAATCAATAAATAAAATTAATTCATATACAGGAATAAATCTATTTTCGATTGAAAAAATAAATAAATAAATAAATAATTGTTTAACAATTAACTGTTCCAAAGTAGATTTTTAATATTTGCACATATAGTGCGAGTTCAGTTCGCACACACACACAAACACACACACACATATATAATATAAATCAATAAGATATATGCTATATTAAATAATGTGCATTTAGTTTAAATATTATGAACATAAAAGTTTTTTTACAATTATGCAGAATTTTCAAGGACTAAGTTTTACAAGATTACGGGAATGCACTTTTTTAGAAAACAGTGTGAAACAGATTACGAAAAGAACTGTTGTAGCTGTTTTTAACTATTATTCTAGTAGTTTTTATATCTTGAATTTCCTATTTCCACGCATAATTGTTGCTCATATAACGCAGAAAGTCCTAAAATTTCGAGTAATCACCTTAACGTCCTAGGCGAAAATTTCTAAAATCTGTGTGATAATATTTATTTTATTAATAGTGCTTTTAACTTGAATTTTGCACTTCTGACTAAAACGATTGGTGAGATTTGCCAGTCTTTCTAATATTTTCGAATCACTCTAATTTTAACCAAATAATACGGGGATATCTAAAATCATTGCAAAATGCGGCTAATATTTCTTTATAAGTTAGTCATTTCGAATTTTCCCCCCTCTCGTTAAAACGGCTAGCGGGGTATGGCAAAATGTTATAAAACATTCGACGTAACTTTGACCCCTTAAGTGGTTTAATATCTGAAAACGCTAAAATACGTGTTTATAATATTTTAACATATTTATTTTTTCTAATTTCACTCTCCTTCCTAAATTGACTGCAGAGATATGGTGGGTTGACCGAAATATTTCGATTACCTCTTTAGGATGCTTGGAGGAGGTAGAAGATACGGAATTCCTAAAATCACTGAAATACATATTTAACTGGTTTTAATAATTTTTTTTCCGGAAATTTCACGCTCCTACTTTAAGCAGTCACTGAGACATGGCCAAATGTTCTAAAAGGTTCAATCGGCCTTTTAAATTCCTGTCCGTCGATTGGAATTTCTAAAATCGCCAGAATACGTGTTTGAATTTTTTTAAGACTTTTATTTTTTGGACTTTCACACTCCTACATAAAACAATTCCTGAGATGTAGCCAAATGTTCTAAAATTTGCGGTTTATCGTTTGAAAATTGTTGATCTATGTGTTTAATTATCTTTTGAATAGATTATTTATTTATTTATTTATAATTTTTTATTATATATTTTTTTAGATTTAACGCTGCTAACTTAAATGACTGACGAGATTAGTCAAAATGTAATAAAAATTTTAACTCATCTTAACCTCCTTAAAGAGGAATTTTCAATAACTATTGAAATAAACGTCTAACTATCATTTAATATATTTATTTTCCTGCAATTTCAAGATCCTACGTAACGAATGCTGACATTTTTTTTTTAAATTTTCAACCGATGAATTTAACTACCTCATGAGTCAAATTTTAAACTATTTTAATACGTTATAATTTATTTTTAGGTATTGCGCACTCCTCCTAAAACTGCTGCCGAGATAGCGTAAAGTGTTTTAACATTTTCGACTCTAACTGTACACTCTTCGTGAGGAGATAAACTTCTAAAATCGCTTAAATATAAAATATTTTATTTTTCATGTACATTTTTTTTCTGGAATTTCATGCTCTTACCTAAAACGGATACTGAGACATGCCAATAGTTTTAAAATATTATACTGTTTATTAATCTCTTAAGGGAACATTGCTAAAATTACTGAAATACGAGTTTAATCATTTGTTTTGCTTATCTACTTTCTTGAATTTCCCGCACACACCTAAAACGGTTGCAGGGATATGTCAAAAGATCTAAAATTTTCTACCCCTCCACTTAAAAATCTTAGGATGGAAATTTCTCAAATAGCTGAAGAAATGTTTAGTTATTTTTAATAGATTTATTTCTGGAATTTCTCGAGCTTACCTAAAAATACTAATATTCTAAAATGTATGCTCTACGCCATTTAAATTCTTTGGTGGATATGTTTGAAATCTCTAAAATGCACATTTACTTATTTTTCTGAAATTTCACACTTCTATCCAAAACAACTCCTTACACATTTATTTAACTGACTGTTTGAATAAAAATAAAATGAAAAATAATGAATAAAGCACCTGTTTATTCCCATTTTCAATAAAATCATTTTTTGTGCGGTTAATTTTAATTAATTGGGATATGGTTTATTTATTTATTTTTTGTAAAATGCTTTTCCGAATTATTAGGAATGAAGGAATTAATTAAATAATCTACTTACTTTTCATTATTTGGACCGGAGAGTGATTCTACATAAAAGAAAAATATAGTTTCTGTTAGAAAAATAAAAGTAATAACGTAACATATCAAAATTTAAAACTTTGTTTCAAAAATTATATAAAGAATGAATTATATAACACAGATGCAAATAGAAAGCACATTAATAAATAACATTTCTGAATGACATATATCATGATGTTATCGTGGGAAAATAATTAAATTAGACTTATTGCACACACTTATTTAAAAATTTATTTTGTAAACACAAATAACAACTTGGCAAAATGCTTTCCAGATGTGTGTAATTTATAATACTTTAGAATTAGCGATAGTTATAAAACTAAATTTCTACAATTTAAACATAGTTTTCCTATATTTTCCATCTCTTAATTGTATTAATTTGTCGTTTTCTTTAAAAAATTATGACATTGATTATAAACTAATAAGAAGAGAAGAAGAGTGTATATTACCAAAAATGTAGATACATTGCATGAATTATTAAGTAGCATTTACATTTGAATAATAGTAAAATTTTAAAATAGCATGGTGAACAAAGATTTTTGCTTTAAAGAATGTGTTGAAAAAAAAATACAATGAAAAATAATGAATAAAACAACTGTTTATTCCAATTTTCTAAAAAAATATATTTTTTCGTATTTCTGTTTATATTACAGTTTGCAAATTAGTTTTCATTAGTTTGAAAATTTGTATATTGTCTAATTACTTTATGTTAATGGAAAAGTATGTTCAAATTAAGGTATTCTTAAAATAGTAGAGCCAAGTAAAAATAATAATAACGTATAAAAATGATTTGGGTGTTTTATTCTGTTTCTAATTATTCAATGAGATACTTTTATGTCCTTAAACTTTAAGTTTTTTCTGAAAATAATTGTAATTAAAAAATATTATGTCCTTTGTGATGATTACTTAGTGATATTCAGTTATAAATTTTAAGAATTTCAAACAAATATCATTTACGATAACCTAAACGAATCCTTCAAAATTATAACAAAAAAATTTATTATTATAACTATTATCATCGATATTCATAATAATATTTTTCTAAATATTCTAATTCTATAATTTTTCTAAAATTCCGAAGGTGGCCGGAAACTTTTGAGAACATGCGTTTTTCTTTGTTCTTAATTTTGTCAATTAAATTTATTAATATTCATATGTTATTCCATAAATAGATTCTTAACTATTACATCTATAAAATGTATAAGTATCACTTTGAGATTCCTCTTCATATGGGTATACTTACACATAAACTAAAATTTTTTTGTTGGCCGGAAACTTTTGATCGCCACTGTATATATACATAGATATATGTGTGTGTGCGTGTGCTTGTGTATAATAGGAATATTTGCTTAAATTCTACAAAATTTATTACAAAGTATTTTATACTTGTTATAAAGCACGTTACTAAGTAGATAGCTATATATATATATATATATTATTCTTTACCCGATATTAATTTTGCTACTTTGAAATTTTTTACTATTCAGAAACCAATTTTGAATTATCCTTTAATACACTAAACAGCAAAATATTTAATGATACTAATCTACATCATTCCTAAAAGTTAATTGCTAGTACTAATTTCATTTACACGACAAATTTCTTTTTCTTTCGCTACCTAATGTTAAAATTCAAAATTTTTATCTGCATTAATATAGTTAAAATATTTTGCACGGACGTATTATACACTACTTATATTTTAATTACAATAAAAATTTGAAAGAAAAATTCATTTTATTTGCAATGCCTCCAAAACTCATAAAATGGATAAAAATAATAATGTCAACATAAAGTTATTTAGTTTGTGTTAACTGCTGATAGATGGCGCCAAAACAATGTAAAGGACGACCCAAATCAATGAACGGAAGCTCTTTATTTATAATAGCTGGATAACCGAATTTTTTATTTAGAATATAAAATATTATATTTGAATATTTTTTAAAGGTTTTAGAGAAAATTAAGAAGAATAAATGTAAATGAAATCTGATAATGTGTATATTTCCATACATTCTTAACCGGAATAATTATGCTAACGTGTCCGTGATATGTACGGTTTTTTTGGAGGATGGGAAGACCTAGAGTCGTCACCTTAACGTATTATGTAAATATATAGCCTATCTAACAACAAAAGTTTATAGTCTAGCAACTTATTAGTTATTAGGTATGGATATTTATGCATGAATTAAATGCTTTTACTTTTGTCCATTTTTCATGAAATGGGTCTAATTTGACATTTTTATGTCTAACATTATTCAAACCGATATTAAGATTTTTTTCTTTTTAATTTTTGAATAAGAATTCAAATCACATATAAAATTTGACATTTATGAATGTTCCTTAATCCTCTTTTTTTATATTTTTTCACACACGAGAAAAAATCATATTTTTAATTTTTTTTTCCCGAATAAAAAAAAGATAAAAAAGAATAATTTTTTTTATCATATAGTTAAAAAAAATCTTTAATCAAACTAAAAACGTAAAATCTAATTTATTATTACCTTTACTTGTTCTCCGACTCCTTCGAAGTTTTACTGTAATACCGATGATTAATCCTACAATCAGAATTCCCCCTACTACGGCTCCAACAACGAATATTATAAAATCTTCATCAGGAGTCCATCCTTCATCTAAGAATATAAGGAAAAAGAAAGTTATATCAAGATAAGAGGTTTCCATTTTTCATTGGCTCCGATCAATAATATTGAAATTGCATTGAGATTTTTTTTCATTTTTTAATTAAAATTACTGTAGAATTTCCCATAAAAAAGAACTTCAATTTTGATGAAAAATGTTACTTCATTTCAAAGTACAGGAACAAAGGATTATCGATATAATGCAACAAAAAATGAAGTTCTTCATAGGTATATGAAGAACTTTTTTTGCTAAACCATTATTTGTTTTTTATTTCAAATTTACTGAAAAAATATTTTAATTATTTTCTTTCCCAATTAAAAAAAATTATGTTTATATATTTTTTTTTTAATTTAGACACCTATTATTATTTTGTAAATTTGACTTATCAAATTTTACATTAGACCACAAATATTTAAAAATTACATACTAAGTGAAGAATGTGTATTATGTCTTGTTAATGCCGTTGCTGATTTTGATATTTTGATCACTAATATTATAAAGAAAACATTAAATACATAAATAGTAATATGTGTATGAATATGTATCTTTAACATAGCAAAAATACTACTATAAATATCTTAAATATTACATTTATTGGAAATTTCTCCTGGATATATTATGAATTTTGACATTCATTAATCAGTTTCAGTTAAATACTTTTAACTGATTGTTACTCAATTTGAGATTGTATTATAACATTCAACAAATCTACCTCAAACTAAACCTTTCAGGTCCGAATTTGTTGTCCATTTTTAGAGCACAATGTCTTTTTCGAAAAAATTTTCATCGTAGCTATTCAAAACGACTTACTGAAGTTTTAGGATTATCTCATTATCTGAAATCTAACGAATGTACATATTTTTGGATAATATTCAATTCACATTTATATGGTCTTAGGATAATGAAGAGATTTGGAAGAACTTTGGAAAATAACGTTTTACAACAGGATTTGAGAAGGTATCACAACTTTCAATTTTTTTTTTCGTTTCATTATACATAATTGGTTCAGAAAAACAACTTTTATTTTGAATTTAAAGAATGAAATGTATGTATAAAATAGAGGAATCGGCATCGGTGCAAAGTGAATTAAATATACATTTATTATTATTATTATTATTGTTGTTGTTGTTACAATTATTATTAAATTACTTAATGTCAAAACATAAATGAAGTTATAATAAGAAAGGCATAGTCATCCACAATCATTTCTAAATGTTAAAAAAAAAAAAAACACATTCAGTTGTTCAGACAAACTATTACTCGTTGAAAATACATGTAAGTAAATAGTACACAAGACCCGAAATACTTAACCATAAAATCAGTAAATAAAGGAAGGGTGAAAATAAAAAAAACACTCAAATCATTTACGGAAACTAAAAAAAAATCAGGATAATAAATCAAGCAGAAAATGTGAATGTACGAAATAAATTTATAATTAATTAAATCAAAATATCAAAGATAGCTGCGCAGATTCTTTTAATATTTTGTAAATTGTAATTATTACATAAAAGATACACTGCCGTTAAATGTATTAAACTCACTATTGGTATAATGTAACCGTTTTATTATTGTTGAAGATGATATACATGCCATGCGAATGAATGCAAATTTCGACAAAATATTGGCCAGAGTTCCACCAGATGTTGGCTGTTACGAAGGTAAAATCCCTAGCAGAATGAAAAATAGCAGAACAATTGCAGACATAATCTCGAATAGGGCATTTTTTTATACTTTTAGCCCCGTTGCAGGCGTGCGACACATATACGCTAAAAGGCTTAAGAATCGTTGTGTATTTTGTATATCACTGTGTATAATGTACCAGTAACATTTTGTGGTAAAATTTTGTCTATTTTATCGGATAATTTTATCGATTTAAGAAGCAAAAATTTCGTTTAAAAAACCGGTGACAAAACATTAAAAATTTCGTAAAAGACTCCCGTCTCGAAGGGGTTAAAGATTATAAATTTATTGTCTTTATTCTGGGGACAAAATAGAATGAAAATTATTTTTATTGATACATAAATAAAAAAATATGCTTTTCATTCTCACTTATAAGCTACTTACCAAGTATAAATACGTCATGTGTTCAGGCCCGTAGCCAGGATTTTCTTTCGGGAGGGGCTCAATTTTGGAATTTTTCCTTTTCTTACAAAAATTATTTGTATAATTTGCAGCAAATTTTTTAAAAATAATCGAGTCTTAACATAATGTGTGTTCCTGCATAGGATACTTGTTAGCTATATCAAATAGTGTTATTTCATATTTAATTTTTTTCACTTTCTGTTGCCATTTTTAACTTTTAAGCTTTCATTTGCTACATTGAAACTTTATCCTGAAAATATTGTGTCATTCTCTAATTTGCTTGCTTTTTTCAGTGAAGCATATCCTGGAAGATGTAATTGGGAATCTCTTAGAATGTCTTCATTCGAAATGAATCGATAATTTAAATTTTGAATTAGACTTTCTACATTGAGAATTAAGATCGTGATATTATAATACTTATCGGCGGATGTAATTTGAAGGTTTGTACCTGTTGTCAGTCTAAATTTTATTCTTGGAATCTTTATCTCAGTTTGGAAGATGTCTTCCCGAAGTTTTGATGCACAATAAAAATCTCACAAAAGATTTCTATTCCAGTTTTCTATATATTTATGTAAAACAATTAGGACATCTTTAGAATGAGTAAAAGCTAATATTATATCAGGAGATTTTTTTTTTTTTGAAGAACTCATTTGACTTTGTCAGATAGAAAACCTTCTGACAAACAGACAGGCTTATGAGAAAATTATTCTTCTCCCTGGCTGCCAAAAAAGCTACAGCTGTTGCAGAAATCTCCCATGTGTTTATCGAAATATTTTTGAGCTAATACAAATGTATTTAAATAGATCAGCAAAAGTCAATATATTTTCATGCCTCTCGATAAATTTTGTGTCAGAAATGCGGAGAAGTCATTTTATTTTGTTTTCTACGGTATATAATGAAATTGCTTCTTGAAGCGCTAAATTTGCTTTAGGTGATTTTTAAAAACTTTTGCCGCTGCTTTAACAAGTCCATGATACTTTTGAATGACGGAAATCAGCATGTTGTTGAAGGAAGCAAGATTTAACCAAAGGCTTTCACACAGAGGACGTGTCTAATTTTTAGATACTCCGAAGAATTCTAGAATGGACCTCGCAACATGACCAAACTTATTAGCTACTTTGTCATACGCCTATGCGACGCATTTATACATGCCAAGACATAGTTCATCACAATGTTATGAGATTACTTTTCTTGAATTTTTGGAAAAAAAGACATTTATTTGAATAAAACGTAAAAAAAAAAAAAAAAAAAAAAAAAAAAAAAAAAATCCGAATTGTTGAGTTTTGTGATTTTTTTTTTAAATAGTTCCCATATCTACCACAAATGGCAAGCTGTTCTACGTTTGCAGTGGCACATCCAAGGGGATGGTTTTGGGTTTAAAACCTTTCCCAGAGCTAAGAAGATCACTATAATTGTCGCTTATATGAATCAAAATCAAACTTAATATTTAAATGTTTTGGCGTACTTCGGAATCCGCTGCTTTATTGAATCAGATTTTATTTAATAAAGTGATTCAATTAAATGTCAAAAATTCTACTTAAAACTGTGCAAGTGCATATTACATGGATTAGATAAGTAATCCATGTAATTAATCCATGAGTTAGTAAAAAGAATAAAGATTTGAACTAAATCACTTTTCTGAGACTTATATTATGCTGAAAGAATGATGATTTCCTGCCACACAGATGCTCTTTGAGTTTAAGTATTTTACACTGAATAGTCTAATTAGTACTGATTCTATTAACCGGCGATTCAAATAACCGGCAAACACCTTTATCAGAAACTCACCTCCCCCGCCCTAGAATAAATTCTGGCTGCGCCACTGTGCGCTTGAAATGTCCATATTTTCATCAGCAATTAAGCGAAAACATACATATTTTAGATCTTTCTTATCTTTATATTTTTAGATCGCGATATTTATTTTGATGGTTAATACTTCGGTAAATGTATCCGAGACTATTTGAATGATTTAATTCTAAGTTTCTGCGGTAAAGTAAATAGCATTTTTACAGATCTTTATAATATCTCCATTCAATTCATTCTCTCCAGACTTTGCTCAAAACTTAAAAGAGCTCTTAGCTAACATATAAGATTGTTTTAAATATTAGTCCAAGAGCTGTTGTGTTTTCTTCTTATCCTGAAGCTCTTTGAAAATCCGACAGTAAAATAATCCCATTTCTATTTTCCTAGGAATGAGAGTGTTCCACGTTTTTTCATACCAGTATAATATTAGAGAAAATATTGTTCTGTTAAATCGCAGCATTTTTCGATTGAGTAAAATAACATTTTCTCTAAGATTATACTGGTGGGGGAAAACAAGGAAAATTCTCATGCCTAATTTTCCTGAAAAAATCTAGAATTTGTTAACCAAAAAAAAAAAAAAAAAAAAAAAAAAAAAATATGATTTGTATTAATCCATACTGTTAAAAATCTTGTCCTAGTTTGAACCAAATTTTGGTGCTCAGTAGCTGCCACCATAAGATGGTGAAATCTCACACCAACATTTGGAACTTCTTATTTCAACCTCGTTCCAACTATTGGAACTATGTTTCAGCAGGAGCTCAAAATATTGGTTCAACATCTCACCATCTTACAGTGGCAGCAATTGAGCACCAAAATTTGGTTCAAACTAGGACAAGATTTTTAACAGTGTAATTGTATATGTTTTAAGAAAAACATTTAGCCTTTTTCCAATGACTGAAACATTAGAAAATAGTCTTCCTAATTTTTTTGTGTCCTTTCTTATGCCGTATGCGTATTATACTCAAGTTTTTTTAGTCAACTTAATGATACGAAATTACACTTATTCTAATTTTACTGCGCATAAAGATAGCAAAAATTACTTTTTAAAAAGAATTTATATTTTTTAGTGGTACATACTTATTAACCCTTTCAAGGGCAAGGTGCTTGTATTAATAAAATGTTGAAATAATTGGTTGACACCAGTATCTACAAGAAAATTTATATGTAGAAATGTAGAGGTGTATGTTCGCGTATTTTATATGGTTGGAATTTTCTTTAAGAAATTCGGGTGCCAATGTGTCAATAATGAATTAAAATTAGGTGATGCCGTGGCAGCATCACCGCCCTTCAAGGGCTTAAAAAAACAATACAGGGTGTTTCGCTACCAGACCTACAAACTTTGAGGGATGATAGTAGACATGAAGACAAACATTATTAAATAGGAAACCATGGGGCGCAAACGTCTTCTGTAGGACCCAGGGGCCATTAAAGTTTAAGGTCCAAAATTTCAAATTATGATAAAAAACGGAAAAAGGGTCGATTCATTTGCGGTTTTTACTAAAATCATTCTTTATATCACGATTTTTTAAGAAAAAAATTTTAAAGATTACGTTCAAAAAATGTCGATAGAGGACGCTTTAGACTTTACAGTAACGAACAATTACTTTTTGCCGTTATTTTGTGCACAGGGTGGAAATTATTCTAAAGTTTAGACTTAAACTTAAATTTTAAGCCCAAAATCGGAAACATTGGGATCGGGTAACTAGCGAAAGTTGAAATCTGAACAGAGGGGGAGAATTTAAACGCTCATAAATATTGGACAAACAAATCGATTTTGTTGCGGTTTGCGTGTAAGTCATTCCCTTGGTAATTATTTTATACAAAATGACCTACAGCTTTGCTGTCCTCATTTTTTGATAGGGGGGGCTTCCGACACATCTCTGATATTTTAATAGCATTACTCCTGTGTGTTTTACTACCAGACCAATATACTTCCAGGAAGTGTTAGGGATACAAAGACGACTCGGATTCACATAGGAATGTAAAGTTGGGAATGCCTTTTTTTCGAGTTACGGTTAAAGGAAGCAGAGAAAAGAAAACAGAAACAGCAGAGGAAGAGCAACACGTTAATGTTGAAAACAGTTTATTTAAATGTGTTACTACAAAAGGTGTTTGAAAATAGGACCAGAAGTAGTCCGGCATGCTTGACAGTGGCGTCGCGTGGAATTCCTCACGGTTTGAAAGATTCCTGGAATATCTCATATTTTTCTGGTAGCTACAGAAATACCAGCTACAAGGTCTTCAACTGGTGGTACGGGAGTCTCATACACCCAATTTTTCATTTGACCCCAGCAGAAGACGTCCATACATGATAGGTGCGCCGATCTGGCAAGCCAATGAACCGGGTCACCACGACCTATCTATCACTGTCCATATGTCACTTTGAAGTGTCGTCAAACGTCATTGGTAAAATGTGGAGGAGCCCTATCGTGCTGCTCATCGTTCAAATACTTCATTCTGCTACCTTTGAAACAGGTTCGCGAATGATCACTTCAAAGTGATCGCTGCTCAGGCTCATTACCGTTTAGCGCCATCTATCGCAAGGAAAGCGCAGCGCCATCTATCGTCGCTGTCAAACTTGCTGGACTACTTCTCGTCGTAATTTCGAACACCTTTTCTAGTAAAACCTTTAAATAAACTGTTTTCTGTCACATTAACGTGTCGTTCTTTCTCTGCTGTTTCTGTTACTTTTTTCTCTGCTTCCTTTAACCGTAACTTGCATAAAATGCATTTTCATCGTTACATTCCGATGTGATTCCGAGTCTTCTTTGTATCCCTAACACTTCCGGGAAGTATGTTGGTCTGGTAGTAAAATACTCAGGAGTAATGCCATTGAAATCTCAGAGATGTGTCGGAAACGCCCTCTATCAAAAAATGAGGACACCAAAGCTGTACGTCATTTTGAATAAAATAATTACCAAGGGAATGACTTACACGCAAACCGCAACAAAATCGATTTATTTGTCCAATATTTATGAGCGTTTAAATTCTCCCCCCTCTCTTCACATTTCAACTTTCGCTAGTTACCCGATCAAAATGTTTCCGATTTTGGACTTAAAATTTAAGTTAAAGTTTAAACTTTAGAATAATTTCAAATCCATGCACAAAATAACGGTAAAAATAGTTGTTCATTACTCTAAAGTCTAAAGCGCCCTCTATCGACAATTTTTGAACGTAACCTTTAAAATTTTTTTCTAAAAAAAATTGCGATATAAAGAATGATTTTAGTGAAAACCGCAAACGAATCGACCCTTTTTCCGTTTTTTATCATCGTTTGAAATTTTGGCCCTTAAATTTTAATGGCCCCTATCTCCTACAGAAGACGTTTGTGCCCCATGGTTTCCTATTTAATAATGTTTGTCTTCATGTCTACTATCATCCCTCAAAGTTTGTCGGTCTCGGTCTGGTAGCGAAACACCCTGTATATCCAAATAACGATGTAATGAAGGATTACCGTAACTGTAATTGAATAAATGGATATGTTTACAGCTAAAAATGCAATTTATTTTGATGTAATGGAAGATAAAAACAAACAAAACATTTTATTATCACAGAGATAATTTTGTAACATATTTTTAAACTTTCGGGAGGGGCTTCAGCCCCCTTAGCCCCCTCCCTGGCTACGTGCCCCGTAAAATAAAACCATAGATAAACTTAGCAATTGTTACACTCTGTACTTTATATCTAATTTATATTCTTTAAAAATTCTACCTATAAACCTTTGTTATTAAATGCGATAACTAAAACTTTAAATACAGTTAAGCAATGTAATTTTGATGTCTTTTTTAGATGTGGATGTATATTTGCTCATAGTTTTATGTACTTTTTTCAGATGAATGATCAAAGATAGATTTTAGAAGTGAAAAATTAGGTACAGTAAAAAAAAGAAAAAATAATAACCCTTAATTTGCCAAAAAAATTTAAATTTTGGCACCTTAGGAAAACTGTTTAATTTACAGAAAACAGAAAATATTTTATTCATTTTTTTTTATTATTAAATGTTGAATTATTTTTATAAAAAATACTAAATCCTTCTTTCTTAACGAAAAAAACTGTTTCTTCGTTAAAAACGGTTTTTCTTCCTGTAAAAACTATACATTCCTTTACAGTTTGAGGAAAAGTTGGAGGTAAACCAGTAAAATCGAGTAAAATTTGATATTTCATTTTTGGGTATATGACAAGTTCTCAAGTTGGTAACGGCTACGGTTAACGTAGTTTATACTTTTGGTGTTCATATGTGTGAAGATATTGATTATTTTATATTTTTATGAGTAAATTATATTAAAACATATTTATTTCAAATGTTAAAACTATTGGTAATTTTTAAACAGGTAACTTACGACGATTGTTTAATCCACATTCATTTCGATAAAACCAAAGGAGGATTGATGGAATAATAAAATTAAAAGTCATTACGGCAATGCCGGGAGGAAGAGGTAGATTTCATATACTTATATATTTATTTTAAATTCAATTATATAAATCAAATATACGAAGCTCAAAATAGTGGAACACGATTATGTAAGATTGAATACTAGTTTTTGTCAATACTGAATATTAATAGGAATTTTTAGAAATTAGTCATCTTTTATTCAACCTGGTTTTATTTTAAGCGATTTATAGGGTCGCCAAATTCCACGATATCTATTTTAAAGCAGCATGATGGATAAAAATAACACAATGAGCTTGATCGAAATCTTAATTCATGTGAACATGCACACTCACATCGAAATCGATTAATATATACGAGTGCTGTCGAGGGAAAATTGACTTTTAAAAAAATGTCACCCACATTAGAAATTCAAACTGCTATATCCCAAGCGTTTTTCAAGGTAAAGCCAAAGCAAAAAATATTCCGGAACTCATTATTAAGATAAATAGTTTAGAAAGAACCTTTTTCAATTAATAATTTTTTGTTTATACATAATTATACATGTAAAAGATTTTTGGTAAATTTAAATGGCCGCCATTTTGAAAAAAAGATGGCGATAAAGTTGGCCCGTGAACTCGGTCAAGACATTGGTATGTACCATGAACACACAGAGTTATATTGAAATCAGTCTATAAATATGCGTATTAACGCGTGACAAATTTACGACCGTTTCAAAACTCCAATCTCACTGGAAATTGAAAGTGCTAAAACTCAGCCATTTTTCAAGATATAAATGAAACAAAAAATGCTCTGGAATCTTTGTATCAAGGTCAAAACACAAAAGAAAAATCTTTTTCCATTTCTTAGTTTTTGCATATAATTTTAAAATTTAAATTGAAAAAAATAATATTCCGCCATTTTGAAATAAGACGGTGGTTGGAACTGGCCAACAAATTCGGTCCAGGCATCAGTATGTCTTATTTACGCACCAAGTTTCATCCAAATCAGTGTATAAATACGCGTGTTATCACGTGACGAAAACCAGATCATTTAAAAAAATGTGAGCAACACTAAAAATTAAAAGTGCTATAACTCAGACATTTTTTTAAGATACAGACGAAACAAAAAATGCTTTGGAACCTTTGTATCGAGCACAAATGCATAAAAGGAAAATCTTTTTCTCTCATTTTTTTGTACCTAATTTCAAATTTTAATTTTTTTTTTAAATTTAAATGGCCGCAATTTTTAAACAAGATGGCGGATGAAACTGGTTAACGAACTCGGTTCAGGCCTTATTAAGTACTAAGTACACACCAAATTACATCCAAATCGATTTATAAATACGAGTGTTATCACGTAACAAAAATCAGATCGTTTCAAAATGTCAGCCATAAGAAAAATTCAAAGTGCTATAACTCAATCATTTTTTAAGATATAGACAAAGTAAAAAGTGTTCTAGAATAGGTGTTTTAGGATCTAACACATAAGATAAAAATATTTTTCAACTTTTAATTTTTTCGCATTAATTTTTAAATTTAAAATTTTTCAATTTTTTTAAATGGCTGCCATTTTAAAACAAGATGGCGGTTGATGTTGGCCAACGAACTCGGTCGAGATATTTGTATTTACTATGTACATACTAAGTTTCATTCAAATCGGTTCATAAATACGTTAGTTATAGCATGACAAAAATCAGATCGTTTCAAAATGTCAGCCATAAGAAAAATTCAAAGTGCCATAACTGAATCATTTTATAAGATATAGACAAAGTAAAACGTGTTCTGGATATGGTGTTTTAAGATCTAACACATAAAATAAAAATATTTTTCAACTTTTAATTTTTTCGCATTTAATTTTAAATTTTAAATTTTTAAAATTTTTTTAAATGGCCGCCATTTTGAAACAAGATGGCGGATGGTGCTGGCCAACGAACTCAGTCGAGATATTTGTATGTACTATGTACATACCAAGTTTCATTCAAATCGGTTCATAAATACGTTAGTTATAGCATGACAAAACTCAGATCGTTTCAAAATGTCAGCCATAAGAAAAATTTAAAGTGCTATAACTCAGTCATTTTTTAAGATATGGACAAAATAAAAAGTGTTCTGGAATTGGTGTTGAAAGATCTAACACATAAAATTAGTTATCGCATGACAAAAATCAGAAATATATATATATATATATATATATATATGTATACATATATGTCAACATTTCAACGGAGGGTGGTTTTGGGGTCTGGGGGTCATGATCGGTGAAAATATACCAAATTTTTTTTTTGTAGTGCTTTCCTCCGGACGGCTGCAATAAGTAGCTTTTTACTTTTTGTAATGAAAGCTACCTAAAAATATTCAGAAATAATAGTTGTTAAAGAGTTGTAATTTGTTTGAAGAAAAACCAGAATAGCTACATAGATCAGAATGAGCAAATAGATATTTTTATCATTAAATCATACTATCATTGAGTTTGATCAAATGGAGAATACCATCGTACAATAGAACGGAAAAAGTAATTGACTCATAATTAATTATACACCATTATTTGAGCATACGAAAGCACGACATTAACATTATACTAAAACTACGAATTTTGTAATGCAAATATATTCATATTTTTATTTATTTTTAGATTCTGAGGAAATTATTTACAGTCTCTCAACAACTATATCTGAATCACAATTATGAAAATGTTTTCTAATATACCTTAAGGAGTAGTGACTTTACACTACAGGTTATGACAATTATACCTCATTGCTCAAAATAGTGATAACATAAGTTGAGATGTTAATTTCACATAAATTTTGCACACGTTTTTGCAACAATTATTTTTTACACTCTTTTTAAATAATTTTAACAAAATATCTAATTAAATACGGAAATAAATATTCTTTTAACTGTATATTAGTAACAATTTTCTTAAAAAGGTCTTTAAAATTGAAATCAGAATTATTAAGTATTACAAAATTATTAAAGGAATTAACATTTATTCTAGCGTACCTGTTTTTTTTTAAAGAAGTCTTTAAACATTATTTCCTTTTTTGAAAAAAAATATAGATTATAATTAAATCAGTCTTATTTCAATTTTTCTTATTATCTTTTTATTTTATTTCAATTTTTCTTTTAAAAAAATATCTTAAGTTTACGATACTTTTTTCATTACAAATATGCTTTGTAATTATCAATAATTTTTATTTATAAAGATCTTATTTAAAAAGGATATTAAACAATCATTATTTTTATTTCAAAAAGAAACACTGAAAATCTTACTTAACGAAAAAAGAGGGAATTCGATTCATTTAATTTACTTATTTTATGAAATTGAATAAAAAATCCAAACAGTTTAATAAAAAATGTCAGAAATTAATGGAGATATAATAAAATAGTTTTTCTTTGCATAATTAATCATGTTGGAAGTTTTTTGTGCATGCTTTCTCAAAGTTCAGCTTGGTTTCTTTCGTTGTATTCGAAAAATTAAAAAGAAAAATGACTTTAGATAGATGAAACTATGAAAAAAATATATATATGAAAAAATGAACGTACTTTTAAGATTGGTTTTTTTACAAATAGTTTTTACCTGTCATTTTGCATTGCATTACAACGCTGTTTTTATTAATGCAACTTGTAATTACATTGTTTAAAAAAATATTCGAGATATGTAATTTAAAAAAAACATTAATAGAAATCATTTACTTTTTTAGCAATGCATATTAATTGTTGAAATTAAAAGGCAGTTTCTCATAATATAAAAATTTATTTAAATAATTGTTGACTAATATTTGAAAAGGATAAAAGTCCGAAAGAGAAAATATTTTAAAAAATCGAAGAGGTAAATTAATAAATAAATCTCCTACTTCTTATACTCACATCGATTTCCATTTCACGTCTTTTGGGCTATTACAAGGAACGTTTTCATACTGAGCATACTCAGATTAAGAAAAAAAAAACTAAGTAAACTACTTATGTTAGTAATAAGCAGCGAATTTAGAAGCGAAATTAAAATAGAAAGTATCTAAATAAATAAAGTACTTTCGAGCATTTGGGGTGAAAATACAAAATCGTCGTGAGATTTGGCTGGCGAAATTTTCCTCATCAAAAGCGATTTTATTGCAATTGAAAACCATTGGATCTTTAGAATGCGTGTAAATTGTATTTAATGAATTTAAACACAAACAATGAGAGAGTTTAACACATTATATGCATGCATATATATTGCTTGTTACTTACAGTTATTTAATTTATCACAGGAAAAAAATATTTTAATGTATAACGAAAATTCGTATTGAAAACATTATTTTCATACATTTACGTGTATTAAAAAAAGCCAAATGTTTCCATATGAACAAAATCAAATCGACAATGCTCTATTGGACTTTGAGCTTGAAAATATTTTAATTAATTTAAGTTGTGAATTTCATTTTAAATTGAAAATTTTGAAGGTTAAACTTGGATATAAATGCATATAACTATCGATATAACAAAATTATACTTAAAATAAACTAAAACTGATAAAACTAAATTTATTTAAATTAAATTTATCTAAACAAGTTCAAAATTGAACTTTTTTCTCCATAATGCATTTGACAAAATTGAAAATGCATTCCATCGCCAACCGATGAAAAATCGTCAAATAACGAAATTTTCCTTATTGTTTTACGGACGCTATATGGAGATTCCTCCGATTAAAATTATTTTTTTATATATAAACGGATATATTTTCTTGAGAAGAATATTCTGTAATTTTTTTAGATTTATTCTAGTATGTCTGCATCGATAACTTCCTTGTAAGTTGAGCAGTTTAAAATGTAGGTACTTTGCGTTTAGTGATTAAATATCTAATTTTATTATTATTAATTTCTTTTATGTTTGAAAATCCAGTATATTTAACATTTTTCCCTTTGCTTAAAAATATTCAATTGAATCTGCAATAACAACGCGATGAGTTTGTGTAATGATCACCAGTCATCGCGTATATTGTTATTAGAGCTTTCTGTGTTCCATATTTCACTTCGTTTCCACATCCAGCGCAATTTTTCTTTTTTCTTATCTTAAGCCATTTAAGATTGGTTTTCAATGGTTGTCTTCCTTGTTATGAGCATTCAGATTTTTTTTGTGGCTAAATAAGTAAATAAAAATAGATTTTTCAAAGTTTTTCAATTTTAGTCTTCAAATATACAACTACAACGTAATTAACAACTAACTTTTCTGAAAAACAACATTTTTAGGTAATCATGATATTTAGAAATGTTATTCAATATTTTTACCAGTCTGAAATATTATCACGCAGAATGAAATACAGGAATGAAAAACCATCACTGTTAAAACTAATGGTGACACATTGCACTTTTTAAGGGTGAAAGGCTTGTCTCACTGGTGACACCCCTAAAGGAGCCAAAATAGCACCTTTAATTTGGGTGAAAAGATGGCACCCTTAATCCAGAGGGCCCAATGATAAAAAAATAAGAAAATATACTAACCGACTTTCGGCCCTCGATGGATTCGAACGCAGAACATCTGATTACAAGCTCAGCGCCCTATCCACTCGGCCATCAAGCTCACCTTCGAAGTCTCCCTGAAATGTTCATATGTCCTGAAATTCAAAGGTTGCTTTATACAAAAAAGCTCGCCAAAAGTTAGCCATCCGACGTTCTAAACAAAATTGGGATAGCGTATAGCGGTGACAGTCATCGTAGGAAAAAATTGCTGTGTTGATCCACCAGTGACAGTGATTTGAAGTGCAGAGCATGCGCATGTGACTAAGGGGTGAAAATCTTCCAAAGGTATGCATTGCGCGGCACCCTAATTAGCGTGAAACACCCAATGGCACCCCAAACACATTTTCAAGTCCGCTGGTGCCAAGTGATTTAACCTTTTCACCCAATGGGCGTCAAATGTAACCGTTTCGTCATCTTTATTTTTAACAGTGATGCATCCAGAACAGATTCATAAACAATTTCAACGCATCCAGAATATTATCACCAAAGATGAAAGGTGGAAAATGTCTAAATAAACAACTTGAAAAACACACAACGCATTCAAATACACGATGCATGGAATCGCCATCAATATTCTTGAAGAGGTAGGAGTTCTTGTGTTTTCCTGTATATGATCTGTAATTTTAAATCTATACGGTATAGTATGCTAAAAGTTAATTATATTTAAATTTAAAATCGATGGAAATTATCATTTAGCAATTTCAATCAATAAATGAAAATGTACTTTAATAACTTTTTAGCAGTCCTGTATACTATCTCTTAAATGTTATGCTGAGTAACATGGAAAACAACCGTTGAAAGCGGTGACAATCTAACTGACAATATAATTCAAAAATACTTTGCAACAAGTGTATGAAGTGTGTGTAAAATTTATATGAAGTTTCTAAGAAGTGTATATGAAATTATATGTAAAATAATTACTATCCATTGGGATAAAAACATTTTTACACGATATTTTTTTCAGGGATGGTAATTAACATGCAAACTGAAACGTCCTAAAAAATCGAATTTAATCATTTCTGTGATTATGATTAATAATATTTTCTAATTCATTTGTTTAGAATGTACTTCTTAGGAAACATTTGCAACATTTAATCAATTTATTTACTTCATCAGCTGCTAAAATGTTAAGAAAACATCGATCAATTTAAATAAATATTAATTTAAGATCTGTTTATGTAACGAGTGGCTAAAATTAAAACAGACGGTATCTGTTCTACCTGTATTGCATAGATTTCGATTTTTTGTATATTCTACTAAAAAAAGGTAAAACATATTAAACAAAAAAAATAAAAATTACTGCAGAAACACTGATAAATAGCGTTTTACAAACAAAAATGGAAGAATAATAATTTAAAATTATAGGAAACATAGTTTTTCCGTTTTAATATCAATTGCCGTAATAGGAATATAGTAAATAATCCTAAATAAGTGCTTCGTAACTACAATTTTTCTTTTTAAAAACAAAACATTCATAGTCTTTTTTCAGCCATTTTGTAGGCATAAATGAGGATAAAAAGTGAGTAAAATGTAATTTTACTGCGATACATTATTAATGACAAAGCAATCAAATATGGTTTTGTTAAATTCTGTTTTTCAAGGACTTCTATCAACCTTGGCATGCCTGAAAGATGGTATCACTGTACATGTGAGAAGCATCTTAGTGACTTTTTAAGATCTACAGTTAATCAAGCTGTCCAAATAAATGTACTTTAAAGCATCAGCTTCAAAGCTTCTCTTGTAGTTGTAATTCATTCAAAGTAATATATATATATATAATATTGAGGCCGTTAATTTATTTAATGCTCTTTTATTATACTTATCATTTATATGCTTGATTCTTTATTAATAAAGTATAAAAATATTTATCGTCTTTCATTTCCTAAAATCATCAAGGATAAAAATATTTAGAACCTCGTATTTAATTTTATGTATGGTTTCCGGTAAAAAATCACGTCGTTTCCAATCGGCAACAGATGGTTTTAATAAAAAAATACTTTTTCTTGCTAGAATTTTAGAATATTCTACATGCATGAATTTTACGAGCTATGATAAAGATAAAACTTTACTTGCTCACTAAAAATAAATAGAATATTTTGCAAATTTGTAATCAACGAAATAAGTAGATTCGTAAACAATTTAAAAAAATCTATCTTTACACTTCAATAGTGCTACTACTTTCAACTCCCTGTTTAAAACTTTTTTAATAATATTTTGAGTGTGTGTTGTATTGATAACATTAGGAATTTAAGCTTCAATGTTTTTATAACAACAATTTAGGGGACTAAATTAGGTATATTACTGAAAAACAACACGTGACAGTTAATTTTAGCTTGATTTAAAAAAAAATGAACGATTATAAAAACCATTGGATTTTTAGCCCACTATACAGTAAGATATTGTGTAAAGAGAATTTGTCGATGACAAGCAAAATTTTTAAAGCTTAAGTCTTAATTTTCAAATCAAATTTCAGGCATTTTAATCTACCCCACAAGAAAGAAATAATTGCAGTTATTTTGCTGAATCTGGTTGATTTCTACTTAGTTTGAAAAAATAATGGATATAATTAAACGCCAATAGCTGCTCGTAAATCAGTACCATATCTAATAAATCGGAAACAAAAAATATTTTAAGTGTTAAAAGTGGAAAAGTCATAATTATGAAGTGAAGAGTTTAATATTAAAACAAATAAACAATTTGAAAAATGCACTTTTGTCAAATAATAGTTAATTACTAATTAAGTTAGAATTACAAGTTGAGAAATCAATATAGAAATTCTAAAAAAATGTTTAAATATTGTTTTTTTTTTCTGTTCCCTTAAAAAAAAAATAAACAGACGAAAAATTGCACATTTTTTAAATAAAATTATTTGCTTTCTACCAAGCGTAAAATAAAACAATGTTTTTTTTTAATAATCAAGATCAGTAACCGTGCAAAATTAATGTATTGTAACGAAAGTGCTAGTGAAAAAAAAGCGAATTGCAGTCAAACAATACGGTGGCATTCTTACTATATACATTAATTGCTTATAAGAGAGTGCTTTTAAAAAACTATTTTTTTTTTGCTTTTAAACGTGTTTCGTTTCAATTAAATTGTTAAATTGGCCATTTTAATCTACCTTCAATTTTCTGATCTGTAAAGTGGAATAATCACTTATTTCTACATACTTATTCAATGCAAGATTAAATTATAATAGAAAACAGATTTATTATTTATTTTTGCAAATGAACATTACTCATTAAGAAAGGTATAATAAAAAATATGATGCATATTGTAAATTAAATTGTATCCGCAAATTTATTTATGATAAAAAGAATATTGGACTAGAAAATTGCAAAATAAAAGTGATGGAATAGCTTTATGCAGACTGGTGTACGCTTTATCGCAGAAACGGCGAAATCATGATAGAAATATTTTCGCAGCATTTAAAAACAAGAGCTATGAAAATAATGTCACGAAAGTTCATGCATAATGCAGATCACTGCAAACATAAAATAGGATGATATTGGATATTTGTGGGCATGAATTAATTTCGATTATTATTACAAGAACTGCAAATTATATCTTCCCAAATTTCAAGTAACTCAAAAAACACTGAATTATCGCAAATATTTTCACTGCGTGAAAATATGTCTATTGATTACAATATTACACTTTGTATAAATCATCATTAAATGGAAATAACAAATCAGGACGCGTTTCGAGCTATATCAAAAACAGCTCGTCATCGGCTGAATCAGCGCATGTACATAAGGGGACAGATTTAGAGATAAACACATTTTTTTTCTTTTTTTACGTTTACCTCTAGCTATGTCCCCTTACGGACACGTGTTGGTTCAGCTGATGACGAGCTGTTATTCTTGTAGCTCGAAATGCGTCCTGATTTGTTAATTCCGTTTAATGGTGATTTATACAAAGTGTATTATTGTAATTACTAATTATCGTCAGTTTTATCAGTGTTATTTCATTAATATGTCTATTGATTCGCCGATAATGGATGATAAATGGAATCTTGACGGATACATTATTATGTTTTCTAAAAATCGATTTGTAAAGGTTTTTTGATACATAATATGGACAAAGATGCAGTTTTCTTGTGGTATTTAATGTCTGATATGTGTTTTTTATTCCAGTTTTAGTTTTTAAGCTTGTTATACCTATAAAAATGCATTGTTCCATATTTTTGGGTTATAAAAAGCATGTATCGCCGCTTGAGTGATGAAGCGTACATCAATCTGAATAAAGCTGTTTTATCACTTTTCTGACATTTTCTACCTTAGTTTGTCGCATTATAATTGATTATCATACATATATTTATAAGAAAACCAGTATTGTTAATTGTTCCCCAAAACGGTTTGACATATAATAAGACTATTAAATACTCTTAGTTGTGATAAAAATCGTATATCAATGATGCTATTAGAAAATTAGTCAGATTGGACATTTTTATTGCAAATTTAGCGGTACTCCCTGTTATTACGCTGAGCTCGTGATATTTTGGTGCAAAAAAGCACTCGATGTGAATATATTTCAACGCATACATATTACTGCACATAAATATAATATGCTTCATTTTGTTATAATTCTAAATTACGAAATAGGCTTAATATTCATTCAGTCCGTATTTCATTGGGAAATTCACCTTATATGCCAGTTTATCGCCAATTTTGTGTATGCTTACGTCAGAGTATGTTTATTTGGTTTTATAATAATTTTCCCATACATAAATAATAGTCCCTTTGTACTAAATTCGAATAGCTAAATAACAATCGAACAGATACTGTCCGCAAATTCAAGATAAACATATGCAGATGCTGTCCGATCCTACATGTAAAAGTTTCAATGAGGTTATGAATACAATCCAAACATATAAAATTCCGAAGATATCCATTAAAAATTTAAAAGCAATTAAAGAGGCAACAATTTAAACTTTGCCTTGGCAACAAAATGATGTTTTTATTTAAAAAAAAAAAGAAAAAGCTTTTTTTGTTTAACATGGGAAAAAAAAAGAGTCGTGCGTACCAGTGACATTGAATTTAGGCTACTGAGTTTTAGCGAGACACAGCAACTTAAAGTATATAAATCTCAAAAGTAAATTAAATTTAGAAATAATGCTATTGGTAAAACAGGTGTATTTGAGTTTCTCCAATGTGTATTAAAAAAGTTGAGACAATAACTTCGTTTCATAAGCATTATAAAAGTAACTGAAGGTTGCAATGATTATTGCGATAAGTATCATTAATTTTAAATTTATAGTAAAGAAATTCATTCGTTTATCAAGTCCTACTCTGAGATATATTTCCTACAAGGTTATACGATTCCCATCAGGACATTTGGGCAGTTTCTGCCAACAAACGTCCTGGAAAATTAACCATTTTTTGAATACCTATTTAAAAAAATCCTATTATGGAAACTTAATTTTGACGCCAGCGGCAGCGACAGTTTGGTGCAAAAGAGCTCTCGTATGTTTGAGAATATATGTCAAAACATTTTATAGCATTTAAAGTCTGCGAAATCATGCATTTTAGTCAACGTTAATGCATTTGATTCATAAATAAGCGTTTTTATTAAAAGATTCATGTGAAACATTTATAACTGAAATAAAAATATCTGATGAAATTTGTGTTTTGTGGCACAAATAAACATTTGACATCAAATCTTAGCACATAAAGTTTAGTTCATTGCATAGGAAAACTGGGTGCGGTTTTTCTATAGAAGTTTTCAACACATTTGCGTAATAAAATTGAATATACTTTTTGCAGAATTAGTTAGAAATACACTCTTTTGCAGAATTGGAGCAATTTTACGTATTTGAAGCATTAGTACAATTATCCATCCAATTCAGTGATATCATTTGTCTCTTATATACCGTATCCATATCGGATAATCCGAAAGAATAACTTTCACTTTAGGTTAAAAGAAAGATTCTGTTAATCAATGAAGCTAAAACCAATACTCAGAATGTTTGGTATTTATTCCAATCAGTAAATAAGAATGAATTCTCAAAAATACACGTTTCTGATAACAATGTGTTAAAAATATAGCTTCATCAGAGTTACTAAGAACCCACTAATCTGCCTTAATTAATGTGTTAATTTGAAACAGTGTGTTAGTTTGATACGTTTTGCAACAGAATTTTTTTCTAAAAAAATATTTTTTTTTATTCCACCAGACATTAAGTAAACAGGAATTCATCAAATAAATTTTCTGGTTGTAAACTTTGTTACACTGAATCAAATTGGATTTTTACGGAAGATTTTCGGGAGCTTGGTATTTTCGATAACACGGCAAACGATTGAAGATATGATTTCAAAAACTTTCTTTTCCAATACAAAGTCTTCCAATTTTAAAACTGAACATCATAAAAAGTAATTTAATTTTCGTATATATCAGTAATCAAATTTTAACAAAGTAATGAAAATTACTGGTGACAACACAAAAAATTAATAAAGTGAAAACTTTTTCCAGCTGTGTGAGATCAATAGTTTTCTTGAAAAATGTTGGACGCTTAAAGTATTGGTGCGTATATTTCATAGGGTAACAATTATAATTAAATTCATATAATTAATAGGGAACATGTAAATATGATATTAAAAATTTAAAGAATTATTTTAATAACGTTTGTTCAAATCTCTTGTATCGCTATGCGCACTACATCAATCATACCAGAAAACACCAAGTATGCAAAATCAAGAGTTCAGCCCAGATTATTTCCATTTTCCAATACATCCACAATACTTTAACAAAACTCCATTGCTCTTTAAAATGAAAGTTGGTGACTAATAAACAAGGTTCAATTAGATGAGGAGATTTTTCAAGGGCTAAAAATCTACTACCCCTATCTATTTTTAAATAAACAAGGTTAAAATAATTTAAGAGGTCTATCCATGAGCTAAAGCTCTACTAGTCTGTTTGGAAAACGCTCAAAGCTTTTTAAAAACGTAATTTCTTTCATTATCAACCACAGTTTATAAACACCCGATTTATTTTTTGCAGCCCTGTATATGATCTATTTATTTGTTTGTGTTCTACATAGTCACTTAAATGAATAGCAAAGTTACATTTTTCCATTCCGCAATTTATATGTATATACAAAAGTCTACATAAAATCATTTGTGAAGAACTGTAAAAGATGTATATAAGTTATGCAATACTTAGAAACATTAAAAAAAAACAATTCAATTTAAAATGCGTATCACAATTGTGTAAGTATTTCCAGGAACAATTAGGTTTTAACAGCTTAATAAATAACCAGTTTCCAGTGAGACCATATTATTTTGTTTGTTCATGTAAGTTAAAGACATATTCTAAGTACAATATGTACTATAGTAGGTTTAAAATAAGTGTAATATCATTAGAATTCACTTTCATTGATTTTCGCCTCATAGACCGCATTTTAACGGAATTCTTATGAGTCTCCCAGTAAATGAACAATAGAGTTTAAAGTTTTATTTTTTAATAACGAACATGCTATAATGATACCTATAAATATCCAGGAATTTCATACAGGTGGACAATATTTGGGAAAGCCAATCTTCCAAGAGCCGACAACACAAAAATCTACATAATCAAGCACAAGAAAAAAAACCTTTATTTTATGGAAGAATAGTAAGAGAACAATCTAATTAACCATATCTGATGGAAGTGAAGTGGTGCAGAAGTAAAAAATTAACACCAATACTGGTTTACTCGTAGGTTTAACATTGTTTTCCGTACAATCAAAGGTATTGAAACATAACTGGGAGGAGGAAAACATAATGATAATCCTCTGAGTGCAATACTAGTGCAATTATTATTTGACTTATACATCACATAATTTGCGGTAGACATGGATTATTAGATCCCCTGTTACTATTTTTCCATAAAATGAAGTTTTTTTTGTTGTGCTCGGTAACATAATTTTGTGCGTTGTCGGCTCTTCGACTAAGAGGAAGTATAAATCGATAACACAAACACAGCCATAAAAATCGGACTGATGAACATTTGTTTAACTTTGTGTATTTTGCTAGAAAAATTTAAAAGTGAATTGGTGATCGGAGGATTTGGTTAGGATATTAATTGCATCTTTCAAAACTTATCACACGTTAAGGGCTTGAAATAAGTTAATGTATCAAATAAGTGGATCAAGTGTGATTAATAAGTGAATTCAATTTATTATTCAGTATTTTATGTAATTACAATTCGCTGTTAAATGCAATATCAGTGGAGAGTGGTTTAAAAATTGTAAACTGAAATGTCATCATAATGACTATTTGTTGAATATCAAAATTTAAATGTCATATGTTAATGGATTTAAATAAAAAGAATTACTTGTTATTTATTTCTTAAATAAAAAATGACATCTCACAAAACTGATTAAAAAAGGGAAAAACAGAATGTATCATATGAATAAAAAAATACCTTTCCTGTTTTTTCTGTCAGGAGGTGGGTAAGTTCTAATTTCCATCCAAACCGGTTTGCTTTTACCAGCATCGTTCACGGCAAATAAGGCGATCTCGTAATCAGAATCTGGTTTTAGACCTTTTACTTCAAAAACTGGAACATCTGAACTGACATTTATGAAATCTGAGCCACTTCTGATGACCATGAGGAACTGAAATTTCGTGTCATTGTCCTCTGTGTAATTACAAGCAATTCCAAGGGCTGTGTCAGTCTGGTACAGAATGGTGCAGTTGGTTAATTCCTGAGGTGGTTCTAGAAATAAACAAAATAAAAAATTGTTCTGCAAGTTGATCGTTTTTATTTTGTTAATTCGCACTAGTATCGAATCGCACTAGTGTCGAATTGCACTAGTAAGCGAAAAAAATACTGTTAACATGATTATGCCAAATCAAAATTTCTGTAAAATTGTCATATATGTTGAAAGAAAATATGTGTTGCAAGAAATTCTACAATTGTTTTAAAATTTTAAAACTTTCCATTTTGTATGTCACAAGCTTTTATTCTTATTTCATATGCAATATAGGATTATTTTTAATTTAAAATTTTAAATGGCTTAAAATAATTTAAAATTTATTGAAATTTTATGTCATAAAATTAAGCATCTAGAAATCTTGATGCTTAATACATTTTTTGCCATAAAATATTAGCCTTCAATTTATACACCTAATCATATAGAGTCGTCGCTTGCCAAGAGGTAGCATTCTAGCGTATTTTGGCATGGTTTGCACCACTGCGTGAAAATTAAATCCGGAGTCCAGCATAATAACGCATGTGATCCATATTATTTTACATATATAGAGAAATGTTACACACATGAATCAGTAGAAATTTACAAAACTAGTAAGAAGAATGCAGATTTTATCCTATGTCAACCTATTATAGAGAAGCACAAATACAAATTTTCATTTAAAAGTTGTATGTTTTTCAATTTAATACAACCGAAATAACAGGATTTTTCTGCGTCGATATCGCAAACATTAAATCAAGATTTTCAATGTTTGAATGATAAGCTAGCATCTATTTTGAATTTTGATTAGAAATTTTCACTTTTTTTAGATTTTTGCGATTAAATAATTTGACGATTATATTCGGTAATTTTTTAAGGGGATCGCTTTTACAGCAATAAGGTTGAAAATCCCGTTAGTTGTATCAACATTCAAACCTTAATAATATTTCTGACATTAAATCCAGAGGTATTCAGTATATAAATACAATCCCGACTGGATGTGAAATGCCTAGCCGGTAAACGTTACATTCATATATAATGGAAATTTAACACGTAAACGCGGACATTAGGTTTGTCAGGTTTATCATGGTGCTGGGAAAATGTATCACAAAAATTTAAAATTTCAAACAAAATTCTTTCTTTTTTTTCGTTTTCTATATAATATAAGGGACATTTTATATGGCACAACATTTGCTATCTTTGATATATTAAATAATAATTAACCAGAAATATTGTAATAACTGCAAAGGGAAACGTAATTTTGTACTGACATGCAGTCAAAATTTTTATATTGTGATTTTTAAAGTTTTTTACCAAGTGATTCAAAATTGATGATTCAAATTAAAATATATTATTCAATTAAATGTTTTAATTATTTTTTGCACCTAGCGCTTTCAACTAACATAATATTTTAGTCTAAATGTAGAAACTGATTCTGAAAGTTGCGACATAAGAAGGTACGGAAAACATGTATGCAAATTCAACTAATATTGCGTCATTATTTATCTAATTTTATCAGTTACTGATATTTATGCCCCTTGTATTTTTAATGAATATTTAAAAATAGCTTTTTTATTTCAAGTATGACGTCATATTTTTCTTAGAGGTTAAAATAATATATTGATAATTTAAAATACTCAAAATAAGTTTTTATCCTAAATTACATTCCGTTTATTTATTTGTGCAATTATAAATTTTAAAACCTATTTATTTGCTGTCTAATATACTGTTTTTTTAGCTCAAAGCTCTCTATCATAATAATATTAGTTTCTGTCAAAAATCAATATTTATTATAGTTAAAGTGTTTTCCTTTTGTAACTTAACTGTATTTGTTATTAATATGTGCATAAAGGTTAAGGCAAATTTAATATTTGTCAGTAGAAATATGAAATAATGGCAAGTAAATAAATCACTGGAAAGACTTAATGATTATTTCTTGCAATTAATATAAACATTTTTCACCCGCCATCTATCGCCTGATTGACGTCATTATATTTTAAATGTATATGAGATAAGACTAAGGAAATTTTGATGTAATTTTTTTCTTTATGGTTTGACAGAGAATATTCTCTTGTGGACTTGACTACTGGTTCTTCAACGCCAAGGATGTAACAAATTTCACGTTCGCGTTAGGTGTATCACCTGCCCTTTTCTCTGACTACCATAATAAACTATTGTTGCTGGAAGATTTTGTTCATATAATGTGTTAAATCCAGTATTTCTGAATGAGAAATGTTGGGTTATGCGAATGACGCAATGCAATATTACTGAATCTGACTTTATACAATACTTCCACATGTTTACAGCATTTTACCAAGTAAAGAAATAAATTATGTTCTACAAACTTCCTTATGTCTCTAAATGGTAGATTTAGTGCCGTTAAGGAAAACTTTTCTGATTAAACGTTGTCTGATGGCATCGCATTTATTTAAGATTAAACATTCCATATAAGCTACATATTCTACAAAAAAATGAGTTATATCTAGTATTCCTATAAAAGATTAAAAAAAAAATACTTATTATCAATGAATCGACGAACAGTGAAATGCATCTAGAAAAACTATCGAACTGTTTAAAGGAACGCATATGAGAATTTTAGGAAAATTTAGATTTAGCATATTCTTCTTCATATACATACAATATTGTTACCGGAAAACCTTTAAAAACACTATTTAATACAGTATTTTTTATTTTATTATATAATAAAAGTTCCAATTTTGTAACTTAAATATTATCACGACAGAACACATAAGTAATAGAAGGAACAATAAAATTTCTAAATGTTTGATGTTTTACATAGATTATTGAACTTTTTTTAAATTTTCTAAGTTTCAAATGCTAAATTACATGTCTTTATTAATATTTTAATCAAGATTTATTCGCAATTTACATTTTAGGTACTCAAATTCTTTATCAGCTGTATAATTGCACTAACTAATATATTTAATACACATGGAAAAAGTTTAACATGCTGAATAATTGTAACATAAATATTTATAAATAATACTTTGAAAGATTTACCTACCTGCTGGATTGATGACAAATATACAGGGTTCCTTTTGAAAACCAATACTATTCCTTGCCCAACAGAAAAATACTCCAAAATCCAATTCTGTTCGTGGTGTGTAACTTAAGATACTCCGTGGTTCAGAAATTTTTGAGGAAAGCACCTGTTGATCACCACCTGGACCTGTTCCGTTGAATTCCCATCTGAATGTGACATCGTCTGGATCTGCTTCCACTTCACATCTGATATGAATCGGTTTATTTAATACAGCAGAGAAAGAAGTCTCTTGACCTGACTTGCAAACGGGGGAATCTGTTATGTGTAATCAAATATTCAATATATTAGATAAGATATACGACGATCAGAGCGTAAAAAATGCATCAAACATAGATTAAGTGAAACTCTCCAACACTTTAATAATACTTTCTCAAAACTTCTTTATTTTGGGAAATAAGGTAAATAAGATTCTTAAGTAAACGTCTTAGGAACAAAAATAATAACAGGAAAGATAATGAATGTTTGAGTTAAAAATCTCTCAAACATTAATCTGTCAAAGCCATTCTTTTCCTAAACTCCCGTTGTTTAAACTTATTCTTTTATGTGTTGCATAATATTGTTGTATTTACGCTCTTGATAAACCAATTGATAATCGACAATTCCCTTTTAAGTGATGCTAGAAATCAGATTGCATTTTAACATTCGGAACTGCCGTGAGAACTTTTTCTCTTTTTCACAGCGCGGCGTTAAATTTTCGTATTGGTATTTATAAATTTGTAACTAGAAACCCAGATTTTAGCCATAAAATCCTGTTTTCTTTCGCAGAGTCAGATAAAACCTTGTTACATTGACTTCGGAGTGAGATATCTACTTTTTTATGTGCTAAAAATTACTGTCTATCTAGTGAAATTTTTATGTTAAATGACATATTTTACTTATGATGGCTGCACCTTTCGACGTGAGTGCAATTGTTTCCAATGTGAAAAGATATACGAATAAATGTGACTAAAAATATTCGAAGCTGATTATTTTAAAAAGGGAAACATGTTAATTGATTTTTATTTGTCGTTTTATGACGGAATTTTCTTACTTAGTGGTATGATTTACAGTAGAATTTTGCATTCAATCGACAGGATTCTATATAACTACGTTGAGATGTTATATATACATACGTATTCATATTTGTATTTTTATTTGTATATATATATATATATATATATATATATATATATATATATATATATATATATATATATATATATGTATATATATATATATATGTGTAAAACCACTAATTTTAAAAGAATATATAATCCCTGAAATTTCATACAAAATTACCACATTGAAACACTTAAAAAATAAATTAAAATGAGTATAATTGAAAAAAAACGAATTTGGGGCTACCAACACACATAAAACTAGAATAAAACTAATAATAAAATTAAAAATAAATGATTATAACATTATTAAAATGTATAGAAAAGTATATATATATATATATATATACATACATACATATATATATATATATATATATATATATATATATATATATATATAAGTTTAATAAAAGTTTTTAGAAAATGTGCGAAAGTTCGGGATGCAATGGAATTAGTATTACCAAACTTTTATTATGAATGTAGCAGTATAAATAATTATTTAGAAAAATTGTTTATAAGTTATTATTTATTAAATTTCATTTCTTTTATTCTAACAGTGTTATATTATAAACCATAAATAACGAGCTCTTTTTTACTTCTAATCTAACTAAAAAAATGTCAAGAAGAAATGTGTTGCACATTAATATGCGTTCGGAATGTGCGTTCAACATTAAAATGCATGCTAAAATTTTTATGATTAACGTTTTTGTTGAGTTGCTGACGCTTGATACATTTCTGTATTTGTTTTCAAGTGGGAATTAAATGTGTATCAAAAGAAACATATATGAAATAAATTGCAGTGCCAAAATATGTACGTAGTTATATGAAAATGTCATGTTTATATCTTTTATCGATTTCTTTGTGGACCGCATTAAATAACAGTTATACATTAAACGAAATAACTTAAAGAATTTTGTGAAGAAAAGCTACAGTTAAATTTTATCTACATATTTCTTCATTTTTAGAGTAAGCTTAAATTTATTATATTGCCAATTATTGTAATGCAAGAAAAATATGCATCATTTGTTAAATTTCAGTGTTCAACATATTTTGAATCACGAATAAAAAGAACATCTTTTTGGCAAATAACCAAAAATATTCAATCTATTTTCCTACGCTTAAATGTAGGCTAATGCAATTCAAATATGCTATTTAAATTCTCCAAATATAAATCATAAAACATACTGCCACATTCCCTCCGGTTAACATATTTAAAACCGTTTTTATCGGATGCCTTTAAGAAATATCGATATGAACTTCCGTTTCCCATTCAGATTTTGAAATTGCCATATATTATAAGGACAACTGTTTGTTTTCTCGACGGCATAGTTTTACATTTAAAAAGCAGCGCATTAAATATAAAATGCCTATTTTTCCACGACCATTGAAAATATTTGCATGCTGAGGTATAGAATTGTGTTTTAGTAGTGAATTTTATTTTAATATAACATTATTTATAATATTTCTTTTTTATTAATGCTTACCATTTGGAGAAATGTTTGGTTTATGAATTCCATGAAATCGAAAAATGAAAAAAAGTATTTCGACTGTGTGCACCACACTTGTAATATACATGTGTTATATAAGGCATTTACTTTGCAATACTCATTTCAAACATTCTAAGTTTAGGGCATATTTATTATTTCCTCATTTCTTAATAATATCCATTGTATGATTTTATGAAATTTCTTATTTTAGAATGCGTATATTAATAATTTCTTATTCAAAATCTCAAACTGAATTTTTTGTGAGAGAAACTGTCTTTATTTCGAAATATTTTAAAAAGCCATTTTTTTTCTATTTTTCTTTCTTCTATCTTTAATAGAAAAAAGTAGTGTAACCTTATCTTTTTACTTCAGGTTTTCGACGGATTTACAAGTTTTAGGAGTCAGAGATTCCGTAAAAGATATTTTTACAAGATGTCTGTTTTTATGTCGCCATTATACGATAGAAAAGTGTATAAAGAAATACATAGAATTGAATAATTTTTTTGTGTATTTATAGCTGTAGCAAGTAGGTCCTAAATTAATTTTGAAATATTCCGCCGAAAGGGGGCATTGTGGTAGAGATTTTTGTGCCATTTTCAATAATATACCTTCAAAAAGTGTTATGCATGGAAATGAAGTTATGTATAGAATTAAAAAAAATATGTAAGTGCTTCGCTGTGGCCAGTTGATCCACCCAGAATTTGAAACCATTCTCCCAGAAGGAAGTGCTGCAATAGCGATTTTCGTGCCATTTTCTGTACTTTACCCCCGAAAAGTGTATGAAGGTATGCATAGAATTGAACCAAATTTTTTGAGTAAGCGTTTGGTTATGGCTAATAGATACTCCTTGAATTTAAAAAATGTCCGCTTGAATAGGGCGCTGTAATTGCGATGTCTGTATCATTTTCATTATTGTTCTATCAAAAAGTATATGAAATTCTGTATAGAGCTGAACTAAATTTTTTGTGTAAGATTATTTTTGGGGTACGGCAAGCAGGTCTTCCCTCAATTTGAAAAGTAGTTACCGGAAGAGGTCGCTGTAAAAACGATTTCTGTGATATTTTTCATTATTATGTCATCGAAAAGTGTGAAAAGTTATCTACACAAATAAACCAATTTTTTTTTGTTTGTTTTTTGCCATGGCCCGCAGATTTTTCTTGAATTTGAAAATATTCTCTGGGAAAGGCGCATTGTGATATCGCTTTTTGTATCATTTTCTCGATTGTTCGTCGATCTATTGATCATCGGCAGAGGAGGGAATTCGCATTCTTCTAAACCGACCATTTTCAAACAGCTGTTTTTAACAGAGTAAAAGAAAAGTTTTGACTTTAATAAATATCATGATCTACAATAACCCGTTAATACTCCGATTAATTGATTGAAGCAGAAATTTAAGGTGAAAATCAAAGTTGATATTGTATTGAATGAAATATTAAAATGTGATAGAAATAAGTTTTGGGATTGGCATATCCAGCTGGTTCTTTTTTTTTATTCGAATCAACTTTCTGCGCATTTGCCTTTGAAGCATGTCGAACGTAGTATATGTTTTTTTTTTTCGTGGGCAGGTGTGAAACTCTTTCCCTTTTACGTTCCTTTCTTCTTTCCCAATGATTGAGTAACCTGGCACATTTTACTGTGTGGTTCGTTCGAGAACCTCATAATTTTTATCCCGAGCTTTGCATCCCAATTTGTATTTCTACACAATACGAGCCAAAACAAGCGACATTAGCTCAAACCCTCAGAAATATCTTGTTTTCCCAGTGCTTCAAGAATTGTTACCCGGTATTTTTTCACGCCATATAATCTCTGTATTCAATTAAGATTTGTACACCGATCTAACTTTTCAATTTCCAGTTTGATATCTGTACAAATTTCCCTATGTGGGAACTGACTTTAGTTTCTGTGTTCGGATTTTTCGAATGTCTGCTGTCTGTACTTTTTCGGGGGAAATTACCAGAACAATTACCGGTAATTACCGAAAATTACGGAAATTACCGGGGAATTACCAATAATTCGCCTTAACATAACTTTTCTAACTATGAAAATAGAGATATGACTGCAAAAAAGGAATGATTTCAATAAGAATTAGATCTCAGTCATAAATTGATTGAAATATGTTATTTGCCCACTTTAAAGCATCGATTTACTTTCTTTCTTAAATAACGATATGTTTACTCCACTATTGCACAGACACACATACACTCTATGGCCATTGATTACTGGACATTTGCGATTTTAGGCATTTTGTTAAATGTCCAGAAAAATACATGAGAAATCATCTCGAAAGTCTTAGTTTATAAATATAATAGTATAAGTCATACATCTCCGTGAAGATGTTTTCCCGAAACTCCATAGGGGACCGCCAACAAATTAAAAAATAATGAACTTCCTTTGAATATCCCTGTCAAATCTAATGTAGCAAAAGCGCTCAAACTCTAGATTATGATTGAATGCCTTATTATAATAAGCCTTGTTCATTTTTATTCAAATAGCATGCATACTCGCAGAGTAATTAAGGTTTTTATAAAAATGGTCCCAAAATTTTCCAAGTTTTTTTCCTTATAAAATCATACAATATAAAATCGTATATTTTCAAAAAATATGACAAACAACATTGCACACAGTACCCTTTATCAGAATTAAAAAATAATGAAAATTGTATACAAAATGAGTTGATTTACTAAATAATTTTTTACTGCGCATGCGTCAACGATATCAAAATTTCATTTGCATAGTATGTTAGCTAAATGTATAGAGCAACTTTTGTGAAAGTCACAAAATCATAACTTGAAAATTCTGAAAATAATCGTCAATTGAATAAGTTGAAAATCCGTTATTCTCAAAATGAAGCAAAAACAAGAGGGGTTGTATCCATATATTTATTGATTAGTGTCAATATATAATACACAATACGGGATGTACTACTACATTTGGATAAAATCCCTCATTTTTTTGCTTCATTTTGGAAACAACGCATTTTGTCCTTTTTCTATAGACGATTACTTTCGGAATTTTCAAGCTATGATTTTGTGACTTTTACAAAAGTTGCTCTATACATTTAGCTAACATAATATGCAAATGAAATTTTGATATCTTTGACGCATGCGCAGTAAAAAATTATTTAGTAAACCTACTCTTTTTTCATACAATTTTTATTATTTTTTAGTTCTGATTACAGGATACTGTGTGCAATGTTGTTTGTCATATTTTCTGAAAAAAATATTATTTTATATTAAGAACTCTGAAAATTATAATGGAAAAACTTGGAAAAATTTGGGACCATTTTTATAAAAACCTTAATTACTCTGCGAGTGTGCATGCTATTTGCATAAAAATGAACACAATGCATTACAATAAGGCATTCAATCATAGTCTAGAGTTTGAGTGCTTTTGCTACATTAGTTTTGACAGGATTATTCAAAAGATAATCATTCTTTTTTAATTTGTTGACGGTCCCCTATGGAGTTTCGGTAAAAAATCTTCACGGAGATGTATGACGTATACTATTATATTTATACGCGAAGAGTTTCGAGATGATTCCTTATGTATTTTTCTAGATATTTAGTAAAATGTCTAAAATCGCAAGTGTCCAATAATCAATGGCCATATAGTGTACATATATACATATATTTACTTAGTCAATGCCTTCTATTTCTCGAATTTTTAAATTTAACACTTTAAATATCTATAAATGTAAAGTGTTAAACTTATTGCAGAAGAAATAAGAACATTAGCTTTTCATTTCTGCATTTAATACAATACTAGGGAGCTACGCCCGCTAGCTGTGCCACTTTTTCCAAACGAACCTCGATATTAAGCAGTATATATTAAGCAAAAAATTCATTTAATAAGCAAGTCTTGGTGTTCTAATCCTCAAGCACAAAAAAAGTAAATTAAAGAGCTATGGTTGTTATTCGTCCATTATCCCGTTAAAAATATGTGATTTCGCACAGTGGGCGCTACGCGCCCACCGTCCGAAGTTGGCCGGCCCGCGCCATGGGCGCCATCGTCCCGTTAAAAATATTTGGTTTTGCATGGTTGGCGCTGCGCGCTCATAAGACATTTTCTCGTATTTTTTGATTCATCAGAAGCAGACTTTTACGCAGATTCTGAATATGTAATCAGTTTTTTTCTACTTTAAAAACTGTCTGCATGATGGTTTAAGAAAAAACGCGCAAAAAAAGTTTCGGTATTAAAAACTGCAAAAGACTGCTATTAAAAAATAATAAGTAATTTCATTAATATCACAAACAACATAACTTACAAATAATTTTGGCAGCTCGTTTTCCGTTTGTACTAACAGAAATTAGTATTAATCGCATAAATCTTAGGTTACACAATATTCGTGTATGCTACCAAAAAAGAAAAAGCATGAAAATGAGCTACAACGTTTAATACTCACATACAGAATAAATATATGAATAGCCAGTTACATCTGAGATCCTCAAAATATTAATTAGCAACACTATTACCTCTTAGTGAACGTATCTTGCTGTGCTTAAATAGTTGTACCTATTATATTAATTAAACCGTGTTTAACATTTTTTACCAATTAGTTCTTTTTCTCTTATACATTTTTTGACAAAATGACGGGAGAAAAAGAGATTTTCGACTGCTTCTTCTTTTAGCCAAAGGGGAAAAGTTCTTGTCGTTCACCACAAGGTGGCACAGTGTTCTGCCGGAGAGCTCCGTTTTAGCTCCGTTTGGGAAATTAGACGTTTTCCGTTCCGATTCCCGACCGGTTTTTAATTCATAACCTTTTTAATTTTGGTCCCACGGTCTCGAAAATGCCTGAAATGACTTTCCCGGAATTTTTCGAATCGAAAGACACCTCTCGCGACTTCCAAATCGCCCGCGTTGCGAACTGTAATCGGCTTCAAGCAGACAGACAGACAGAGGCGCACGGATTTTATAGATACGTAAAGATACGTTGTATAGATACGTAACTGAAACATCTGCCATACAAAGTTTAATCCTTTAATGATTGCACGTTCTTAAACTTAACATAAATTTAAAATAAACATTTTTCTGCATAGTAATGACTAATTCTGAGGAAATTTGATTCTTACTTTTTATTAATTTTTATGTCAGATATGATAATGCTGCAGAAACGTAATATCAATACAAAGCAGCTTTATTTTTGCCACATGTAATTTTTTTAATAATTAACTGTGTAGAAGTAAATTGCATTTGCTACACAGGGATAGCTAAAATATCCGTATCGAAAATTGCTGAATTTAATTTCATTTTTTAAATGCACTTCGGAACACAATCTGAAATTTATTGATAAAAATCTTCAAAACACTTTCTCATTGTTTACAACTCGAATCAGTTATTATTTATTTTATTGAAAAATAATCATATGTAAAATATGTAATAATAAATTTGTTTAAGATAATCTTTTCGATAAAATAAAATAGCAAACATAATGTTGCGAAAACAAAATGTATCTAATACTATGTCATACAAAACTAAATGTGTGGAACATAAAAAATGATATTTACCAAATGATATTATACAAAATAAAGATTTTTTTTAGTATTTCCGAACATGTGGTAGATTGTAAGCACACAATAATTAAATGCCATATCCATACACAAGTATTTAAATTGTGTAGTATAAGACGTGTAAGTAATTAAAAACTTGAGTGAAAGAATATGTTTTGTTATAAAAATTAGAATTCAAGAACGTTGAAATGAAACCTTTTTTTTTTTTGGAAATTTAGATATTATATGAGGGATATTTACTTAATAGGTTTACACTTTTCATCATATAAATAATTGAATATTAAATATGGAAAGGTGCTGCCTTATACCTTCAGTGCTAACTAGAGTTATAGAATTTTGTATTTGCATATCATATGACACATCATAACGCTTTCATCCATAAAAGTAAAGTATATTTTGTGGAAACATAACACAATTTAAGTTTTGACTGAGCTCTTCAATAAAAATTCACCTACTCCCATTTGTGACTGCAGTCGAAAATACCTATCCAGAAAATATGAAATTTTGAACCCATCTAAATGAATATATTTAAAAGTATTTGTCAAAAAACATTTTCAATTCAACTTAATTTCGGCATATATACTTATTTTAGTCACCAAGTAAGGTATCTAGTGAAATGCAATGGAAATAAAATTCCTGTGGCCCGTAATTTGTTTCGGGTTTAAGAGCTGGTCCTATCAAGAATTTGTCAAAATAACAGTCGTAGATAATATCAAGAAGTTTTATAGAAATTTGAAGCAGATTTTATATTTTCTGAATATACTAAATTATGATTTCTTTTCTTCTTCAATATACCCCCGTCCTCTTTTTGTTTTTGTTTTTTAAATCTTCTTTTTTTTTGTTTGTTGGGTTTTTTTGCGATAAGATTTGGCCCTATCAAAAACCTGTCAATATAGAAATTGTAGATAAATTTAAACTAAATTTATTAGATTTGATATGACGTAGTTATGAACCCTTTTCCCCCTAAAACCTTATTTTTATCGCCCCTTGAAGGCATTTTTAAATTTATAGAAAATCTTCCATGCGCAAATATTTGGTAATTTTACAAGAAGTAATAATAATAACTTTAAATTGATTTAATATTTATTATAAAAATTACGTTCTGTGTTTTTTCGGTTTTCACAATCTCCTCCCCATTTTCGTGGTTTTGGACCGATTTTTAAATTTGCAGTACACTCTGAGATATTAGACATCTCAGGATTTTTAGCTAGTTTGAATGCGATTCGTGCACAGTTGTGACTTTTGTTCTGTGGACAAAATTTAGTACATACATTTAAATTACTTGTACATATATGAAGATTTTAGGTGTTAGTGGTTTTAGTTTTTTGGGGTCATTATAGTGGAAAGTTACAAAACTCGCATCATGTTACGACTGCAAAGGTAGTACTTTTTTTAGAATCTAACTGAATTTAAATCCATTGACGCAATGAATATCTTTTAAATCTCATGTGTTTACCACGGAAAATATCGTGAAATTGTTGAAATCGTGCTTCACTGATAAAATTTTCTTTTTGCCAAAATTCTGAGCTTTTGTTAAATCAGAAAATTTTTAAATTTATTATATCAGTTCAATCTATTGAAATGTTATATCTACTCTAGTTTGTATCATAATAATTTAGAGTATTTTTATGAATAAAATGTTTTGTTTATAGCTGTTTTCAGTGACCAGATATCCATAGACTATTAATGCCCCATATTAAATAGATAATTGAACAATGAACGTTTATGTAATCTACTTTCAATAAATTGCTTCTTAAATACATTTCTACTTAAAATAAATTTTTACTACTATTATGATCACCATTGTTACAATAAAAATAATAATAATCTTTATAAAATTATTAATAAAAATTACTTTCATCCACGCAAAATATTAATTTATATAAAACAATATACACGTGTATAAGTATAAAGTTTCTGTAAACTCATGTGCATATTCACATCATTTAAATTTCTAAGAAACTCTAAAGTTCAAGGATTTATAATTTAATCAAAAATAGAATATACAAAAGTAATGTAAGATATAGATTTATACTTCTCACAATGAAAGAGGATTTTTATATAGTATTTATACAAAAAGTTCATACTATTAAGTGCAGCACTGATTTAGATAAATAGAAAAATATACAAAAAATAGACTATAATTTTCATGTGTAAAATTTAAATTAAAATACTCTAAACATTTACCAATTCAAAAAATATCTATTTGTATAACTGCAATTTCAACACTTTTATTTCTTACTAATCATAAATAATAATAAACAAAATTGATAAAATACTTTCTGCATACAAATTTTGTCATGCTACATGCCTATATGTGCTCTACCATGTCTATAAATAAGTTTCTGAACTGTCAGATTTAGATATTTTAAGATTAGAAATTTGATATTAAAGTTAATAAATGGTAAATAAACGATTTGCTTTCGATATTTTTGGACAGTCTGCGCATATAGAATAGATCATTATAATTTATTAAAAGACAGTAAATTGTATACTAATAAAATATCCATACATGTTTTAATGTTAAATTGCATTTATTTAAAATAATTTACATTTACCTTTAACATTTGAACGATAAAGCTTTGTTAAAACCTAATAGCCTTTAACGAAGAAAACAAATTTTCGTATACATTCTAATGTATATTTACAAAAATCAGACCATATAAAAAAAAAGTTTAAAACTTTTGAACAATTAAAGCTCTTTTAAATCTTTTATTTATGTTATTTTTTCTACTTTTTCCTAATTCATTTTTTATTTTGTTGTTCTTTGATAAATCAGAATTCTTAATTAAGGTTTTTAAATAAATTCAAACAATTCAATGATCAGTTTTCTGTTTAATTTATTTCAATTTAATCTTAAATTGCTTCTTTTTTGTAGATAGTTTAAATCTATAAACAGATGAACAAATAAAAAAGCAATTTATTGTCATTAAAATATCTAAAATGCATTTTAAAGTGATTTTTATTTTATTACTTCCAATAATCGATTTATTTTCTTTGAGAATTTGAATACAAAATTTATACAATTACTCTATCAGGCTGTATCCAATTACAGTACAGCAATCTTTTGATCTTCTTAAATACTCGATTATATTATTCATTTCAGAATTGGAAAACCAATTACGATGAAAAAATAAACACGAATTAATCTTATTTTAAAACTGAAATTGCAGAAAATTGAACAAGGTGTATTTTTAGAATACTTTCTAAAATTATTTGGCTTTATTCGCTACATTTCAGTAAAATATATTTAATAAAATAAATACAATTTTCTTTGATTATCTTTTATTTTAATCATTAAAATATAAAATTACATACAAGCATAAAATTTAACTACTTTATTTGAGGAAAGCATAAATATAATCAGAATCGTTACAAAAAAGGAATAACTCATGCTGTAAATAACTAATTATAATTTATTTCAACACACATTCGAGTATATCTACATTTCCCAAACTACAGAAAACAAAAAAAAAAAAGATAGATAAAAATCGGTTTAAATTAAAATAATAAATACCAGAAATTACAGTGCAATGTTTTTTAAAAGGTCCTATAAAGGGTCCTATAAGATTTTTTTATGTTTTAACATGTAAAACAGTAAAAAAATACTCTTATATAACCAAAAGTTACGGAGATCGACCGCCTCCCAGTCTAATAGTTTATGAGAAATAGGATTTTTTTCCCGATAAGCACAAATTTCGATTTGCGGTTATTCAGCAAATGTGTTGAGGAGCGATAGAAGTTTCTATCATAGCCGAAGTATTAAGGCAACATTGTTAACGACTTAAAAAAATCATCGGCATTTTGCGGTCATTCAACAAATGTGTTGTGGAAAGTTAAAGGTATCTATCGTAGCAGATGTATAAAAGCAACATTGTTAATAATAAAAAAACAGGTATATTGTGGTCATTCAGCACATATGTTGAGGGCACTAGTTGTATCTATCGTAGTATAAGTATAAAATTCACCATTTTTAACGATAAAAAAATCATCGGTGTTAGCCGAATTTCAAATACTTATAGACACGAACAGTTCGGACATAAATAATAACATAAGCTGCTTACTTTAAGTAGTACTGGCTTTTAAAGCCTAGATAACACAATGTAATTATATATATATGTGTGTGATTCCGTACCCAGTACTAGTATAAAAGCAATAAACATAAATATAAAAAAAATTTAAGAGATTACCCAGATCAAAATTCCTGCTGGTATTTCTTTGCTAGGCAAGCATTAATTGCTGTAACTCCAGCAAGTGAAATAGCATAAACTACCATAACATATTTGCTGGTTCTACCAGAAATACCAGCAGCTCATGGTGTGTATTGGCCCACTTTAATGCTTGGCTAGCATACTTATTCCAGCATGTGTTGCTTGAATATGTTGCTGGCGTAGCAGGCTATCAAGACCATCACTTGCTTGCACTTTCTGCTAGTCTAGCATTATTTCTCTACCATCATCTACTTTTAATTTTTGCTATTCTAGCACTAAATTCCTAGCATCAGTTGCTAGTTAAAAAAAAGACGCTGGTAGCGCCATCTATTGACTGTTCATGAAGCAACTACGGATATTTTCGGGAGAAACTGTTGCAGATTTTCTTCCCCGGCGAAGGATCGAACCCATTACCTGTGGTGTGGGAGACGCGTAAGTTGCTGACCTTGCCAGTGGGGACTTGCTTTAAAACCTGTAATTGCGATTGATGGCTGTAGAAGCTAATACTACAGTGCGTCAATATTTCGATGAAGTTAAAATTCCACCAAGTTTTAATCAATAAGATTAATTTATTGTAAGAGGTTTTTAATGGTAAATGAATATTTAGAATATGGCTTGATTTAATTCAACCTTTATATTGAAATATTTTTCTTTGCTTTATAAATAAATTCAACATGTTCTGAATTAATTTTTGCGCAAAAATAAACAATTTTTAAGTGCATTTTTGATAGAATAAATAACAGGTAAATTCAGCTTAAGGTGGGGATTTTTAAGGAGGGAGGGTGTGAAATGGATTATGGATATTTTTAAATCGATTATTGTAAACATATTTCTTAAATGAAAAAGTGCTTTTTTGAATACTGAAATTCAAGTGATCTCTTTTTATTATTATTTTTTAAATAATTTTAGATAATTAAACACTATCAAAATCGATGACTAAGAATTTTATGATGGGGAAGACTCACATTTCCCAAAATCATCCATGGAAATTAATTTTGATTTTGTGTTATATTTAGGTGCTAAAATTTTATCTCAAACGGGTGAACGAAAGACGTTTTGAATTTACGTTGTAGTACCAAGAAGATCTAATGCCTCTTGGTTTTGAAATTTAAAAAACGCATTTTCCCCTTCTTATTTTAATAAACACAGAAAATTTAATCTTTTCGAGTAACTAAAAAGAATTAAATACTAAGAGAATGTGCAGATCTGATTTTCCATTCATTTTGTAATCGGGGGGGGGGGGGAGAGTTTGGCTGATTTTGTCTCGGCCGACTATCTACTCGAGGGATATAAGCCCAGGGAGAGGTGCCCTTCGTGGGGGGGTCTTTCTAAGGGAACCTAGCCCGTATTTACGCAAAGTTCGAAGAAAATAACCAAGAACACTCCGAACGGTTAGGCTAACGGCCGGGCTTGGGTTCGAACCCAGCACCTGCCGTCTATCAGTTGAGAAGTCAGTATCTCTCAGACTTGGTGGGGCCGGGGGGGACTTTAAAAATTAATTGTTATTATTTTTTAAAGTTTGTGTTTTTATTACATTATCCTAGCGAGTTCATGAAGCAGCGTTTTTTTTCACGTGGTGATGGCAACTATTTACTTCCTGCCCAGCTTTTTAAATTCTATAAAAATCTATTTCGCCCCTATTCTTAAAGACAGTAAATTTATAATTTTTAAGTAAGTTAAAGTAATTTAACACCAAGAAAAAGATGAGTTAAAAGATCAATTAAAAGGTAAGTTAATTTTCCGTGTAGTGCGCCATGCTATTTTCTACCAAAGTTCCCTGCATAGCATATGATTGCAAGCATTAAAAAGCATATAATAGCAGATTTAAGTTCCTACCTCTCCACGGTTTGGAAAGCTTAAATAGCAAATAAGCATAACATGCTTGTACATAGCGTATCATGCTATTTCTCCCTAAACTGGCTGCATATTATATTATGCTGGCGAGCATAATAAAGCATATTATAGCATGTTAAGTTAACTAAATCTGTATGCTTTAAGGTAGCTTAAACAGCAAATAAGCATAAGATGCTTGAACATAGCTTTTCATGCTACTTCTCCCGAAACTGGCTGCCTAGCATATTATGCTGACAAGCATAAAAGAGCATATTATAGCATATTATGGTACCTACCTCTGTATGCTTTGGAAGAAGCTTAAATAGCAAACAAGCATAAGGTGCTTGTACATACCTTGTCATGCTATAGCTGTGTAAGCTAGCTATATAGCATGTGATGCTAGCTACCAATTTCAAGCATATAATAGCAGGAAAATCTAGCAGGCAAAGCAATATATAGCAATAACTAGCATGTTTTCGTTGCTGGCACTAGCATGAATTTTGACCTGGGTAGCAAATTGTTTGCAATAATAGGCTTTCGGTGTCTCTAAAAGCTAATTAAAAGTCTGTCTAGAAAAACACAGCATAAACAATGGCGATGTTGCATCTTTGCGACCTTATTCCAATGCATGCGAAATACTAAGTTTAAACTTTGATCAAGTTATTTCTTATAACTATACTGTTAAAGAAAAGAAAGATTATTACTACGTTGAATTTAATTTTATGAAATGCAAAATAAAGTTTATGTATGCACAAATTAATTGTAAATTCCGAATTAAGTTCATCTTAAACAAATTATTATAAGATTAAAACAAGCTTTATATGAATTAGCAATATTTGATATTATTTTAGCTTCATATCTCTTTGAACTTGTATGATATATCAATTCATTCTTTTCTAGTGTTTAGAACTATACCGAATTCTACGTTTTATAGTTATTATTTCTTTGCAAAGATTTCATTAATGGGAGATGCATTAAATCTAGAATGTACATTTGGATGATTTTTTGTCAACAGGTAGTTCGCCTGTGAAGAAAATTTGACATAATTCGCTGTCACAGTACACCTTTAGGCTGATCTTCCCTATAATTTTACATAAAGTTCGACCTGTTATATCTAAATATAAAATTATAGCAAACAATAACCATAATTTAAAGAAAGCTGAGCCCTCTTCTGGAGAAATATTCATTGACATCCAATCCATCACACAACATTCAATATATCACATTTATCCATATTCACGTGGGAAATTTCATTATACATTTTTTTTTCTACCAACTTTAAATTCAATTGTAGTTTGAGAATGTAAATAAATCTTAAAATAAGTCTTCAGCTTAAAAAAAAAACGTTTAAAACTTCTTTTTCATTAATCATTATATAAAAAAAATATTACATGTTATGTTATTCTTACATAACTTTTTTTTCTTTCTGTAATTGAGGTTTACATAAATATTTTAAGCTTTATTCTGAATACAAAAAATGCATTAATTAAAAATCTGATTATTTTATTTTATATAAAAAGTTGTATAAATATTATACTTTAGTTGCGAACTTAAAAGTTTTCCTAGTAAAAAAAGTACCTTTTTTGTACGAAATTTACAATTTTTTATACCATTGTTGATGTTTTATATTATGATATTTTAAAGTAATTAAAGAACATTTCTCAGAGCATCGGACTCATAGCCAGAAGGTCGCGGGTTCCAGGAACTCCGCTAGTGAAAAAAATTCGCCATACTAATTGTACGTTAATTTTCATGCTATTTGTACGTGGAGCATGTAAAGTGTGGTGTCAGTGCTAAGTCATCTGAAAAACCCTCTTAACAACCCTTCCGCTAATGCCGCATCTGACAGGTTTTTTTTTTTAAATAGAAATATTGATTTCACACATAAAAAAGATTAAATAGCAATTATTTTTATTTTGTAAGAGAAATACTTATTTATTATTATATCTAATTATATACCTAATTTTTACATTTCTTGTTCATAAGGTTTTCAACCAATTTGTACCAAAATCGTTATTTTAGAATATAAATATAATTATAATTTTATATTTATATTTATATTTATATTTATATTTATATTTATATTTATATTTATATTTATATTTATATTTATATTTATATTTATATTTATATTTGTATTTATAACAATAATATAAATTTTAAACAAAGACTTAAGTTTGAAAAAGAATTAAAATTTAACTTTTTTCATTAATCATCCGCAAAAATATATATTACATTATTCATAATTCATAGATAATAATTTTTAATATAGGTGTTCCTGGACAAATGGTCATTATATTTGAAAAAGTTCAAAGTAGTTTCTGGTTTGTCTAATGAGTAAATGTTTTTTAAATATTTTTTAAGAGTAAATTTTATTTTACAATATTTGTTTTAATTAGTTAAATAAATATGACATTAAAAAACGACAATATCTTTTACTTACATTGCACTCGTAGAAACAGTTGGTTACTTTCTCCTTGTCCTTCTGTATTTGTGGCGGTGCAACTATAGCTTCCTCTGTGTTCCCGACTTACTTTTTGAAGTAGCAATGACTGGTTTCCTATAACCTGTTGGTGATTCGATGATAAAGGTTGACCGTCTCTAATCCAACCAGTCTCAGAAACACGCGGATTGGCTCTCACGTCACATTCAAGATTAACATCTGTACCTTCTATGATTGCGGATGGACGAACAAGACCACCAAGTCGTAAATTGAGCTGAGGGACATCTATAAAATTTAGATATACATTACTATTTTTATTTTAATATATAGAACATTTAAACACAATAAAATCCCTGCACATAATATTAATTTTCATTTTACTCGTAATTTGAAAGAATAAATTGAATTAGTTCTAATTAATTACTTTTCGTTGCGATAGAGAAATGTGGTTTATTTTAAGCAATAGTATTGTATCTATTTACAAATAATGTCAATTACCTATAGAACTACACTGCAAAGAATAATTGTTCATTTTATAGTATAATACTGACATTTGGAGCGCCAGTTTATAATTACAATATAAGCAGTGATATACAATCTTGGTAATGAATGCAATGATATATTACTATTTAATGGTATATTACTAGCTAATTTTATTGTTTATTATCATGAAATTTATAGTAATAAAGTGGCGCTGTAACTGCGAGAATTATTCTGTAAAATTAACAGTTTTTTATTGTACAGTGTACGGATTGAGGAAATGCTGCAAAAACGTATTTTATCAAACATGTAAATAATAACAAACAAAATGTTTTATTTTATATTGTGAAATTTGCTATGTGAAAAAGACATAACAATTATGATTCGATCATTCTTTCATGTTTTGAAACTAAAAACTGATCGTCAGAACTGGTAATGTCAGAAAAACGTTAGCAACAGTTCTGCTGCAGTTATATGAAAGTTTCAACGTTACAGTTAATCATGCACGATAAATGCCTGCCAAATCTGATAATTTTCTGAAGCGCGAATATTGGCATTTACTTGGTAGTTTCATGTATGTTTAAATCTATTTAGGGACGATAATATATTAATCACGCGTTCGGCGGCAAATTTACTCACATCACATTTCATAAAAAAAGTGTGGAATTTTATCTTAAGCGGATTTTTATGTATTCCAATTCTAATTTATTTATAGCATATTTCTATAGTTAACTAAAAACATCCATTTAATGTAAGGTGTTGTTGAAAGTTTTTGAGCAAATTAATACTTGCGTACTTTATATATGCATATAAGAAGAACAAATGTAGAATAACATTGATAAAACAGTAAAAACCCGATAATTAGGATTAATTTAGACCAGACCCAATCCGGATTATAAAAAATCCGAATTATCCGGAGAGTGACTTAAAAATTAAATAAAACATAATTACAGAAAATCACCTTTATATTAAACATTCTACTCTCTTAAAAAGTCTCAAGTACAAAATATCTCAAGTTGAGCTGAAATCCACTCATCTCAATGTTCAAAGGCATCTTCTCAAAAAAAAGTTGAAATAACTTAAGTTTTAACCAATTTAAATGAAGTTGAGCTATTTAAATAACCAATTTAGATCAAGAAGATTTAATCGTTTGAAAAACAACTCTTTTATTATCGAAAAAATTACAGATCTTTCATGAGAAGTCAAATCAGCTTTTTCGTTTTAAGAGTGTGAATAGTTACAGACAGTAAAAATGTTTATTGTAATTATAAAATCTGCAGCTGTGCCAGTTTTGGATAAATTTGCGGGCCGCACGGTCACGCATCCACTTGAGCATAGTTAGTCTGCTGGGTGTAGTCTCCACCTGATGTCCAGGATATGCCATTAATTGTTGTAAATGATTTGTTCTTCATAATGGCTAAGGATTTTTGACTAAGGTGTTTTTCGTCTGAATCATCTTCATTTTCAACTTCTTCAGTCTTTTTTTTTTCTTTTAAACAAGCTTACAAAATTTTCAAGTATGATTTCCCTTTCATTCTCGCCTACCTTTCCTTCTATTTAGAGCTTCCTTGTTATTCATGAAATCATAATTTGTAGAACATAAAACCTTCCACGACTTTCAGAGAGTACTCTCGTCAACCTGCTTCTAGACTTTAAATGATGCATCGTTGTTTCTTTGAAAAGTAACATCAAAGAGTTAAAATAAAAAAGATTAACATTTCTTCCAAAAATATTTCAGAAATATTTTTTTTTTAATTCAGAATATGAAAAATGAAATGAATTAACGTTATGAAAATTTTACCGATCGCTTCTCAAACTTTGAAAAAAAACTGACCAGACTGATCCGGATGATTAAGAGATCCGGATTAAAGGTGTCCCTAATTTGCTAGAATCTACTATATTAAAGAATATAGTATAATAGGAACATAGTATAATAAGAATAAATATACATCATTTCAATGTTTAATATTCACGAAAAAAATTTTCAGACTTTGCAATAAATATTAATATTAGTCACAAAAGCGATGTTTTAAATATGCAATATATTTGTATTGTCAATATTAAAATTTCTATTTGTTTCTTTTTTCAGACGAAATATTTTTTACATATGTTGATAATCTGGAGAAACTCAACAATTAAATTTGGAAAAAGAAAACTTAGAACAAAAAACTATGCCTCAAAAATATATTAAGAAAAATTTCTAACAAAATGGAATAAATTCTAAAAGGGATTTGTAAATAAATAAATAAATAAATAAAGCACTTATTTAAAAACATAGTGAAATTTTACAACTACATGGAATTTTATATCTTTCAAATTTAAAGGAAAACTATATATATGATAAAGGTTAAAAAATTATCGTTTCTATTATTAGAAAAAATCCATTATTTAAAACTGAACTAGTTTCCTTTTAACTTATGAAAGTGAATATTTTACAAAATACTGGAAAGAAAAGGTCAAGATAACATACTAAAAATAGTATCACTTTATCATAGTAAGCTGAAAATAGCGACACTTTATCATACTATGCTTAAGCAAAAAAGACATATTAAATATCGCATAATACTGAAGGATGAAAATTTCTACATTGAAGAAAATTATAAAGTGTGGAAGATAAATTTTGAGTAAAATAAAATAAACCAGACATTTAATAAATAGGCTTCAAGTAAATTATGAATACGGCTCTTTGTAAAGGTATATTTGAACACTAAAGAATTTTTTTAAACATATCTTGAAGCCAGAGACATTCGAGCATATTTCAATACCGAGATGTTTGTTCAGAAATCGAGTTACAGATGCTTGACTAACTGTGCCAATTCTGTCTCAGCCATTCTGTTTAGTCAAAATCTCTGCAGAATAATGAATGTAAATCTAAAAATATTTTTCTAATACTACAGCCTTTACACAAAATATATTTGCAATGTGTTACTTAATTCATTCGGCGAATTCGGATGGTTTGGTATTTGACATGAAAAGGTTGTAAAATTATCTGGTGTCCAAAACCACATATTAAATTGAAAATACAGGGTGTTTCAATTCAAACTCAATTTAGACTGATTGTATGAAATTTTACAAAATTCAAGTTAGTATAATAAAACTTTTAATGACATTCCCCTCTTTCTTGTAAATGAGATAATGTTAAAATAGTGCAGAAGTTTGTGTTATGTGTGCTGTCTGCTGTGCTGTCCGACAGCACACTTCAAATTCTCAGCACAAAAAAACACATTTTAGAATTATTTTTCGTCAGCAAATTTACATTTCACTAATGTCAATCTAAAAGCCGACTGCACAAAACCAGAAGTCACCGAGTACATAAAAAAATACTTTATTTTATAGAAGAGTCGGCATATGGGAATTTAATGATCTATGTCTGCCGGAAGCAAAGTGGTTCACAAGCCGAATATGAGTACCACTAGTGATTAACTCGTAGACATAGCATTGTTTTCCTACATCCAGTTTTCCGTCTTTACGTATTTTTGATTGTACAGCAAATACAATGATCGACCTACGAGTGAGCCACTACTGCTGTTAACTTTGGCCTTATGCACCACTTCGCTTCCGGCAGACATGATCAGTACATTCCCCTATGACGACTTGTGCTGGATGACTTAGGATTTCGTTCGGTCGGCTCTTGGACGATGTGTTGTGAATTAGAAAACTTCATATACAAAACAATTTTTGTGTGATTACGATTTTAATTTTTGTAAAAGTGTTGCTATCTAGAAGTATGTTCTAAATATCTTGCAAAAGTATTCTAAGAATGTGTTCTAGAAATGTGTTTTAAAAATATCGTTGTTAAGAATATTTTCTTACAGTAGTGTTGTGCTGCACATCACTTTCTCCCCAAATTAACAACACATTGTAAGCAACAATTTAGAATCCGGGACCCTTCAGTCTGGAGTTCGGTCTATTACCACTAGGCTACTACGGCCCAATAAATAAAATCACGTGAAGGCATCAAATGACAATAAAAGTTCATGTACCTTTTGATGATTGTATGATATTTGAGTCACATAAAATACTGAATTTGAATACAACCGTTTTCAAATCTAAACCTGTGAGCATGATTTGGCGCTCTACATAGATCTCTAAGCGTAATTGTGCTCCAGAGAATATCGATTTTACACTGTTCTTGGTAATAACCGTCTCAAAGGTCAGTTTTACTTTATTGTTGTCACTTTGAAAAAAAAGTTGCGTTATTTTATAATACACACAGTAATGCCATATAAATATAAGACATATTTTAGGGTTATAAACAGATAAAAATTTTTAACCATATAAAGATAATGTAAGACAAGAATAAATAATAAGTACAAGTATAATAATAAAAACAAGTATATTTAAGGCCGTATAAATATAAGACATACAATACTGATGTCGAAAATAATCATTGTCAGCATAAGTAATCTTTGGCCCAAAGTGATTAAAATATTAGGTAAAATGTTGTTTCAATTTTAGTACTTGATTGTTTAGTTAAGATTTAAGCTGTGGTTTTACTGAAAATTGGAGTTTTTGCAATGTTACTTAGTTTATTTAGTGTACTATTTTATTTATCACTTTTCTAGATAAATTTAAAATTATTGGGACATGAATGGTGTTAGTCATTATATTAAAACTATAAAACGTTTTAGGCTCAAAACTTAGTAGTAAATAATAGTAGTTTTCTTTACAATAAATTAATTGAAGAAGTTGTTTACTGAGTAAGGTTCAAGATTAAATATCGTTTTGAAAAAAAAATTGTTTTTTAAGCGACAATTTAAAGAATATTGCTGTTTTCTAAATTAATAAATTTTGTTTACATATTGAGTCTAGAGGAATTTTTTTCATAATGTTATCTATTAGTATCTAAAAGAATTTTTAAGAGTATTTTAGAGTTAATAAAAAAAAAAGATTAGTGTATTCTTTAAAAATCACATAATCGTAAACATTTTACAATAAAGCAATTATCTGTTTGTTTGTTACCTACAGTGTACGTCTAATTTCCATCCATCTTCAATAGAACTTCCAGGAATTACAGGATTGTCAGCTTGACAGTATAAAAATTTTCCGTTATCTTCACTTGAGGGAGTCATCGTCAATATGCTTGTGGTAAGATTCCCCATTGCTGAAACTGTAGATTCTACATTTTTTAGCTTATAACTGCCTTTTCTCCAGGTTATAACAGCAGCTGGCCTGGAACCTTTAGCCTCGCACTCGAACTGGACGGTTTTCTTGGCCGAAAGTTTTCTTTTCTTGCCCTTTACGTGTACCGACAGTGGTCTGACTGAAAAAAATAAATGTTGTAGCAGATACAGAGCGTATGAAACACATAAACAAATTACTTAATAGTTTTTTAAGTTTTTTTTCATTTTATTAAGCAAAATTCTTTAAAATAATTGATTTAATATATCAGTAGGCTCTTAAAACGGATTAAACTAAAGAAACTGTGTACCCATAAAATTTAGAAAGCGCATTAAAATATTGAACAAGCTGTCATGATGCAATACGCTAGAAACATCTTAATAGCGCTATAAAAACGAAAGTGCAAAGCATTTAACAAAAATTTAGTATCTTTTTATCCGTCGCAAGGAACACATGTTACCACTTTGAAATCAGGAAGCTTTTCGGACTAGACAAACATATTCCAGTGGCTGATGGCTTCATCTTTCCTATTAGATTTTTCTTTAACTTGTCACTTTACCTTTGATTTTCTTTTAGTCCTACTCCTGCTTTGAATGTAGTAGCATGTGTTTTTTACACCTCATGAAGGAATTACTATATTTTATCGAATATGACAGAATATTTCACTATTTTTATTGCATTATTAAGAGTTTTTTAAAACATATTAAAACATATATTTTTGGAATGAATGACTAAAGAACCGTTAAAATATATTTCCTCTAATACATATTTTTTAATTTATTGTACATGAAGCGCATTTAAGCCAAATTCTCAAAAGTTTTTTTTTTCTTTTTTTAAATGCTTTTTAAGTTTTTTATTTACTATTTCTAAGAGATTTCAATCTTTTGTCGGCTATTTTTATTTCGTTCTAGTGTCTTCAACATTCTTCCGCAAATACATACTTTTATGGGCCTCTTAAATTAAAATATCGCATAAACAATGCTCTTGTGTATTATACTCATGAATAGAAACTTTATGTGTATAGTAATATAAAGGAAATGAAATTATAACCCCACATTTGTGTAAGATTCAATACAATCACATTTACAGAAAAATTACCAAAGAAATCATGATGCACATTGAAATATTATGAAAATCGAGTGATATTCATAATAACTTTTGATTAAATTTAATTTGAGATAGTTTGCTGAGAAATTAAATTCCGTATCAAAATCTTATTGTAACATGTTATACAAGTAAAAACATGCGATTTCCTGTCATAATTTTTTTAATTAGTTTCATTTGAGTGGTATTTTACATGATTTATGAGTACTTATTACTTCTTGCTTTATAATTGATCATCTTGCTTCTATGATGACTATTGCTGATAGAGCTAAAGTCAAATTAAAGTAGAATAGTTAGCTATAGTAACATATTATTTAAGTAACATATTATTTATAGCGACTCTTACTTATATGCTGACATATTTTTTAAGGAACTCTCAATTAACCGCTAATTTCTTGGGGTATGTGCAATATATCGTAGAATTAAATCTCAAAACATTTCGCATCGAATGTGATGCCAGCTTAACCCGCTTATGTCGTTCTTAAAATTACACAGTTATAGTGTAATTTGGCATTGTGTAACTTCAAATGCCTATAACTTTTTTGGTAATATAGCGATAATGAGACATGGTGACTATACAATATGGAAAGCAAAATTAAACTTTGATATTTATTTTTATTTAACAAAATATTTTGTTAAAAATATTAATGGAAACTTTTTCAAACCCATTAAAATTAGGAATTTTGGTTACTGCGAATAAGAAGTAGGACAAGGTTCATTGGTTAAAACTATCATTCACGCTTTGATGTTTTTAATATTTTTAATTAAATTAAGTTTTTATTGTTTTAATTTTTACAATGCTTAAATTTCCTTTATGTTAGTGAAACTGAAAAGTACCTAGAATTTGTTGATTCTGCATTTAAGTTATAGAATATCAGTCTTTCCAACAATTTTGTGGAAGTACTGTTTAGGTAAACATTCGGAAATCTAAATAAAATTATTATTTATAATTCTTTCAAAGTTTTTGTTAAACTTATTAAAATATTTTATTCAAAAAGTGCACCATTCACCAAAGCGGAAATCAGTACTGTTGCATATTTTAAAAAATCAAATTTTATTTTTTTAAATTGAGAGCAGAAATAAAAAGTTAATATTTCATAGGATTTTTAAAACTCTCATATATAAACTATATACATATGCATATTTATGTGACATTTTGAGATAGGAGCCAGTAAAATCTATGCAAGTTTCGTCATATTACGTCACGGGAGTCGTGGCGAGAAAAAACTAAGTAAAATAACAAACGTAGAAGCTTCATTAAATTACACAGTTTCTGCTCCAAAATAGATTATTAAAGTCCATTCAGAAAGAGCGGGAAATATTCTTTCCGTAGTGATATTCCATCATGAAAACATAATTAACGCTAGTCGTCTAAAACCGAATCATCGAAAGAAAAAGAAAGAATATTCCATCATCTCTGGGCTTACTCAATTAAATCAAATAATAAAAGCTTCTAGAATTTTCTATATTCTTTAACAATGATTTTTTATGTAAACAGAATTTCATGTTTAGCGTCGAGGTTGGACGAAGCATTCTCGAAATTTTTTCAAAAGATAATTTTTATTTGAAAAGATTATTCTTTAACTAATTTTTAATCGAAATCAAAATTCGGATATTCAGCAGATGATAATTTAAAACAAAAAAGAAAAGAAATGAATTTACTGCTACGTAATAAATATCAAACACGAAGAAAAAAAAAGAAATAAAAATAATAATATTTTGTGTGTGGTTTTGGAATAAATATAATAAGACTTTCTTAAAAAAGGTTTGATAAAAACAGTGAAAAAATGAGTTTTATTGGGAATTTTAAGAGATAAAGTTTAATAAAGAATATTTTTAATTTAGAGCCATTTTTTAAATTTACGCATATTGGAATAAATGTATTTTTACGGCGAATTAATAATTTATATCGTTTTTATACAGATTAATAGATTAGGCTAGTAACAGGGTTTTAATTTAATAAGTTGAAATAAGTATGGAATATTGTTAAAAGGAAAATAATATAGTGTAAGGTTAATTTTGGCGAAAAAAATACTAAATTTGTAATATATATATATTGTAATGCAATAATGTATTCATATAATAACGGATATCACATTTGCGACAATCGCACGGTTTTCTACATTTTTTGATGTCGCAGGAGAGTTGAAATAATTAAATGTTATTGTGTTTGTTATATCATTTTTTCTTCTTTATGAAATATAGGTGAAACCAGGGTTCTCGCTGTCGCTCGCCATTGCGCCAAATTGCGACTAAATTCTTCATTTGGCGAGTAAACAAGCAATTAGATTCGCGAAATTGCTAGTGCTCAAATGTTGCTCTTTTTCGTTTTTGAAAAATATGCATACATACATAGTTTAGTATGTACACATTTTTAATATATTTGTAGTTGGATACTTGAAATTAGATTAATAACAATCTAATTAGATTAACCTCTTGACTGCCGCTGGCTGATTTTTTCGCACACTAACCTGCAGGTTTCACTGAGCATAAGCAATATTTAAATTAATATAATTCTACAAATAAAACCCAATTTTGAAAAATTAAGTTAGGATTAATACTCTCAAAGATTATACACCTCTACATAATAACAAATTTTGTATCAGATTGGAAAAAACATCTTTTTTTAATATTTTTAATGAATTACAGAGAAAACAACATTACAATTTTACCCTTTTATCGGGCAGTCATGGGTGTTAATAACAATCGTTCTCGAAGCTATAAAAACTTAGGTTATTTTAGAACATATTGAAAAAAAAACAAGGGCTACATTATTTTTATTTTATTTTATGTTTTTATTATTTATTTTTTTTTGGGGGGGGGCGAATCTATTATGCTAATAATTTTTTTTATTTGGCGAATGTTTTTTTTTTATTTTTAATTAGCCAAATTACTAATGTTGGTAAAATGTCAGCGAGAACACTGGGTGAAACGTTAAATAACTGTTTAAAACCTCAATGAGAAAACCTACAAATTTTATTAAACTAAGAATAAAACTGACTTGGTGCATCCGTTGGAATAAGATGAGTTTGTGTGCAGTTGGGTAGCTTTCGAAGTGGTCCAAATGTAGCTCCATTGAGTTGAGGGATTTTGAGTCCTAGAGGAAGTACGATAAAGTATTCTTATCGCAGTTTTTCTAAGAACTCAACTACAAATTCAATTGCATGAGCAGTTAGACTGTCATGTCGAAAGATGTCATCCTACCTAAGTAATTAATTCTGGATCTATGCGTGTATACGGTCAACAAAGAACGATGGGTACTTAAACCTCAAATTGCAGTTTTACAATGAAAATTGTATTACCAGAAAATAATGGTATAACTCCCCACAATATAACAATGTCTCAAATACTCAGAGAACAACTGTAAAAATGTAAAATTAAAGGGAAAAAAAGTAAAAATATTTCTTAATTTACGAAAGTACAATGTAGACACAAATAAAAGTATTACAAATTTTTTTTGAGATACCTTTAATTTTGAAAAGCGATTATATTTTCAGAAACTATAAAAACCACTGCATTTCCAAAATTTAAAGAAGCATTTGTAAAAAAACTACGTTTACTTTGCTACCGTTAATATTCAGAAACATTTCAGATTACTTAAGTAGCACACGTAATCATATGTTAAAACGGTGATATCAATTTTTAGGATGGTATTATTTGTCATTTAATCTTTTGCAAATATATAACTAAGTATACATATTTAATAGTGAAAATAATACTACTTTTATTCCTGGTGCTAATGCTCTCAGAGTAACATGTTTCTGAAAAAAAAAATGTTTTTGAAAAAAAAAAGTATTTAAAGAAAAATTCATAGTAACTGCAAAACTCATATTCTAGTTGGAGAAAAACTGATTAATGCATTATAAATAGTATTAGGAAACTTTTCCAAAAGTCAGTGGCAGCATTTCTTCTATGCTTCATTTATTTTCGAAAATACATTAGTTTTTTGAGATTAAAAAAGGAGTTTTACAGAACGCAAGATATTAGAACTGTATTTGTTATCTTATATTTATTGTCCTATGCGCCATCGTCCATTCGCGACGGAGCAAAAAGTAAAGAGGACAAACTTTCTACAAACTTTGCATGTTTAATGCCTGTACGTCCATGAAAATTCCTACTTTTCTGACAAATGAAGATATGTGAGTTATTACCCGTTAGATTCAGTGCCAGATGAACAATAACACAAGCTGAAAATTAGTTTTTGGAGGATTCTTGGTAACCGTCCTGTTCTGGTAGCAGTAAACGCATACACTATCATATCTCAAACTTAACTTTTAGATAGACTATTCTCTTGTTAAAATGGGACATACATATCTTGTCTTGAGACATATCTTGTCAAAAAACACCTCCAAACTCAATTTCAGTGGTTGATTGTTAAGGTGCTCAATACATTTTATAATAATTTCCTTCATGTTTTTATCCCTTGACATTTAATTATGCAATCTGGTATAAGAATTTTATTTGAAAACTAAAAGTAAAATCTGCTTCCGAACCACAAAAACGGGATCTTATTCTTCATGTTGTTTCGACTAAGATATGATTAGCGAGACAAATTCTTTTAATATGCCAATAAAATTCTAACTTATTCTAGAATTTTGCCGAGAACTCCATAAAATGTTGCTTAATGCCGCCACAGCCTACATTATGAGCAGCACGGCAATTTATCGCAAATGCCCTGAAGAATAGCAATCCCTTCTTTATCTATTGTTTTAGGAAAATCATAATATCTACATAACTTATTTTTCAATTGTTTGTCTTCGTAGAATACAATACTCTTTTACTATTTTAATAGATGAGCTTCTCACAAACCCCTTTGTTTCTAAATTGCTGTTAACTACTGATGATGCGTATTACATTAATAAGCTTCAATTTTGTTTTTGAGAACAGCCGTAATATAAGTGTTTTCCTTTTTTTCTAATTTATAATTTCATAACGAAGAGGAAGATGATTCTTTTTGTAATCGAAACACCAAAAGTGAAAAAAAAAGTTTTAAAAGAAGAAATAAATGATTAAAGGAAAACAAAGATATAAAAAAATTGAGCTGTATCTTTTTTTGTTAATTTTGTTTAAATTTTCAAATTAAATAAAATCTAAAAATTTTATTTTAAACAATATGTAAAATGAAAAAAACATAAACTTATTACAAATGAAATACATTATTATTACTATTTGTATATTACACATTTTTTTCTAATTTCTAACACAACCAGAGAAGAAAAAGATTGTTTGAAATACAATTTTTTCTTAAATACTATAGAAACAACTTTCTAAAATGCATAATTAATTTTAACACATATTCTTCTGTTTAGCTTCTAAGTCTTTAGCATAATAGCATAAGAACTTTCACTTATTAAGTTATACACTTTGTTATAAAATAATGAGTGCAGCATATGATGTGCATACAAAATTCACAAATAACAGACTACTACTAGCTCTCTGATTAAAAGCGGCTGAAAACATTGCATACGAAAAATATTTTCTAATAGGCAAGTGAGGAGCATTTGTTAAGGAAGAGGCAGCATAATAACGCACTTTGAATTTATGGCAGGTGTGGCAAACGTAAGAAAGTAAAAAAATGTACAAATATAGCCTATTTTTAAGTGATTTTTCAATAAAAATTTTTGACTCTACCAGGTCTGTCTGGATTTCCTGCATCTTCATACTCACGTTGCTGAAAAATCTTACGTGTTAGATGGTAAATCTCTATATTTTTGTATTCAGCGTGTTGTAAAACTTTAGAAACACCTAAAACGGTTCGAAAGAAAGAAAAAGTTTTATTTCGGAAGTCTGTGCAATCAAGTATTCATTTTAAATATTATTACTCACAATTTATGTCTAACGTAACTGAAGCCTCGACTGGGGGAGATATGTTGTTGTTGCTTGCTTGGCAAGTAAGTGTTGCCATCAAATCTTTACGTTGCAGCTTATCGATGAAAAATTCATTCCTGGTCAGTCCTCGACCTGATAATTCGTAACTGTCATCAATTATTCTTCGACTTCGCCACCATAGAACAGAAGGAGGCGGTTGACCTGAAAGTGAAAAAAAAAATCTTTAAATGTGTATATAAGATTAAATGAATAATAAAATTTATTATTTACTTAATATTTTACAATTATGGAGTAAACAAAAAACTATTTTTTAATACTCATTGAAATTCCACAAGCCTTTATAATATATTTGAGCCACATTCCAGACTTTATAAAATGTAGAAATAATCAATTGTAATATAACATAACTAGCAAAAGCCATGCTTTGTTTGGATTCGCAGCATTATTTTATTAGATAATTATTTGAAAGTAACAATATATTTTTTAAATATTATTTAGTACTACTTGATTATCCCGTCGACTAAAAAAGGTACCGCCAAACTAAAAGATTAAATGCCAATAATGATGAAAAAAATTTCACATTCACATAACATTAAACTCGTATCACGTGTTCGTTACGCTGTCATACAGTGGTGTAGTCGTAAAAGAAACAGAGGATATACGCTCAATACAAGGGTATATCCTAAAATCTATGTATAATAACTTTCTTGAAAAGCAGAGGATATACGGTGTTCCTTTAAAAAATCCAGAAGGTATACGGTTGATACCCTCATATACTCCACTGGACCATCAAGTGATATTTAATATGAAGTTTTATTTGTATTCTTATTAATGTTTTTATCAATTTATTTATTCTTTTGTTATTTAAAAAAGATTACGTTATTTTGTTTAATTTGGCTTATAGTTTGGCGATTTCTATAATTTGGCGAAATTGGTTGACGGTATAACAAAGTAGTACCAACCAACAGTAAATACCCAATTCATACTACTTGGTTATCCTATCGACCAAAAAATTATCGCCAAACTATAACAGTAAATGCCAAAATAGATGACCGTGGATGTTACATTCAATGACATTAAATACGATAAAGGTGTTTAAAATATCATTAAGTGATTCTATTTAGACTTTTTATTTTTATTTTTATTAATATTCTACTAATTATTTGCTTTTTCGTTATTTAAAATAAAAATTTTATCACTGTGTATAATTTGGCTATTAGTTTGACCATTTGTATAATTTGGCGAAATTGGTCGACTTGATAACCAAGTAGTACCCAAAAATGTACTGTGATATAGTATCAATGGAATGAGGTAATACAGTGCAAAATTCTATAATATCTTGATTAAAATTGATAATTTGCACAGTGTATTCAAGCTGACGAATTTAATACGATAAACAGTAATAACTGGATGAAATTGGAAATTAATTTATCCTCAACGAAAGTTAAACCCTTCAATATTTAGGGATGTGGACCAGGATCAATATACCATATTATTAGTTGCAGAGAGAATATTTAATTCATTATTTACTATATATTTATGGAAATCTTACAAGATCCGTCAGATTGAATATGCATGCCAAACAAAAGACGATGACAAATTTTACAAAAATAATATAATTTTTAATTTTTTTGTGCATCTTCGAAATTTAAAGCATATTTCCAAGCACATGCGTTCCCTGTTGGAATAGATTCATCATGTCGTCGTTTTGGCACAGATATCATATACGTACCACATCGGAGTTACTTTTTTTTCAGACGTTACTGACATATACGCACAGGGGTACTTAACTGGTGACAAAGTGTCGTTATTTTTCTTGACATGGTAACCCGGATGTTGCTTATTTATTAATAAATTGTTTATTTTCTATTTTATTTTTTTCAAATTTATGAATTGTTTTGTTTTATAGATATAAATTAAATTTTTAAAAATTTATTGTTATTCACTTTTTTAAAATATATAAGGTCACTGGCATTAGAAAACGAGGTTTTTGCCAAATTGGCGTCTGAAAAAAATGCACCAATGTGATGTGTATATGACATCTGTGTCGTCGCTGATATCTAGTCTCTTGCCTTAAAGATATATCATATTCGCGTTCTTTTCAACAAGTGAGTGTACGTTTCCTTGGCATTTTTGTATATAATAGAGCTAATATATTCCTAGATTGTTTAAAACAGCAAATTGTTTAAAATAACACGATAAACTATTTAAAAATAATACTGCATATACCAAAAAAATAACATATGTTTAATTTGTTTCAAATTTCAACCTTCGAAATTCAAATAACTCTTTGTTATGTAACGAAACGAATTTAACAATTAATTTTATTTGTTTATAATTCTTTTGTTGCCACTTTACAAAAAAAAAAAAAAAAAAAAAAAAAAAAAAAAAAAAAAAAAACCATAATTCTTTTAATATGCGCAAGTGTCATCAGCGCAAAAGATTTTACCGGAATAAAAAAATATATTTTATTTATTTAATTAATCATGATTCTACCTGTAATTGATAACTCCATGATTTTTTTTTCTTCTGAAAATATACGTTTCATTTTTTCTTTCCAAAAATTCGTCCGTAATAGAAAAACATATAAAATAAATTAATTAAAACAATAATTTTTTAAAGGTTATTCTGTAAAAAAAAAATAATATTGTGCAAATCTAAGGATCATAATTTATTTTTGTGTTTAATTTCAAATCAAAATACTGAATAGTTTTTTTGTAAAGTGTACGACAAAATGTAATTTGAGTGGCCTAGTAGAGGATTCACTTCGTTCATCCTAATAAAAATGCAGTTCAGTTAATTAATTTATATTTTTCTAAACTTTTTTACATGCATTTTTTCCCAATTACTGATGCCGCTTGACAGGTATTCGGAGTTTTAGACACATACTCCTGTAATCTCTGCTCAGGACGCCAAATGTCTCCACGTTTTCATGACGCATAAATTACTTTTAATTTCTATACTGCTTTTGTTTATATACATTGCACCGATAGATACTTAAAACAAAAAACGTATGAAGATAGAACCTACCTATAATGATATTAAAAATCAATAAAAAATAAAACTTTTTCCTGTGAGTGTTTCTGTTCAGGATATTTCTGAGAGTAGATTTAAAATAATTTTTGCATATATCGGGTAAAATAAATTGATCTATAATTATTTATTTATATTATTTATTTAGAACACCTGAGAATTCCCGTTTTCCGTTTTCGTTATTCACAAATTCCAATTTTTAGGTGTGTTAGTAGTTAAACAAATACGTATCACTATAGTTGTCGTTCAATCCGTCCGTCTGTCCGTCCGCATATAACAACATAAAAACTACCCTAGCGAATCAATTGAAATTTAAAATATATAATTATTATCTAATCTTGTAGAGTCATTTAACATTTTATGAAAATCGGATGTATCGTTCAATTACAAGAATAATAAAAATTATTTCGATACTAACGCACCACATTTGCCGCTTTTGACGTGCAATGTCCATTTGTGACGTGCATGATGTTTTAAATCTCCTACACCTCTCAATTAATATGCGAGGTATACAAGTAGAGGACAAGTATACAAGACAGTATACATCTCAAATTAATATAATATTCGACATCCGATAATCAGAATGATTTTTATGAAATATTACCATCAATAAATTTTGCGAATACTTGTAACACGTGAGTTCAAATGCAGTAACCCAAAGTTATGTAAATTATTTTTTTCCTTTTTATAAAAAAGATTTTTAAATTCGTAAATTTCCTGGATTTACTCGAATTTATAAGAAAATAGCAGTTTAAGTTTTTTTAAAGGAGCTCTTGTGAACAGCTTATACTTACTTATATTTGATTTCTAGATAGAATGTTAAGTTATTGCTTATTTATTTACTTTTCATGGAAAAAGCACATTTCATCGTGGTTTTCCCCTAAGTTTTATATTCCTTTTTGTATGTTACCTTCACAAAATTCGATAATTAATAATAATGTTATATATATATATATATATATATATATATATATATATATATATATATATATATATATATATATATATATATATATATATATATATATATATATATATATATATATATATATATATATATATATATATATATATATATATATATAATTCTTGAGCACAAAAACACTTAAATTTCTAAAATTTAGATAAATCATACAACCGCTAAATTTACGAAAACAATTTGAATAGAGGATAAAAAAGGATACAATATTAGTTAAATCGAAAATAGCATGAAAAAATATTTTATTTAAGCTCCTGAATATGTTTATTAACCTGAATAAAAATATTTTAAACTGTCATTTTTTTACAAATTTTGAGAATGGAAGATATAGAACGTAAGTTGAAAATAGATCTAAGCGTAAGAGGGGGTTAGAAAGCTTTAACTGAAAAAATGAAGAAACTGGGAAATCACTTCACTCCTTTGAATTACGAAAAGATTTATGAACGAGATTTAATGATGGTGAAGTTTAATGGATTAATATCTTGGGGACAAGCAATAATGTCTCTGTAATAATGAATTCTTAGTGGGAAAATTGAAGAAAAAATATTTTAAAAGATGAAAAGGCAATTTTTGATCATTTTGATGCCAAAGTTAAAAATGTAAAATTTTGTTGAACCTTTCTGGCGTGAATCCGGTTTAAATTAGGTGGGATAAAATAGATCCTAAATGTCCATCAATGGGTTAAGAAAAACATATATTTCGTTTTCAGAAACTACATTTCATTCTAAAAAAATATCTATTTTTAACCATTTCGGGCCCGGTGTACTGTTAATAGTACTTATCTTTTCATCGAGTATTATTGTGTTTTAGCAATTACTTAAACTCTTTCGACATATATAAATGATAGTATAAAGCTAGCCTTTCTTATTATAACGTCATTTATGTTTTGAAATCTGTTAATAATAATAATAATAATAATAATAATAATAATAATAATAATTATTATTATTATTATTATTATTATTATTATTATTTTTATAATAAAAGTTTACTTAATGCCAAAGTTTAGTTTACACCTTTGACTCTTCCTTTTTTTAAAACATACACTGGTTTCCAAAAATTAAGGAAAAATCACAAAAATAGCGCTAACTCGTTCAAAAAGAAAGCAATCCGTATGAAATTTGCATATATTGTTAAACTAGCTGACCCGCCCGGCGTTGCCCGGGTCCGTATTAACAATATTAAACGAACTTGAAATTTGTATGATTTTATCATTAACTGGAAGCATGCAGAAATGCATTGTCTGAAATACGTGGCAGCTGACTTTGTGAAAAATCGGTTTTAAAAACAACAACTAATATTAAGCTCTAAAAATACTTAAAATGAGCAATGAGAAACACGGGAGGGAATGCATTGGGAATGAGAAACACGGGAGGGAATATGTATCCAACGATTGCGTTAGTTTCGTGTTAAAGGTGTTGATATTTACCCGTAAAAATCACTGTTAAATCACGTAACTAATTATTTTTTTCGCATAGAAATCCCGAGTGAGATATTTTGAATTTCAAACTAATTATATCACTCTTAAATCCGACTATACCGTGAATGAAATCGATACGCGATGATAAAAGATTGGTATATAGTATTGTAATTTCAGAGCCATTTAGCAAAAGTGTATATTTTTAATCAAAGCATGCATAATCTGTGGACAAATTCCTAACCGTAAACTTTTGTACCGTAACCATAATCTGTCTGTAACCTATCTCCGATTTAACAGTACCCTACCGTAACTTCAATATAACATAAATGTAACCTAGCCGTCACTTTATTGTAACCTATTCTTATTCTAACCATCACATAAATGCAATTTAACTTTAACTTAACTTTAAATTAACCGTAATCTAACTGTAACCTAAAGTGAAATTAAATAATATCAAAGACTTACCGTAATGTAATTGCAACCTAATCGCAACCCAAATGTTACCTAATTCATGGAGTTCATGTCCATGGAAATTATTTTGTCTTGTTCGGATTTGGTTATGATTCATTAGAACATTTTCGTTCAAATTCGTATTTTTAGTTCGAATCAAATGTTTTCAATATTTTATTTAATTTTATTTTGACATTTAATTATTTCGAATTTATCAATTTCAATTTTTTTAAAAGCAAACATTTTTTTTTAAAATAAATAATATAATAGAAAAAAGACCATTTTAAAAAATTACTATTTCTTCGTAAAATATGCTTCAGCTGTAATTCATTTCTTTCAATTCGTCTTATTAATACAAAATCCCTTCACACATGCTTTTGTTTGGGACATTAAAATTTAAGCGATAAATGGTTTAATATTGCAACCCTTTTTTTGGTTTACTTCACCACCACCTATCTTTTCCTCCATGGTTTACAACGGCTGTGATAAAAAAATCTTTTAAACTGACAGTTTGCCAGTCTATGAATTTTAAAGGTCTGTTCCAGCTTTTTTAATTATTTATGCGAAAAATTTATGCAACCAACCAACCATAACTAAATGAAGGGAAAAAAAGAAGAAAAAAGGCGATTTTTTATGAGAGTGATCTTTGGAATTTAATTTATTACTCAGTTAATAAATAGAATTTCGAAATTCTGAAGCTCAGGTGCATCAGGAGAGATTTGGAGCTACTCTCAAAAAACTTTTGAGCCTCGTACATGCTGTAGATTTTGCTAGCCATCGCAGACACACACACACACACACACACACACATACACGCAGACAGAGCGTTTTGTTCTTTTATTAATATAAGATAAAAGAGGCTGAATAAAAATACAAAATGCAAATTAGTGGCGCTGCAATCGCATTGTGTCATCCGTGAGGCACATAAAAATGCACGTTAGAGAGTAAGGCTGCAGTTGTCGCTGTGATAGCGATATTTTAAATCTAGGATAGCCAATTCATTACAATGACCTCGAGGCATCATTTGCCCGCATAACTGCGATTTAGATCTATTGGGAGATTGGAGGCAGGACAAAGTCAGAAAGAGGTAGCTAGATCGCTAAATGTGAGTCATTCGGTGGTTCATAGGCTTTGACAACAATTTCGAACCACTGGTTCGGGTTCAAGAAGGTTCAGACAAGGACGGCCAAGGGTTTCGACAAGCGCCGATGACCGATATTTGCGGTTTTGTGTACGAAGCAATAGAACCGCAACCCCATCTCACCTTAGATCCTGCCTTGCTGCAGCGACTGGAAGGTCGGTGTCAATGTCTACTGTCCGTAGAAGACTTCACGAAGGTGGACTTTACGCGAGGCGACCAGCAATTTGTGTGCAGCTTACCTCACGTCACGGAGGGAACGTTCGATGTGGGCACATCAACATGTCCCCTGGACGGTTGATCAATGGAGGCGTGTTCTCTTCACCGATTAGTCCCGGTTTAGCCTCCAAAGCGATAGTAGGCGTTGTTTGATTTGGAGAGAACAGGGGACACGCTATCTTCCATCAATCATTCGTGAAAGAGATTCATACGGAGGAGGCAGTGTCTGCGTTTGGAGTGGTATTTCTTTGAGTGGACGCACATACCTCCATGTCTTTCCACATGGAACCGTGAATGCTCAGGTCTATAGTGATGACATCCTTGGTGATTATGTTCGACCTTATGCCAGTGCAATAGGTAATGATTTCCTGTTACAGCAAGACAACGCTAGACCGCACAGGGCTCGCATCGTGGAAGAATATCTTCAGCACCAAACAATTCAGCGCATGGAATGGCCAGCTCGATCACCGGACTTGAATCCCATCGAGCATGTTTGGGATGCTTTAGGGAGACGTGCCGCTGCTCTCAATCCCCCTCCTCTGACCATTGCCACGCTTACAACTGCTTTGGAAGAGCAATGGCTCTTACTTCCCAGCGAAAGCATCGAGCGCATAATTGACAGTATGACACATCGCTGTATGTACTGTATTGCTACTAGCGGTGATCATACGGCATATTAAAGGTACTTTTCCTATACAAATCTGGCAAACTGATTTTGTTAATTTTATCATTATGCTATTTTTTGAAACAAAATAATTGTCCGATAATTTCTTTTCATGTTATTTTATACCTCACTATGCGTTGTATATTGTAGCTGCGTTTCATTAAAATCTACATGTAATATTTTGAATTATCGCTATTTTTGTGATTTTACTTTTCTTAATTAATCTTGTGTTGTAAAAAACAAAAAAAAAGTTGTAACATCTGATAAACTTTGTTGTAATAGAATATTTTCAAAACGTCTTCGAAAACTCTTCCTTAACATATCATATAAATATGATTTGAATAGTTAACAAAATGTGTGCATTCGTTAGATTTTAGATAAAGAGATAATCTTTAAGCTTCAGTGTGTCCATTTGGATAGGAACGATTAAGGTTTTTAAAATGAAAATTATTTAGTTTTTAAAATGGATAAAAATTCGGATCCGAAAGGGTTAATGTTAAATTTTAATTCTGTGTATTACGTAATGTTCGTTTTTGAACCTTTCAAAATCTACACACTGAAGCATTTTAGAAAAGCATTTTTTTATTCCGATTTTAGTGAATAAGAGAATAGATTTGATGTGTAAAATTCATTTCCATGGCACAAAACAAATTGAATTATAGATAAATTCTTTTTTGCAATTCTAAATTATATTCTAGAAAATGGGTTAGAGTACAAATACTAAAACTTGCAAACAAAAATATTATTTAAATTAGAAATAAAACAAACACTTGCTTAAGCAAGGCATTTTATATAATTGAATTTAAAAGAACATTTTAAATTTATATCTTCTACAAAAAAATATTCAATTTATTCTAAATATCCGTTCACAACAACAATTGAATATAATTCAAAAGTCTCTCGTTATATATAATGCAGAAACACATTTAGACAACAAACTTTTTTTCGATAAAGCTACAAATTATTAAATATCCATTTGCTATTGACACATATATTCTCAAATACAGTACATCTACAATTATTTTTTAACAGAGATTTTCTTGAGATTATTTATTAAGCAAAATTTAAATTTTAAAACATTTCATGTAAATTTTAAAACAGATATGACTCTAAAAATTTAATATTAGAGGTTATTATGTTTAAACTGTTCTGTCAAGTAAAAACCGTATATTCCATTTTGACTCAATTTCAAAAAGTGACTTAAGGCTATTTGTTAAAATACATATCTATAGAGAAGTAGAAGAATTGGCCACGACTGTACTCTTAATCTAACATTTCTGTACATTCTGTGTTGAAAAAATTATTTTATCATCGTTTTAATGTTTACCAGTTTATAAAGTTAAAGTTATAGATTTTTTCATATGTATGTTAGAAATTATCTGGATTAGTAATGAATTATTGGGTTGCTTACCGGGCCGTGTCCGTTTGAAAAAATCAATTTGCTCCTGAAAATTCTTCACATTAATTACTAAACATTAGATATCGGAAATAATATCTTACAATTAATTGGTATAATTTTTGGATACGAATTAATTATCTCAAACGGAAACGACTTTTCGATCGACCCAATATTTTCCAAATTTGATTTTTAAAAAAGATGTTTTAAAAGTATAATCAACCACATAAACGTCCAAACAACAGTTACAAGAATTCTTGAGAGTTTTACAATTCTTTTAACCCTTTCCTGCGCGGTGTATCCGGTCTGGACATACCTAATCTTAATTCCAAATTGCAATTGGCTCCAATAATATTTTAATAAAATCTTGCTTTTACAATAAAAGCTTAAATTAAGGCATTCTTGATTTCTTAAATGTCATTTGCAAATTTCGGTGTCAGTCGATAATTTCTCTTTTACTAATAAAAAATGTCCGAGCCGGAAAGGGTTAAATAAGTGAACGTATATTCTGCTATTTTTAGAGAGTATAATACAGATAACTATATCCTTGCTTTCACATATTTAGTCAGCATACTTATATTTGACATATTAGTGTAGTTTCTTAATAATTATGTTTTAAAGTTCTAATACAATACATAATTTTGCAGCACCTAAAACCGCCAATAAGTAATTATTCAAATAATAGAATGTCGCAATGAAATGAACATAAAATCGAATCAATACGCAGAGTGCGTTCACACAAGTAAAACACGTGTCCATAAATGAACAAGGTCACAAGTGAATTGAGTTTGATTCGGACCCTGTCCCCTTATAAGCACGTGTCTACTTCGACTGATGAAGATCTGGCATAATAATGCGACTAAAATAATAAAAAAATTCTTCAAGTTCTATGAAGCATGCAGTAAGAAATCAAATTTTACGCTTCCTCAACCCCTTTTCTTATTTATTTTACTATTGTAAAGATTATACAAAAGATTAAGCAGAATGTTGGCTATTATCTAATAGCAACAATGTTTGAAATGAACAAAACTTTTGGAATCACTAGTATGAACATATTACAGAAAATTTCTCTCAAATGACTGTAATTCTGGGAGTTGATGGGAGAAGAAATACATATAAAATCCATTATTGTTAATGTATACAACACTAAACGGAAGTGATTTTTTGAATTTGAACATATCGAAATGGAATAAATTGGATGATTTCATTAGATTGTAAATAGCTGTACGTTATAATAGGAAACATTAATAATATTCTTAAAGCAAGATATGATTTTTTGAGAAATCTATCGATATTATTTAAAATAATAGTATTTATTATATTTTTTATTTAAAAAAGTATTAAATTATGTCATACATTTTTTTTTTCAAATAAGCAAAATTAGTTTTATTTGTTGCGTTGATAAGATTCATTATTGTAAAAATTATATACACAAAAATTGTGCTTTGGAATATTTGCTTGGGAATTAATATTTTCTAAGTTAAAAAGCAAAAATTCGGTTTATCTAGAAAATGAGTCCTTTTTTTTATTTTAAGAAACGTGCTATTTGTACAAAAGCAGAAACGCGAAAACAATCAAATTAGATTTTGAATTTAGATAAGTTAATTTGTGACATGCTAAAGCAAATTCGAAATTAAAAATACTGCTTAAGGTACATCGAAAAATACTCTAGTGATTGCTATTTTTCTTTCTCTTAAGAAATGCATGTGATATCTTAATTAGAACACGAGACAATTATTTGACTTGAATTTCAGAAAATTTCCTTTTTAAGGGTTATGCCTTTGAACACGTTGAAAAAGCAAAAAAATATTACTATGATCAAGCTTCAAAATTTGTGTAATAAGTAAAAACAAAAGATCAAAATAAAGCTTTTAAATATAAAGCTTATATTTAAATTTATATGTAAACAATATACCGGGTGATCCAAAAGTCACGACGAAATTTAAGAACAAATAATTCGAAAACGAATCAAGATACAAACATACGGTTTGCAACAAACGGATGGAAAATAAACCGGGTTTTGTGTGGCTACAAAAAATAGTTCTATTGGCAACCAACAGATGGCGCTATCGGATTCCTGAATTGAAAGGATGACAGGCACTCCAAACTGTTACCTTTATGCAAAATGGAGCAACACCTCATATTGCTGTGCCTGTGTAACGCCTGCTACGCTCAATATTTGGAGAAGAATCGCATTATCAGTTGTTACTTAACACTAGAAGCGCCGTTGGGGTCATTTCACCTTTTTTTCCAATTTCCAATGCTTTATTTCGACATGTAAGCGAACACCGCAGCTCATATTTTTTTACTTTTTCTGAAATACTATCAAGCATACTGTGACAATTTTTCATATTTCTGCATTAATTATTAAAGAAAATAATCATAGAAATACCTAAAACAGCCAAGAGGGGTCATTTTGACCCCCCATAAGAAAAATGACAAATTTTCAAGTTAAAGTCTGTTTTTGAATCCCCGATATCTCGTTTTTGCTTACTGCGCAGGAGGACACTCATTTCTTATTATAATTATTAAAAACAGAAAAGTAAACTCCATTTTGCTTTATTTGGATGACGCATAGTGATGCAGGGGGATGGGAAGTAGTCTTTTCTCTGTTGCGTGCTCGCCTTCAATTAGGAAGGTTCTTCTTAGCATTTCGACTCTATAATGAAATAGGCAGGCATCCTAGCAGCACTGGCGTAATGTAAATTTACAGAATGCGTCGTATTCTGAAAGCAGTAACAGGGATGCCGTACAAAATTCTACCAAAGTGATTTCCCTTGTTTCTTGCGGATCAGGAAGCTCACGTAGACAAGGACGAGACAATAACATACCTAACATTTCTGCTGGCAACAGTCGCAAAAAGTACACATATTCAAACGATATTCTTTGGATTCCGATGAGCCTTATCAGCCCTACTTCCACTACAGATTGCACACCAGCTCAAAATATTGTGAAAATTGCAAGTGGAACAACATCGTTTGCTCGTCGTAAAATTGGGACAAATGCAACTTCTGCCTGACCTTTGATGGTGATTGTAGCAATGCTGTTCAAACATGCACATTTGCTGAAGCACTACGTCACCTTGGATTGCAAATTGCGCCTGATTGCAAATTGTTATTTGTGTTGTAATCCTGGAGAAGAAATAACCATTGTTAAACATTTGTTGAAATGTAAATCAAGGTGCAGATTTATCCAATACATGGCAAATAACCCGCACAAATTATGATCATGTTGCCACCTCCTCCTAATAGATCAAGTGATCTGAAGCAAAAGAAATGTGCCTTTAACATTGCAAGATATAAAATAAAACTTATGTAAGCTGTAAGGGATGTCAAACTAATTTAAAAAAAATGGTAAATGTGTTGCTTTAACAGTCTATGACGCATTTTTCTGTTTTTAGTCTAAGTAACTTTTGAATACATTTATATGCTTATTCAGGTTTTTTTTCTTTATTTTCTCATTTGAAGCATATTGTGTGCTTATTTGAATTATTTGCATTTGTAACTTTTGTTTCTTTTCTTATCACTTTTTTGTGTAATGTTATTATATTATGATATATATATATGTTATATATATGTAATTAACTATATTGTGCGGTATTGTGTAATAAAATATATTGAATTATATATTGTCATTTATATACCGTCATTTTTAAAAAACGTAAAAATGGGCATAGACGTACTCTAATAATTAAATAAATAAAAAAGAAAATTATAAAATCTTCAAAAAAATTTATATTTTGCAATTTAAACATCATTTATCAAGAAAAAAACATTTTTATTTTGACAGGGCTTGAATTTCTTACGGGGGTCAAATTGACCCCAAACGGCGGTTTTAGGTAAGTCCAAAATCCGGCTGTTCTAGTGTTAAATCACGCATGGACTCCAGGATCTCCCGATCTGACACCCTGGGACTTTTGGCTGTGTGGGTTATTGAAGTCAAAAGTGTACCGCGACCAAGCAGCACTCCTATCACCGGCATCACTGAAAGACGTCATCTGCCAAAGTATGTCTGCCATAACGCAAGAAATGCTATTATATACTGCGAACGGTGAGGTACCTCACCTCACAGCTGTACTATTGAACGATGGACAGCAAATTGAACATTTACTGTAGTACTAATAAAATGTAATTAAGCTGAATTACAAGTTGCCATCATTTTTTTTTCATTTGTAAATCATCTTTTGGTGTATTATATCACTATAGCGCCATCTGTTGGTCGTCGACAGGACTATTTTTTTTTTGTTGCCACACAAAACTCGGTTTCTTTTACATTCGTTTTGTGCCAACCGTATCTTACTTTCTTGTTTCGTTTTTCAATTATTCCTTTTTAAATTTCGTCCTGACTTTGGGATCACCCAGAATATACCTTTAAATTCATAAATATATATTGAAATTATACGTTTAAAAATAGATATGATTGCACGAGAAAAAAAAAATAATGCGTCTTGTGCACATGGTAAAATCTGAAAATAAGCACCTAAAGAGGAAATTTTGTTGAAAAATACATAATAATGTTACCTTTATTCAAAAACAAGAATATTTTCAAAAAATAACGACTAAATTAAAAACAAATAACTTAATAATTAAAAAAAATAAAAATTTTCACTTTTTTAACACTAGAACGCCGTGAAACTGTCAATTTCACACCGATCGCTGGACTAATTTTACATTCGAACCAGAAAGATCTTCAAGAAATTAGTTAGATATCAGTTGCGATAAAATGAGCTGAACAAATAAACTAAATAATTCCAAATTATTTTTCTGGTTTTAAATATATTTTATAAAATTTGCGTAAAATTTTCCGGTGCTTTAGTGTTAAAGAATATTTTCAGAGTACACAACAAAAAATAAAACAGTTTCTTATCTTTTTTTCGTTTTAAGTTATAGATAATGCAGAAATGAATGGCGCTAAAATTTTTTGACATGCATTGTTTTTTCGCAACACGGCATGAAGTATCCAAATTCATCGTTTTAAATTAACACGACTCAAATTTTTATCATTACATTGTGCATCACACAGAGTCTAAATAAAATTGTCATAAATAGTAGACCAATCGGAATTCTTTAATGTGGTATTTTTCGTATCATTCAGAAATAATTGCACAATTAAAATATATATTAAAAAAATCGAATATTTTTAAGTTTTAAAAATATCCTACCACCTTAATTATTTATGTACCGGCGGTACTTAACAGTACCATTAAAATTACTTATTGCAAAATTCTTTTAATACATCAATTAATTGTAATACTGTTTAGAATGAGTTACAGATATATTACTTTATTTTATTCCAAAAGCATTATTGGTTACACAAAACATAAAAAGTGATTTTTTTTTTTGCCTTTGGCTAATTCCATGGGTTTTGTAGTGTAAGTCACACAACTTATTAATTGCTATGCTTTTTAGCCACCGTTATTTTCGAAAAGTTTGCCTAGTCTTATTCAATTAATGAGAATGTGCCAATAAAATTAATCACATTTTTTTCGTTCCACAATACTGGTAGCCAAAAATCGTAGCCTGTGACATACACTAAAAGTACTCATGGAAAATGCATCATTTTAGCTTTGTTGGCGCTGAGGCAGAAGGGTGGGACTTGTTCAATTCGGAAAAACATTTATATTTATATAGCAAGAACATCACATTTGTACATTTTACAAAATACTAAGAAAACAATTAAAAATAAAATATTTGATTAGGGTTATAGATATTGCTCAAAATCCCTGTAAATTGAAATTAAATTAATCCTTCTAAATCCTTCAAACCTTCTCAAATTTATTAAATGATTATGTTAATATTTTAATTTAGTTTAAACAATTTACTTAAAATGCTTTAGAATGTAAAAATTTCATGAATTCATAATTCGGTAGATAAAGGGTTAAGTAAAGAAAAAAATATTACAACTGTAAATTTCATTTTACATTGAAGACAGCTCTATCGGTATAAAATTGTCAGTGCTGAACTGACGCACTGATCTCTAGGGTATGAATTGTGCATTCGTTTTTAAAGGCACATGGGACATGTCGCCAGGTGAAATGATACAGTTTTTGCAAAATATTTAACAGAATGTCTTTTATTTAAATATAGAGATAGAAATGATTTTTTTACAGAAAATATACACTTAAAAATTAATTAGTTTTTTTATTAGTTTTTAAGAGCTAATTAACTAATTTACCAATTTTTGAACAATATATCCTTTCGGTACATTTTTCTAAAAAAAGGTATTGCATATATTATCTTAAAATTTGTTGTGGTGTAAGAATTCATACAATGTTAGTATAATAAGAAGCGATTTTCATTTTGGTTCAAAAGAAATAAAATTAAAAAATATATATTAAAAAAACTTTTAAAAACGTTAAAATTTCAAGTAGATTTTTTTATTATTTTATAAAAACAATTCATTTAGATTTATAATATTAAATAGTTTTAAAGAAACACGTTAGTTGTGCAATTTTGGGAACTTTCAAATATGTACCTAAAATAGACTTAAAATGCCAAGTAAAAGTAGAACAAAAACAAACCCCCCCCCCCCCCAAAACTCGCTTATTATTATTATTATTATCGAGAAATTAATTGTTGTATTTTCAATAAGTGTGAAAACGCAGAGTGTAGTTTACGACAAAGTTCATAACTAGAAATACAAATAATGTAGAAAAACTTTGCAAACGTCTTAAATAACGGTAATATCAATAGACATTTTCAAAATAAAAAAGTGGAGTTTATTAATTGCAAGATGGTACCCGTTGAATTTCGACGAAAGTAAATGTTTAAGAGAGAACTGTTTCATTGATTTATAATAAACCTACAAAATTAGCTACTGTAAAAAATGCATCTTGTAATGGTCACTATAACTCTCAAGTATCTGCGATGTTCAGAAGTTTGAAAATTCACAGTAACAAAAATTGCAAGATCGAAATTTCATTGTAAATTTGAAAGTGTTGCCATTCGCAAAATGATGCATGTGTTACTCTCAGATATGTGTGGTTTTGTTGATAGAACTAATACGTTAGCCTGGTACTAATAAATGGCATTTTCATTCGGGAAGAATTCACAGATAAAACATGTTTTCAAATAAGAAAATTATTCGATAAGAAATGATGATTAATGTAGTGTACATGACGAGTTTTTTAAACAGTGTATTTTATACTGTTATTATAATTAAAGAGAAAGTTCAAATATAAATAGTACGATGTTATTAATTTACATATATTAATATATTTCAATTTAAAAATATATCAAGCTTTGTCATAAAAAAAAAATATTTAAGACTTAAAAACAGTAAGTAGTAAACAATTGTACTACATTACATGCTTTTATTTATTAAATAAAAAAAAAGAACCTTCGATTGTTTTCATTTGTAAGTGTACCGAGATGTTACGACGGGTATTAGTAAACACGAACATCTTGGAACTGGTGGATTTGAAACTAAAACATTCGTGTTATGGCACGAACATTAAAAAATTTATCAACATCTGAACAGAGACATTTGTAACAGAGCCACATATTTCCTTTAGTTATTGACAATTAAATTTAAACATTCCGAATTTAATGACAGTTTTGTACTATTTGGAATTAAAAGTAATTTCAATATTTGCTGAGAAAAATTGCTATAATTTCATGATAAGGAAAAATGGATTAAAACACACACACAATCAATGCATTTTTTAAAGCCCAACCATTATTAACAGCCATTCTCAACCTTTTTTCACGCGGGCCACAATCATAAGTTTCTGATTTTAGGCGAGCCGCAAACTACAGTTTCCTAATTTAGGCGGGCCTAAATACACATATAAAAAGGTTTAAAAATCATAAATAAAAAAAGCATAAGTAGTCTAAGAATGCAATTTAACAAAGTCAATGTCATCACTAACTTTTTTCGCGGAAGTATTTTCACCAAACTATTAATTACCACTCATTTCAAATAATAGATTCCATAATAAATATTTATTGGAAATGTAAAAATATTCCGCGAAATTTGCTGATTGAAATTGATACTGTAAAATGTTTTTTGTGCTGCTTTTTTTTTCACTGACAAAAAATCAACCCTAAAAAATAGTTATTAGACATAAAACTTAATATTATAACAATGGTTAATTTTCAAAGAGATTTTCTTTGATAAAACCATGTTCTTTCTATGAAAGAAATACATAATGCAAATTTAATTTGACGTGACATTTGATTACTGTTAAAGCTTAAAAAATATGTACATTAAGTAGAACAAACAGGATTACATGCAAAAAGAACTTTTGACTTGGGTAACGGTTTTTACACAATTTCATTTAAAATCTGTTCTGTTATATACATAATTACCTTCTGATGAAAATGAATAAAACAACACTAAAAATCACAAATGCTTTTTATGCGCGTCACAATTAATTGTATGAATATAGATAAATAATTATGTGTCTCGAGCAGAAGTAAAACAGAGACCGTAGGTTGTTTATGGCTGCTTTAAGACAATTTTTAACATCATCACTGTAAAAAAAATAATAATAACTATTCAAAAAATCCGTTATATTTACGTCAAAAACTGACAGTAAAATTAGACAGTGAAAATGACAGTAGAATTACATGCAATAAAAAATTTCCATTTAATTGTACTGCCAACATTGCTTCCAGCATTTTTTGCTGTAAATTTAACAGATTTTTTTTTACAGTGCTTAGTCCTTAAATGATTTCATTTAGAATTGCCCATAGATATTTTGTCAGGATTTAGTGAACACCAATTTCTTTGAACTGGTAAATTTAAAACCGAAACTGTTTTTTTTTTCTTTTCACCTTCAGGAAGGATGTCAATCAAATATCGGACAAATAAATATTTTTTTCATGATAGTTAACATCATGTAATAAATTTTTATAACGACATAAAGTAGAAAATATTTATAATGACATAATGTAGAAAACATTTGCGGCAAATAATTAAAGAGCGAGAAATCTTCTTGAGAGAGGACAATGTACGGTTATTTACTGATATATAATATAGTATGAAGAGAGAGGATATATTTTTTTCACTAACGCCTGGGTCATCTTTATAGCATTTTACCAACTGAAACACTTAGAACAACACACAACTTTTCACTTTTTCATTTTGTTAGCAAAGTGCCTTTTAAGCAATTAAAATTTTAAATATTATATAATGCAAGGCATGAGAAATTTTCTACAGAAGAATATTCCAAGAAACCATTCCAAGAATTATATAACCATATATGTTTAAAGTGTAAATAAACAATATTTCTATTAAAAGGGTATAATGAATTTATGAGAATTTAAAGACTGCTCTTCACTCATAATAAAATATTTCCATTTTGAACATGGATATCGACCAACGATGGGAATACCGACATTTTTTTGGTGTGGCACATAGAATTGATTATCAAATGGTCTAACGTTACTCTATCGAAAGAAACAGGGAAGGGATCTTGAAAGTCTATAGTGCATGATTTTTTTTCCATAGGATAAAATAATATATAGCGGGTGTGTAGTTTCTTTCTGCATCACTGTCATGCCTTATGCTATAGTTATATAGTTATATATATGTTTTTTGAAAGAAAAAAAAACGCATACCTTCAAAATTCAATTAGCGCAAAAGCATTTCTATTAAACGCTTATGTGAAAGATATGGGAATTTAACACGTTTTTATCGTTTCCCGTAACAAAATATTTCCTTCATGAAAGTAACTAACAATCAAACATAGAAATACTGAAAATATTACATGACACTTGACGTTTATTATCAAATTGTCCTATGTATGAAATATTTTTCGTCGCCTGAAAACGAAAAAAAGCAAAATGATCTTGATAAAAGATGTTAACAATGTATTATTTTTTAATTATGATTATTCTTAATAAAATTCATAATACAGGATATTCGTACTATGATTATTCATGGTAAAATTACCATGAAGTGGGTAGATATTATTTTCTTAACTACTACTGTGTCTTACCCTATAGATTCATAATTATTTATACTTTTTTTAAATAACCGCAAATGTCGAAATTCCAATTAAATGATATCTTGATTAAAAGTGTATAATGAAATTACGAGTTTTTAACAATTTATTATCGTATCTCGTAATAAAACATTTTATTCATGAACGTGGATATGTAGCCATATCAAAGATGTGTCTTCGGATTTTTTTTCCGTGACGCATAACTTTGATTGTCAAATGATCCAACGTGAGAAATATTTTTCCTGGATTGGGACCATATAAAGAGGAAAATGATCTTAAGAGTGGGATGATGTTTAAGATAAAGTATTATCATGTTGTTGAATATATTTATACTCAATACCATCGTATTTTATGCTGTAGTTATGTAGTCATATATGGCTATTTCCATGAGTACTTGTAGTGTAAGTCACAGGCTACGATTTTTGTCTACCGGTATTATAGAACAAAAAAATGTAATTAATTTTATTGGGACATTTTTATTAATTGAATAAGGCCAAGAAGACTTTTCGAAAATAACGGTGGCTAACAAGCAAAGCAATTAATAAGTTATGTGACTTACACTACAGAACCCATGGAATTAGCCATATACATTTTCTGCGAAAACCGCATGTATACAAATTTTTTCCACTAAATAAGCATGTTGAAGTCATAGGAATTTAACAATTTCTTGCTGTATTTGGTAACAAAATGTTTCTTTCACGAACATGGATATTAATCAATGTTAAGAGTACTTTTTTTTGTAATATTGGTTTTGAAAATTTTGAATATAGGATATATTTGTCTTCGCTTGGAAACACAAAAAAGGAAATGATTTATGCGTAGAGCGCTACTAAATATTTTTTTTGGAATTACAGCGAGGTTCTTAAACAATGGATTTAATTTTGAGGGAAAGTATTATTTTGAGCTCTTAAACTGCATCAATGAAAAATTTTGCAAATGAAATTAAAAATGTAATTAAATAATAACGAGTGTCAAATTCTTCTCTTAAATTCTATTTTATTGCTTAATATATTGATTGCAAAAGCATGATTATACTTTTTAAAAATGATTATACTTTTTAAAAGGTTGTAGAAGTTCGGAATGGCTATTTAGGATAATGCATTTTTTCTTTACCTTTTTTTACATAAAAATTAACAGATCCATAATTATAATAAGTTAAATTAATTTACTAGACCTTTGTTAGATGAAGCATTGGTATAGTATAGGAGTGAAAATTGAAAAAATAAACGTCTACGCATAAATAACGGGAAAAAATGAAGCTACACGGAATTCCTGCATGAACATCGACTTTAACTATCGAAACATTCAATTCTAAAAAAGGGGTTTCCTTTTTAAACTATATTTTTAACAACAACAAATAAACATTCAATTCTAAAAGAGGGGTTTTCTTTTTAAACTATATTTTTTAACAACAACAAATAAACATTTATATATATATCCTATTTCCTTTGATATAAATAAGTAAAACTGCGTTGATCAATGGTTTTAAATAAAAATGCATAATATTTTCTTTATAAAACGATCTAGTACAAAGTTAAACAGCATATAGAAATTCAAACTCATCGTGTCGCTGTAACCATTTCGAACGAAGGATAAATCTTATGTTCTAATTCATTTCAGAAGAAAATAAGTTATGTGGAACACTTAGTAAACACGCTTAAGCAAAATTGTATCTGTAAATAGACATACATAAGCGAAGGTAATGGTGCACTTGTATAAACAAAAATTATGAGTAACAAAAATATTAAATGCTTAAATGTTAAGTAGCACGTAATTCTGGAAGAAGACTTACATGATTCGTCGGTGTTTGATCATTGATTGATCGCCATGTTCGTGTCGTAAGCGAAGGGTTTCGGTTTTAAATCCGCTAGTTCAAAGACATCCGTGTTTACTAATACCTGTTAAAGTATCAAAGAATAATAAAAAAAACTAAATTATTTGAAGGTTAGTGGTCTTAGAAACTTTATGAAGGTTATTGCTCTTAAAAAATAAGAGTACTTTTAAATTCACCAGTTCAAACACAGCCTTGATTGCTAATGCCTATTAAGGAATTAATGAGTAATTAAAAATGAAATTATTTGGATGTTAATGGTCTTAAAACTTATTTGAAGGTTACTGACATTAAAAACATGTGGATTAAATTGTTTACGTATCCGTTGATACTAATATAAGATTTACACGATTTTGTTTCTATAAAGCGTAAAATATTTTTAATTCGAGTATTCTTCTAAATATAGACTTGTAATTGCCAAATTTATACAATTTAAATGAACAAAAATAAGTACACTTTTTAAACACAGTTTTCTATTAAAAATAAATAAAAGATTGTTTTAAAGGCCAATTCCTCCCTATGAATGTTTCTACCTAAGCTTTTTAGGGACAAATAATTGTGTTTTTGTTATGTTGAATTCTCACCGGCAATTGGAAAAAAATAATCAAAATAAGGGAAAGCAATTTTATAATGTTTTACCCACAGAGTACGGTACAGAGAATCAACTTTCATACACTGTAATTGCAACTTGTTTAACATGGGATTACGCATAGACAGTAGCGATACGAGCGGATGACTCTGAAACTACGATCATAACATAAGAGAGGTTGCTAATTCGGCGAAACATCGCTTCCTTGGCGAAAAATGATAAGGGAAAAAAGGAAAAAAATACAGCGATGACTTGCTGCTTCTTATTTTGAAATTTATGAAAGAATTATTTTAATATGAAATAACTTTGACGTATTCGTCTTGCAAACAATACATGTGCCTCTTCTTAACATAACGACCTAATAATTTAAACTTGAAAATTCAAGAACAATAACAGTAATAATTACGAATCAATATAAGCGCGGAAATCTAATATCAAATAGCATAAGCACATGTGCAAAGATAATCAAATCAGCATTCAGCAAGAAGTGCCAAGCCAGAATATGGTTACAGTTAAACAGAAATCACAAGGATAAGAATCGCCAACGCGATGGTTTAGTTTTTAAGTGATCCACTGAGGGCGTTCTTTTCAAGCCGAGTTGAGGCTCTGTCCGTACTCTGTGGTTTTACCAACAAAGTTATCAAACTGAAATGTAATAAAAAAATTCTGGTGCTAATATCGATTAAAATTAGATGCAATATAATGTATCAAATTCTTCCTCAAGGGGTTAAAGACAAATTATACGGCTATTTTTTAAGTTCTAAATTTAAATATCGCCATTAAACTCGATTGAAAATCATACATTAGAACGCCATTGTAAAACTAACATTTTTTCTTCTGAAATAATCAATTTAGATTAACCTTTTCAAATCTAACCATATTTTGAAATGCTTATAAGCATTGGATCAATTATGTTTCAAGTTTTGCATCACATAGGTGACAATGTTAGCTTTTTAATAAATTATTAATATCAGCTATTCGTTTTAATTTAAATCCAATCATTATTTCGAAAATATTTCACGCTTAATATCTTATATTAATAGCAAGACAGATTGCTAAAGATATCTGAAAAAGGCATTCAGGAGAAAATCTAAAATTGTATATGCATGTTTAGGAAGCATTTATGAATCAATTTCTATAAAATGTTGTATAGTTTATGATTAATGTTATTCAACAATATTAATTTAATATTTTATATAATAAGATAATTCAAATTCAATCGAATTTATATAGATATGTACGGTAAAATATAATTATAATTATTATGTTCATACAAGATTAAAATTGTAGGAAAAATACATAGATAAAATTATTTTACATAAATGAATTAGCATATGGCGAAATAATCATTAGAAAAATTTCGATGTAATTATTTTCAAGTATTGCAAAACGACAAACATGTCATTGGATATTAAAATATTGTATGAAACATATGTGTTACGGTAGAAAATGTAATATATATATATCTTTTTCAAATATATATTTTTAATACTTTTTGCATTCCAGTTAACTCATTCAGACATTCATCTCCATTGATTAGTAATTGTATTAACTTTACCAAAATTTACGTTTAAAATAAGATAGGGTTGTCTTTTTTATTCGTAACCGTCCATATACCAGAATCTATTTTAATATACTTTAAAATAGTGAGTGAAAACTAAGGGCCTCTGTGGCCGAGAGGATAAGACGCCGCTTTGCTAATCTGGAGGTTGTGGATTCGATTTCCACTGGCTCCATTGCACACACACTTTGTGTGGAGCTCCTGGTTGTAATTCTCTTGTGATGTAAAGTTTCTTGTGCTATTTCGTACTTGTATATTGATGATGACTTATAAGCAGACTTTCATGTCTAGCACACAAGTCAGATGTATGTTATTCAAATAAAAACAAGAATAAAGTGAAAACTAAGAGATATTTTCGTATTTTAGAAAATTAAATCTGTAAATATACCGGGTTTTTTTCCAAATTATATTAAATAATAGTTATACTTAAAAGAGTTGCACATAATACTATTTTAAAATTTAAAATAATTGAAAAATACTAACTTATTTATCCTGTGATTTAGATCTTTGATGCTTCGATAATATAATTTACTGGTGTTATATTTTAAGTTTTGTCGGTAACAGTTAAGGAGTATATGATATAGTAAATTCTGTGAATCATTAAGTAATATATGTAATACTCATATCATACAGACGATAGCAACAGCTGACGGATAAATTCCGGTTTTTTACAAAATTTAAAATTTCAATTAAACATCCCATCTTTTATAGAATTTTTTTTCCAAATGTAGTTTATTTTAAAACTGTTAACTTTATTCAGTTTTTAATTTTTATACACTTTTTTATGGATTTGTTGTTTTTTACTTTCCACACTATGTACAGCCAAAACATAATGAGTAAACCGTTTGCATTTTTGAAATTGTATAAATAGTCAAGAAAAAACATAAATTTACCAGGTATGCAACCGAACTAGAAATTTAAAATACTGAAATTATTCGATTCAAGAATTTTACACAAACAAGAAATTCTTTGCAGATATTTTGCCATTAACCATGGCATGAGGCCAATAGCAAAGCGTCACTTATACTAAATTGAAAAACATTATATAGATACACTAGCAGGCTATGGCCGTGCGCTGATCCATTTTTCCAAACAAATCTTGACTCAAACAAAATGGTCATTTGAATTTTCTTTTTTAAAGCAGTGTAGGCCATCACCTGGAATGTCCTTCCGCAATGCTGAAAACGATGCCAGTGCCAATGTCATTGCGATATTGCATTATTGTATGCCTTCGACAAAATTTGGGTAATTAAGTACCATCTCTCTTATTTGATCATTTATAGTAGAGTTTGATATGAAAATGAGACCGTTGTGACACCAGGAATCAAAATGTTCTCTACTCATTGCATTATTTTGTCAGAAAGCATTGCAATGATTATCAAACTCTATTAATTTTCAAATAGCACATTATCATTTGTTAGTTCTTAAACTCCCGAATTTAACTTATATATTTATTAGAACAATGAAGCATAAAATGTGTGTTTTAAAGCTGAATTATTTGGGTAAAATTAAAATTACATCAGTTTCACTGCCTCTTCATTTTTTTAAACCAGTTGCAGGGCTGTCACAGGCGACTATTTTTACATTCCGTTCGCACCACTATTTTTCTAATATAAATTTCAAAATAAATTTTTCTTGCAAGTGTTGTCAAAGTGTATGTTAAGGATTTCTGTTTAAAGAAAGTGGTGCCAGTTAGAGTTAAAAAAAATAGTCGCCTGTGGCAGCCCTGCAGTTGCAAACATGTATCTGTTAAATCGGGAATAATCTTGATGCTAAATTTTGTAGAAAAATAAACCTTCAGCTTGTAATCAATTCCATTATGATTTTTGGCGTCAAACATTAGTATTGCTTATAACGATTTGTTACAAATGTACCAGACTTATTTCGTGTTTATTGTCAAATGAAATTGAAGTTTACAATAATCTGTTATTGGCATTTAATCTTATATCTTGGCGATAGTTTTTTTTTTTTTTTTTTTTTTTGTTCAACGGGGTAATAAAGTAGTATTTAATAGTTAATTTTTGATGAAATTCTGTTCATAGTGCTTAATATTAATTAAAACTGCAAGATAAACATGATAAACAAAATTTTCTACTGTCAGTATTTAATGAATATTTTTTTCTTAGCCAATTTTAAAGAATTTTTTTAACCTAAATGATTGATAAATTAATTGCAAATATTTTTTTTTAATTCTATATCATTGATATTCCGAATATTTTTCCTGCACATTGCAAACATTGCTTTTTTAGGGATAGTAAAATAACTACAGATGAAAAGTACATAATAAGGCTAAAACACAGAATTAACGACAACTTGGCGAATGCCTCTACGGAGATTTGAAAAGTACGCCAGTTCTGTCAACTTAAATATCCAGATAGAATTTTAATAAATAATAGATACTACTTTATTATTCCATAGATCAATTTCGCCAAATTATACATATTGCAAAACCATTTACCATATTATACAAACGAATATAACTTTTATTTTAAATAACCAAAGAATCAATAAATTACGAAAATATTAATAGAAATACAAATAAAACGTCGAATTAAAAAGTAGTTAATGACGTAACAAACGCATGTAACATGTTTAATTTCAAATGAATGTGACATTTATGATCATCCATTATTCACATTTAATCTTTTATTTTGGCGGCAGTTTTTTGGTCGAAGGGATAATCAAGTAGTACCAAATAATATAAAAAAATATAAATAATAATATAGCCAATAATATTTTGGTCATGTGTCATGTATGGATCACGTTGGTGCGATTGCAACAAAATTGTGATTTTATGGATTGCGTGGTAATCTGGTTGTTGTTGTTTATTTACTAATAAACTTTGTTTCTTTACTTTTCTTTATTTTTTTCTTTCTTTATTGTTTTGTTCTATAATTATTAATTAAACTTCACTCATTTATTATTGTTTCCTTTTTAAAATAATAGAAAATAATTAAAAATAATATAACATGTAACTGGTATTTGAAAACGCAGTATTTGCCAAATTGATGTCAGATTTAAAAAAAACGCGCCAAGGTGATGCGTACATAAAAATGGAAAAATGTTTATAATAATGTAAACAAAAAAAGTAAACAAATAATTAAAAAATCGCTTTTTCGATTTAAAAAAAAAAAAAATAACGCCAAGCAGTCGTTAATGCTTTAGTTGCATCAATAGTAAATTTTCTTTTCTTCGTTTGTTTCATAATGAAAAACCATAAATTTAATAATCTCAAATAAAATAATCTGACAAATTTTTTATGATCTCGTTGATGATCTAGAAATCTCCTTAATACATAAACAAAAAGGCAAAGATGTCATATGCGCCGAGTTTGGCGAGATAATTTTTTATGTCAATTTGGCGGAAACATTGTTTTCGAATACCAGTTGCATGTATATATTTAAATTATTTTCTAGTATTTAAATAGTAATAAAAATTTATGAAAAAAGTTTAATTAATAAGTATATAACAAAACAATTTATACAATTTATAAAGTAAATAAGCATTTTATTTATAAATAAATATTAATAGTCGGGTTAATATATCTCAGACAAAATAATGTCAATTTAAAGTCGATTAGTTACCTCGGTGATATATAATATCTGTGCCAATAAAACTTTCAATAATATAGTAAATATGCTATTTGGCGGTGCTCAATTATTGAAGATTAGTCCAATATCATTTTGAATATTATCTAACACAGGAAAAATATGAAGAAAATTGAAGAAGAAATGGCTAATTAAAACAAACTTGCAAAATATTTTGGCACAAATGCCTTATGTGCACCACATTTGTGCATTTTTTTTCCTTTTTTACGCCAATTTGGCGAAAACTTCATTTTAAAATATTAGTTACATATATATTTTAATTGTTTTCTATTATTTTAAAAAGGAAATAAAAATAAATAAATAATGTTTTGTTAAAAATTATAAAATAAAACAATTTACATCATTTAAAAGAATAAATAAGAGTAAATAGTTTATTAATAAATATACATTAGCCGAGCTACCATATAAACATAAAATCGACGTTTTGTTGCAATCGCGCCAATGTGGTGCATATATGACATCTGTGCCATTTTTTTTCAGCAGGCAATTTTTATTTCAAGATGTTGAATTTATCGATAGTAATAACACGAAATTGCAAAAAATTCATTTAAATTGCATACATTTCCTTGTTCAGTTTGTAAATTTTAAAACTAATTTTCCCTGGAAGAGAATTTGACAAAATTGTGCAAAAAAGTATGTTTGTTGATTGCAATTCTCAAAATTGTGGTGGAAAACTTTTGAAAAAGAATGACATTATTTTACAATATATATGTGTGTGGCAGAATTTCACACTAAAGCTAAAATTTAAATATTTGATTACAATTTTTAAAATATTAACTTATGTTTATTGAATTTACAATTGTATACTAAAATATACTCCAAAAATTATCTTCTTTTGGAAAAAACAACATTATTGCCACCTAATGTTAGACATATGCATTTTTGGCTTAATTCTTTGCCGACAAAAGTAAAAAAAAATCTCAAAGAAACAAATATATAACTCACAATTACTTTTATAATTAGATCTGTCTTTTTCTGGAGTAAGTTATATACTATCGAAATTTGATAAAACAGAGAAGAAAATAATAGAAAGGAAAATAAATATCGTTCAAAATTCATTTAATAAAATTTTTAAGTTTTTTTTTATTCTAACGCAAGGATAAGTCGTCAAATGTTGCATCAAATGTAATATTTCACGTTAAGTTATTTTTTAAGCGTTACAGATATTTCTTTTATTTTTAAGATAAATATTTTTTTTTATAATATCATGCCTCATTAAATGGTTTTTCTTTATTATTATTATTATTATTATTAGTAGTAGTAGTAGTAATAGTATTATCAATAGTTATTTTCTGCTTTTATTTGCAAGATGTTTGTAATATTTCTAAGAGATATATCATTTTTAATTTGTTTAGTAATGATAATTTTCGCCAAAAAATATCTACTGGCAACCCTTTCATCAAAAATAACCGAAAAATACGAAATTTAGTACGAAAAATAAGAGTTATCCCTATATATTTGTATCATAAACCTCCGCAAAAATATTTCCTATCGAATGATATAATCTGCAAAAAGATCCATCGGGTAGTTTTTGAAAACACCCGTTTGGAAGTTTCAGAACTTCTGCTTTATAATATATATGATATGATTATTAATATTCTTCATTGGCATTATTAGTGGGAAATAAAAAAAATATATTAAAAAATTAATGTTAGAAGGGTGAATGTAGAATGGTAAAACAAAAAAATCACCTATAAATGTTCTATTATCCAACAAGCCATTTTTGTGTTGCCTAGCGACTCTAATTTTTTTAAAATAAAAAAAATATATATTGAAGCTATTTTGTTTAACATGCAATATTTCTTTTTTACCTCTATTCCCTCTAACTAATGCATATTTTGAAACTTCGATGTAATCATAATACGAAAATATGTATTCTTCTCAAAATTTTAAAAATGCCTGTTTAAATAATTAAACATTTTAATGCACTTTACCTTACAACATCTCATGTTTTAAAATTGAAAGTAATTAAAAAATAATTATGCAGTTAATGTATAAAATAAACAAGCGAAATCCGAATGCGTTAAATAAACTGATGTTATTTCATTTTTAGAAATATATATTCTTAAACTAATTGATTATATTTTTTACAAGAACAGTATAATTAGTTTTGTTAAAATATAAACACGTTCAATATTCTTTCTTTGTCGTGCTGAACAAAGAACAAAATTAAGAACATGCGTAAACAATCACAATGTGCACATATTCATGGAGTAAAAGAATTACCTAAGATGTTTCTAACAAAAATAGGTCAAACCGATCTATACTTTCTCTGTCAAAAGAATGAGATAGAAACTAATGAAGTATTTGTTGTTTCCAGAAAATAAGACGTCCAATCGATTTTTATTGCATACAGTTGATGGTTCATAAAAAATGAAAATGACACGTTATAAAAAAGTGGTTCTCTCAATGAAACGCTATTGCATTTTTTCAAAATAAACAGTAAAAATCTGAGTAAGAAATAGAGAACATTAAAAATATATTAATTTAAAAAAAAAACATTTTTTTTTTCAAATAAATGATATTTTTTAAAACATCACTGTATCCACCTCAAGAAATTCAAATGGCTTTAGTACCAGAATTTTTTATGTAATAAAGATCGACGTGTTTAAAACTAGAAAGAAAAATCATTCATCATTTAATTTTTTACGTAATACCTTTCAACAAGTTTAGTACACTGTAAAAACTTTTCAAAATTTTTTATCTAAATTATGTTGTTTAAATAAAAATATAAAAAAAAAACTTATAATAAATTCTGATTTTTGCTTAAAAATCAAGGCAGAAAATATATATTTTTTCGTAGAGCACTGTGTATGACCTATAGCTTAGCATGTATACTATATACACTACATGGCCGTTGATGAGCGTCCACTTGTGATTTTAGACATTTTGTTAAATATCTAGAAAAATACATGAGCACTTATCCCGAAACTCTTAGTATATAAATGTAATAGCACAAGTCATACATTTCCGTGAAGATTTGTTCACATAACTCCATAGGGGACCGTCAATAAATTAAAAAATAATGAATATCTTTTGGATGACCCTGTAAAAACTAATGTAGTAAAAGCGCTCAAACTCTAGATTATGATTAAGTGGATTTCTGTAATAAACTGTGTTCATTTTTAAACGAAGAGCATGTATATTAGTAGAGAATTTAAGGTTGTTATAAAAATGGTCCCAAATTTTGCCAAGTTTTTTGCTTATACTTTGCATAGTTCTCAATATAAAGTAACATTCTTTTCTGAAAATATGACAAATAATATTGCACACAATACCCTGTAATTAGAATTTAAAAATAATGAAAATTGTATGAAAAATAAGTAGGTTTACTAAATGGTTTTTCCCTGCACATTAGTAAACGATATCAAAATTTCATTTGCATATTATGTTAGCTAAATGTATAGAGCAACATTTGTGAAAGTCGAGAAATAAGAGCTTGAAAATTCTGGAAATAATCGTCAATAGAATAAATTGAAAATCCGTTATTCCCAAAATGAAGGAAAAATTAGAGGAGTTTTATCGAAATGTAGTAGTACGTCAATATTGTGTATTATATAGTGACACTAATCAAGGAATATATGAATACAACTCATAATGTATGTACATTATGTACCCCCTAAGTACATTTACACTGTACTTAGTGTACTTAGTGTACTTAGTATACATGTTATTCGCATAAAAATGAACACAATTTATTACAATAAGTCAGTTAATCCTAATCTAGCGTTTGAGCGCTTTTGCAACATTAGTTTTGACAGGGTTATCAAAAAAATATTCATTATTTTTTAATTTGTTGACGATCCCCTATGGTGTTTCGGGAAAAAAATCTTTACGGAAATGTATAACTTATGCTATTACATTTATACACTAAGAGTTTCGGGGTAATTCCTCATGTATTTTTCTAGATATTTAACAAAATGTCTAAAATCGCAAGAGGACACTCATCAATGGCCATGTAGTGTAGCATGATAGCAGTTATACGAAACAGACACCACAGTTGAAAACTTTAATTCAGCAATTTCCGTGAAGAAAACGAAGATGCAATTGAGAATTTTTGTGCAGCGCTGTATATGATCTATGGAATTAATCAATACCAAATAATATTTAAAAATATTTACTAAAAAGAATATCAGAATTGTGAATTTAAAGAAACATTTTCAATTAAAAATACTTTATTAACCAACAACACTATTTTATGTCTCCTAATAAGTCTATTTATATATTTAAAAAAAATTGTAGTTTTTTGTTAAACTTGCAATATATCTTACATATAGCTGTTCACGTTAACTATTGCATATTACGAGACTTCGATATAATCAACTCACATAAAAATACTTATTTTGCTGAATTTTTTTTTTAAATGTTTGTTTAAATAAATAAGCATTTTAATGTACTTTACCTTATGACGTCTTAGTTTTAAAGCTGGAATGAGCTTAAAAAACATGCACTTAATGTATAAAGTATAATATCGATATTCCAATACGCTAAATAATCTGATATCATTCCATTGTTAGAAATGTATATTCTTACTCGAAATGATTGTATTGTTTACAAGAACAGTTATAATTAGTTTTGGTAAAATAGAAACATGTTAAAAATCCATTTCTTTTCCTTGCTGAACAAAGAACAAAATTAAGAACACGATAATACAAAAAGAATGTGCGCATATTAAAGAACTATAGAAATTTCTGAGGATGTTTGCTGTAAAAATAGGTCAAACCGATCTATACTTTCTCTGATAAAAGAAAGAGATAGGAACTAATGAAGTATCTGTTGTTTACAGAAAATCAGATGTCCAATCGATCTTTATTGCATACAGTTGATGGTTTTCAAGAAATAAAAGTGACATTTTATAAAAAGGAGTTCATCGTACTTTTCTGTTCACCGTAGATATTAAAAAATAGAGAACATTAGAAATAATATCGTGACACTTCGCTATAATCAAATTACGCGAAAATATTTATTTGCATAAATTTTTTAAATATGTCTGTGAAAAATAAAAAAAAAAATGCACTTTTACATATAACGTCTCAAGTTTTAAAATAAGAACAATTTAAAAAATTACTATGCACTTAATGTATAAAATACGCAAACATTATTCAGATACGTTAAACAAACTGATATTTTTATTTTTATAGCTATATATTCTTAACCTGTGAGACTGTATTATTTACAAGCACACTTATAATTCATTTTGGTAAAATAGAAACATTTTAAAAATTAATTTATTTGTCGTGTTTAACAAAGAAAGAAATTAAGAACAAGCGTAACTAAATAGAAGGTGCACATATCAAAGGAGCAAAGTAATTTCCGAGCATGTTTGCTGCAGAAATAGGTCAAACCGAACTATACTTTCTCTGGTAAAAGAAAGAGATAGGAACTAATGAAGTATCTATTGTTTACAAAAAAGAAGACGTCTAATCGATCTCTATTGCATACGGTTGATGGGTTGTATAGAATAAAAATGACTCTTCATAAAAATTAGTTTTCTGAATGAAATATTCTTGCCTTTTCCCCAAAGACAATAAAAAACTGCGTAAGAAATAGATAACATTAAACACATAATATTAATTATTAAAATTAAAGTAATTCTTAAATAAATGGCGTCTATTAATACATCACTGAGTCAGCCTAAAAAATTAAAGGGTTTGAAAGTTTTACAAATTAAAGGTCATTGTATTTAAGACAAGAAAAAAAATCAATTTTTTTTTTTTTTTTTTTTTTTTTTTTTTTTTTTTTTTTGTCTTCGTAGACAATAAAAATCTGCGCAAGAATAAGAGAATAGTAAAAATATATTATTCACTAAAAAAATTAAAAATAGAAAATAATTCTGAAATAAATGGCATTTTTTAATACATCACTGTGAGACTTCGATATAATCAATTCATACGAAAATACTTATTCGCCTCAAAAATTTTAAATATGCCTGCTTAAATAATTAAAATTTCAAAGCACTTTACCTTAAAACGTATCATGTTTTACAATTTGAAAATATTTAAAAAATAACTATGCAGTTAATGTATAAAATATACCAGCGAAATTCCAGTATGCTAAAAAAACATGTTATTTCATTTTTAGAAATATACATTCTTACTGGAAGTGGCTGCATTGTTAACAAGAACAGGTATAATAAGTTTTGGGTAAATAGAAACAAGTTAAAAATTCATTTCTTTATCGTGCTGAATAAAGAACGAAATTAAGAACAGTTGTAAACAAACGGAATGTGCACGTATTAAAGGGGTAAAAGATTTTCCGAGCATGTTTGCTGCAGAAATAGGTCAAACCCATCTGTTCTTTCTCTTATAAAAGAAAGAGATAGGAACTAATGAAGTATCTACTGTTTAGAGAAAATAAGACTTCAAATCGATCTTTATTGTATACGGTTGATGGGTTGTAAGAAATAAAAATGACTATTCATAAAAAGTAATTCTTTCAATGAACTGTTTCTGTTTTTATTTTTTCATCGTAGACATTAAAAATCGACGTAAGAATTAGAGATATTTAAAATTTTATTATTAACTAAAAAAAATAAAAATAGAAAATAATCTATAATAATAAAGAGAGAAGGATGTTTGTCTGTGAGCGCTGTTCTGAAGAGACTGCTGCACATAGATTTACAAAATTTGGAGGAAAGGTACTTTTTTACATGTAGTTTTGCACCTCGAAGCCCGATTTTCGATTTTTTGATTAGATTTTTCTAAATAATTTTTTAGGCGATTTTTAGCGTTATTTTTGCGGTTTTATCCCATTAGTGAAAGGAATGCGGTTTCATTCTTTTAACACAAAATAACATTTTTTTTTCTCTTTTCAACAAAGTTTATTCGGAATTTGTACAGCGATTTTTGAATTTTTAACGAATTTTTAATGCGATATTTAGTGTTTTTTCTCATTTTGCGGCTATTTTTTGAGATTGATAAAAAGAAAATCGTTTTAAACTTTTAGCCTAATGCCCTAAATTTTGTGTTTGTTACTATTTTAAGATTTTAATGATTTTTAATGCGATTTTCAATGCGATTTTTATCGTTTTTTTTTAAGATTTTTGCGTTTAGCATCTATTTTTTTCATAGTTGTTCTATCAAAAACTTGAGTTGCTGAGAATGCAATAAGTAGTTTTTTTTGCGAAATCTACCTAAAATGTCAAACATTTAGGTACCAGTATTTTCGAATAGCAATTTCATAAAATATCTTAAATTCTTGCTTAAGACTGCTACCCCCTCGAGTAATATATCACCTGATAGGTTATTTAACAGAGTATCGTTTTGATGAAGTTTTTGAAGAATAGAGTGCGCTACCTGGTGGTGGAAAATGGAACTAACAGAACGCGATTTTTTTTTAAATCTATAATAATAAAGAGACAAGTCTGTGTGTGTGTGAGCTCTGTTCTGAAGAGTCTGCTGTACGTAGAGTTACAAAATGATGAGGGAAGGTACTTTTATATATGTAGTTTTGCACCTCAAAGCCTGATTTTCAATTTTTTTGATTAGATTTTTTTTGATAATTTTATAGGCGATTGTTAGCGTTCTTTTTGCAGTTTTATTCCATTAGTGAAAGAAATACGGTTTCATTCTTTTAACCCAATATAGCAATTTCTCTCTCTTTTCAAAAAAATTTATTCGGAATATGTACAGCGATTTTTGAATTTTTAACGCGATTTTTAGTGGGTTTTTTTTTAGATTGTTAAAAAGAAAACCGTTTCAAACTTTACTTTTAGCCTAATGTCCTAAATTTTGTGTTTGTTACGAATTTTAGATTTTAACGATTTTTAATGTGATTTTCAATGTGATTTTTAACGCTTTTTCAAGATTTTTTGCGTTTAGCTTCAATTTTTTTCATAGTTGTTCTGTCAAAATCTTGAGCTGTTGAGAATGCAATAAGTAGTATTTTTTTGCGAAATTTACCTAAAATGTCAAAAATTTAGTTACCACTATTTTCGAATAGCAATTTCATAAAATATCTTAAATTCTTGCTTAAGACCGCTACCCCCTCGAGTAATATATCATCTGATAGGTTGTTTAACAGAGTATTGTTTTGATAAAGTTTTTGAAGAATAGAGTGCGCTAGCTGGTGGTGAGAAATGGAACTAACAGAATGCGATTTTGTTAAAAATTGGAAATATAACAATGTGATTTATTTTAAATTTTAAAATAGTTTGTAATACATGATAAAAAATTTAAACAAAGAATGGTGTGACACATTTCATGGTGCGTGAAAGGAGGGGCGCGAACAAAATTAGGAAATGTAATAAGGAAGTCTGTTTTACACTTTAAGGTAGTTTATAACGCATGTTAAAATTTTTAAAGTAATGGCGATGCTCTGGAGAGACCGCTGCACGAAATTATGTATAAAATTTTACACCTTGAAGGCCGATTTTCAGTTTTTTAAATTTAATTCATAAGCGAATTTTAGTGGGTTTCAAGGCGATTTTTCCACATTAGCGAAAAAGAAAGCAGCTTCATTCTTTCGACCTTATTTAGTGAATTTTGTTCTCTTTTCAATATAATTTATTTGGATTTCGTGCAACGATGTTTGGATTTTTAGTGAATTATTTAATGTAAGTTTTGCCGCTATTATTCGACATTAGTAAAAGGAATTTTGCTTAAAACTTTCAAGCTGGTGTATTAAATTTTAGCTGTTAATATTTGTGAATTTCAGCTAATTTTAATGCGATTTTTCGAGATTTTTTGCGTTTGATGTCGAATATTTGTCATTCATGAGATATTTCCAATTACAACGTTTTACCCTATTAGAGTAAATTTTGACCCCTCTGATTTTTTAATATTAGTGATTTTTAATGCACTTTTCAATGCAAGATTTAGAAATTTTTCGAGTTTTATGGTGAGTTTTTGATATTCGGAAGTAAAAATTGATTTCAAAATTTTAATATAATATAATTTTAGAGATTTTTAATGCGATTTTTCAAGAATTTTTGTGTTCCGTGTCGATTTTTTATTATCTAAAAATGATTTCCATTTACTACGTGATTATCCTGTCGACCAATTTCGCCAAATTATATCAATCGTGAAACAAGCCAAATTATACAAATACATATAAAAATAAGAAGTAAAAACCACTTGATGGCGTAACAAGCATATGTAACATGTTTAATGTCAAGTGAATATGGACTTTACGATCCGCCATTACTGTCATTTAATCTTATGGTTTGACCCAGATAGTTTCTTGGTCAACCCGATAATCAAATATTACAGATTTCCAATTAGAATGTTTTATTCGTTTGATGAAATTCTGATTACTGCGATTTAAAAAATAACTAGCGATATTTAGTGCATTTTTCAATGGGTTTTTAATGAACTTTTTAATGCGATTTAGTACTATTTTTTTAATCCCCACCACAGTGGTATATTAACAATTAAAAAATTATTTTGGTTTCAAACTTTTAGCCTAATATAGTAAATTTCACCACTTACCTTTTTTTTAATTTTGTCGATTTTCAATGTCATTTTTGGTATATTTTGTGTTTTTGTAATTCATGTAAAAAAGAATGATTGCTACGTTTTACACGACTAGAATATTTTTTGATTCACTGGATGTATTTACATTTAGCGACTTTTAATGAATTTTTCAATGGTTTGTATTGGTTTTTTGAATCTCTCGGCTATTTTTTGAAATTTCGAAAAGGAAATTAATTTCAAACATTTACATTTCATTTACGAATTTTGAAATTTAATGATTTTTTAATGCAAATTTTAACAATATTTTCATTATTTCTCACGCTCTGTGCCGATTTTTTCATTCGTATTTAAGAAAGAATTCAGATTACACTATTTTACTCCACTGTACTTAGTGCAAATCAAGTGAGTTATGTAATATGTAAGTTAGTGTAGTTATTTTACTTACTGTAAATGTTGTCCCCCGCTATTTTTAACTTTGAAACGATTTGTAATTCATTTTTGAATACAATTTTTAGATGTTTTCGAGTCCACGGCGATTTTTTCACAATTGGAAAATAAATTTTTAAATAATTTGTAGCTTAATGTAGTAAATTTTGACATCAGTGATTCAGATTTTTTGTGTATTTTCATAAAATGTTTAGCGAAATGTTTAGCAAGTTTTGTGTCGATATTTTTTAACTAATGAAAGAGTTCAGATTTCAATGTTTTCTCCCATTATGATAAATTATGTCCGCAGGAATTTAATATAAATGTTTATCTTATTATGGCAAATTTTGTCCGGAATTTTTGAATTTAACTGATTTTTAATCTATTTTATAGTGATTTTTCAAGTTCTGTGACAGTTGTTGATATCGGTAAAAGAATTTCGGTTTGTAACTTTTAGCATAAATAGTACAATTTGTTCTCCACGCTTTTATGAATGTTGCCAATTTCTAATGCGATATTCAATGTAATTTTTAGTTAGTTTGGGGGATTTTAGGTGTTCCGTGTTGACTTTTCCTTATTCATGAACGATTTCCGATTACAATATTTTCGACTGAATGTTAAATTTTTACAGCCATGACTTTTAAATATTCAGCGATTTTTAATATAGTTTTCGATACGATTTTTAGCCATTTTTTTAAGTTCCTTGGTGATTTTCTGCCATTCAGAAACCAATTTTGATATCAAACATTTTGTTTAATGTAGTTATGTTTCGAATGCATTGTTTTATCTCTTAATATGATTTTGGCGTTCCATGCCTACATTTTGTAATTTATGAATGATTTCGATCATAACCCCCCCCCCTCCCCGCCTTGCCTAAATATTATTTTTTTAAGCATTGACTTCCAAATATTTAGCTATTTTTAACACAATTTTCAATGTAATTTTTAGCTATTCTTCAAGTTCTGTGGCGATTTTTTTACATCCGGAAATCGATTTCGATTTCAAACTTTTTGGTTAATATGGTTAATAGTGAATTTTAACCCTAGGGATTTTTTAATGTTTTACGACTTTCATTACAATTTTTAATGCAATTTTTGGGCTTTCTCAGTCTTTTTTTTCAACATTTTTCAAAGGAATTCGATTTTAAATTTCTAGACTAATAAGAATCTAGTTTCAAACTTTTATCCTTTACGGTATTTGTTTTGTTCTCTTATTATTATTTTTTTTGTAGTTTATGGCGATTTTTTTTCAGATACGGAAAAGTAATTCGGTTTTTAATTTCTTCGCTAATATGATAAATTTTCTCCTGTGCGATTAAAGATTTTTATTGCGATTTTTTAGCAGTTTTTTTTTTTTTTTGTATTTCAATGCTTTTTATATTATCAAATTAATTAGATTCAAAACATTTATCCAAGTAGAGTAAAATTTGAGTTCCATGATTTTTGAAAATTTTACCATTTTTAAAGCGATGTTTACGTTTCTTCGCGACCCGCTTCGATTTTTTAGACGTTCAATTTTTGGCCGAATCTATTAAATTCTGATCTCTTTTCTTCAAAGTTTATTCGAATTTTGAAACACAATTTTTGAATTTTGTTTTATATTTTTATCAGATTTTTTTTTTTCGATTTGTAAGATTTTTCTACATTAGTAAAAATAATACAGCTTTAATTTTCTAGCCTATCTCTTTTCAATGAAGTTTAAACGAAATTCATGCGGCATTTAAAAAATTTTTTTGGAGATTTTTATTATGATTTTTAAAGTTTTTTTGCAATTCTTGCTATTTTTTGATGAACCCGGGCAACGCCGGGTAGAACAGCTAGTTATGAAATAAATGACATTCTTTAATGCAGCACTGTGAGACTTCGATATTATCAACTCATACGAAAATACTTATTCGTTCATAAATTCTAAATATACCTGTTTAAATAATTAAATATTTCAATGCACTTTATCTTAAAACGTATCATGTTATAGAATTAGAAGATAAAAAAAATAATTAAGCAGCTAATGCATAAATTATGCCAGCAAAATTCTAATACGCTAAAGAAACTTAAGTTATTAAGATACATATTTAATTAGTTTTGGTTAAATAGAAAAAATAATTTTTTGTCGTGCTGAACAAAGAAAGAAATTAAGAAGACTGGTAAACGAACAGAAAGTACACATATTAAAGCAATAAAATAATTTCTGATGATGTTTGCTGCAAAAATATGTCTACACAATCAAAAACCGATCTACACTTTCTTACATGAAACAAAGCTATAGGAACTAATGAAGTATCTGTTTTTTTCCAGAAAATAAGACGGCCAGTCGATTTTTATTGCATACCGCTGATGGTTTGTAATAAATAAAACTGACACATTATAAAAATGAGAGAACAAAGAACAAAATTAGAAATACGTATAAATAAACAGAATGCGCACATATTTAAGAAATAAAAGAATTTCCAGTGATATTTGCTGCAAAAATAGGTCAAACCGATCTATTTTTTCTCTGATAACAAAAAAAGATAAGGGTTTGAGTACGAGAATTTTTATAAATTAAAGGTCAATGTATTTAAAACGAGAAAGCAAAATTACTGATTCAGTATATGTTAGTACATTCCAATAAATATACGAGCGATAAAGTAATACGTTAAAGAAATTTATTTTTAGAAACATGTATTCTTGCCCTAGTGATTGTATTGTATACAAGTACACTTATAAATAGTTTTGGCAAAATAGAAAAATGTTAAAAATTCAGTTATCTGTGTTGTTGTAAAAACAATGAAATTAAAAACACGCATAAACAAACCGAATGTGCATGTATTCAAAGGGTAAAAATATATTCTGAGGTTTTTGGTTGCAAAAATAGGTCAAACCGATCTAAGCAAAGACATAGGAACTAATGAAGTATCTGCTGTTTCTAGAAAATAAGACGTCCAATCGATCTTTATTGCACACGGTTGATGCTTTGTAAGAAATAAAGATGACACTGGATAAAAAATAGTTTTCTCAAAGAAATGTTTTTGTATTTTTTTTCACGGTCGATAATAAAAATCTGCGTAAGAAATAGAAAAAATTAAGAACACAATATTAATTAAAAAAATTTAAAAATTTATGACAACCTTTAAATAAATGACATTTTGTAATACATAACTGTGTCCGCCTCAAGAAATTTAAAGCGTTTGGGCACGATAATTTTACAAGTTAAAGGTCACTATATATAAAACGTGAAAGAAAAATCATACATCCAGTATATATCGTGTAGCACCATTCAACGAATTCAGTATACACTAAAAAAATCACATTTTATTTGGATGAATTATTCAATCTAAATAAAATGAACGATCAAGTGCGAGTATTATTTGTCCTCAGAGGCGTCCGTACAGAACAAATATGAATTATTTAGTAGGACCCTTTATTTATTATAATACTCTTTATTTAGTAGGACCCTTTATTTATTATTTAAGATTCTTAAGGACGAGCAATTGGTAAACGTGTCACAAAAAATTATTAGAATCCTCCAATATTCCCACAAGTTATTTTCTTTTGTAATGTATATTTTATTTAATTGGAGCATTTTCGCGATTCAAAGAGAGAAAATTTTTAGTTTTGAAAAACTGGTCGTTAAAGATTAAAAATTAAACAATATGCTTTCATCGAAAAAGAGTTAATTGTATTATTAAGAGAAAATTGTTGCTGAAAGAATAATAAGATTTTGTAAAAAAACTATGCGAGATGGGGTTGGTTATAGCTGTATATACTAGAAAAGAATGAATGAGTATACCATGAAAGTTCAAAGAGGTATGGAGCCTAAATAATATCAAACATTGCTATTCTGTATAACTCTTTTTTAACTTATCCTTATCTATTCATAAGGGTTTTAACTCGGTACTGAGAATAAAAGTAGTGAATATTTAAGCTTTATTTGTCATTTCATAAAACTAAATTCAGCGTAATAGTAACATTTTCTTTCTCCAGTGTAACTAACAGAAAACCGTGTTAAATGTTTAAGCTCGACATTATGATAAAGGAGCTTGTTAGAAAAGGGTTGGCAAATTTGCAAAGCCACTGATGAGTCCATGAAGTATTTTTCCAGGTAAAATTTTAATTAACTTTTAAAAGTGAAAGAGTCGTAATGAGAGATCTCCTCAATTCAAACTAGTCGCGAACCACACATTATTTATGAACGGTTCGCATACATAAGTAAATTACAAAAAATAGACTGTTTAAGAATAAATCTTACGTAATGTACTGGCCGCTATATCCGAAGCATCGAACGTTTTCCAATAAATAAGGCGAATGATATTTTAAGGCAAATCCTGGTACTAAAATGGATAATTTTAAAAAAATCTGATGTGTAAGAACCCTGATTTATGTGATTAATTCTAATTAAATTAGAATGTTTGCAGCAGTATGAAGTTTATTGTTTTATACTGTTAATAGTACTCTTAATAGTACAGTATAACTAGTGTACTGTTTATTTTATTTAAACTGAATAATTCATCTAAATAAAATGTGATTTTTTTTCTTTTTTAGTCTGTACTGTAGTTATTGAAAGGTACTACGTGATATATACTGTATGTGTGATTTTTCTTTCTCGTTTTAAATATACTGACCTTTAATTTATAAAATTCACGTACTCAAACGCTTCAAATTTCTGGAAGCGGGCACAGTTATGTATTACAAAGTGTTATTTATTTAAAGATTATCATCATTTTTTAATTTTTTAAATTAATATTATGTTTTTAATGTCCTGTATTTCTTACGCAGATTTTATTATATATTACTCACATATATTAATAAAAGATATTATCTAGGCTTTAAAGGAGGATTGTATAAAGAGTATACCCCCCCCCCCATCAGTTTTTGTCCAAACCGTCCCAGTCTTTAAGGGTTAATATCTCCGCTAATTACTGACAATTTTTTTTCAAAAATCATTGTCAACAATGCTTTTATATTTCTGGTACGATACGTACCTCCAACGCTACTCAACGTCTTTTCACAATGCCCCAAAATCGAAATTTGGGAATAACAGAAAAAAGTGCTTTTCTCAAAATCTATTCTATCTAGAGTAATCGCTAATATTTTCCTGCAAGAATTTAAGTAGCATTTATAACCTCTAACTTTTTCATAATTGTAGTGACAGTAGATTCGGAATTATATGTAAGGAACACATTCCTGCACTATATTTTTGACTATATCTCTCCAAATATAATACCTAAAATTAAAAGAATTATTTTTTTTTAATTTTGCGTAACGAAAGGTTTTACAAGATACAACACAAGATATACAAAGAAAATATTTTTTCTTGTTCAAGTAACTTCTTCAAGTTAGCTCCCGCACTTTCCACCTCCTATGTATATATGTAAATGTTTAATAATCTTTAAATATGTGGTCAATATTCTTTATTATTTTTCCTAATTTGAACTTTTCACGTATCAAAGTTTATGAGTAAAATTACAGTGACAGATGGACAGACAGGCACCGGAATGATCTTATAATTATTCCATTTTCATTTTTTAAGTACGGAACCCTCAAAATTAAAAAACTCATTAGAAAATCAACTTTTCTCGCTATAAAATGAATCTATTCACGTCATATTTTGAGACTTCGATATAATTATCTCATATCAAAATACTTTTTTGCCTGAAAAGTTTTAAATATGCCTGTTTAAATAAATAAATATTTTAATTCACTTTTCCGTATAGCGTCTCAAGTTTTAAAATTATAAGACATTTAAAAAATAATCATGCAGTTTATGCGCAATAAATCAATACACAAATTTAAAGAGACGTATTTACATGTAGTACATTGTACTACATTCTGATAATAATAAATAATAACAAATCGATGTTTAAAAACACTTCAGTGATTAAAAGTGCTTTGTGTTGATATAAAATGCTCTCTAATTAGTCTAGAGAACATTCTTGATAAACATGTTTAAAAATACTTCCTTGTTTAACCATTAGTAAAATTAAGGCCAAGCTCAAACAAAGAAAATACACAATTCTTCAATGACTAAATTATTCTTTAAAGATTTTTGCTGAAAAAGTAGGTTAAAGGCGTTACATCTGCTGCCATTAAAAGAACATATTTGTGAGTTTTTGAGCGGTATATCCTATCCAGTAAAAAAATTAAAAAGAAAAGAAAATAATAGAAATAAAAACAAATAAATATATACAATTAAAATTTGCTATGTAGATGACAGGTGAGCTATGACAAATGGTTCATAAGAAATGCAAATTATCTTTCACTTAAAACTACTAGATTAAGTAAAATAAGTTCATTTTTTAAAGGCAAGTAAGTATATATTTACATTATTATATATTTATTTACTTATTTGTTTATACCAAACCAGCCTCACATTTATGTATATATATATATATATATATATATATATATATATATATATATATATATATATATATATAATATACAATTCTAGTACTAGCTTACAACATTAAAATAATTAAAAAATAATATAAATAATCACATTTATCAGTAAGTTTTATTTATTAGAAGGAAATTTTCTTTGTCACGGTTTAGTTTAACTCTATTTTCTTATCTATAATATTTCTTTCTAGAGTACCTAATTGCACTGTAATACTTAAAATAATACAGTTGCCATTGTTGTTTCTGTTTTTGTATTTGTATGACACATTAGTCGATTAATATTATTATGAAGAACAATTTAAATTTTAATCAATTAATTTTTTATTTTTTAGGCAGAATATTAACCTTTAAAAAAATTGGGCGGCGAAAAGCATAAAAAAGTGTTTTAATGTTCCCTGCAAATTTTTTAAAGATATCATTGTTTAAAGCAAGGCGCACTAGTAGTACAGGGGAGATTGGGAAGAGCTGGCCTATTTTTATAAAAACAAATACAGCAATTAAATAATAATATTTGAACTATTATAATTTTTCTCATATCATTTATTTCGTTATTCAATGAATTATTCAAATAAAATTGAGACAAAAGTGTACTTGTATGAGAAACTTGAGAAATTTTTGATTTTATACATGAGAAAATAATAAGTCAAGGCTCCCCACATATGTAAGCCTTAATGAACATTTTCTTACAAATATAAAAATATCTTTAAAAATGAAGAATAAATTTATGCTACAAATTTTAATTATCATTTAAATATATTTTGGAAAATCTGACAAATCTGCATAGATATAATTCAAGGCATAAGCGAAAAATTCCGTTTTAAACAACCATTTGTTTTTTACACTCGATTTATCAGCACTAGTATCCACATAGTTTGGCTTCATTTCATTGTGATCTCAAAGCAGCGCAATGACGCGAATCGTCCAGTAGCTTTCATACTAGACGCGCGCCTTCTTTGCGGCTCACGAAGAATGAGTTAGTTCTTCGAAGGGCTTAGCAATTTTATAATGTGTTATGAAGTTTCTCTTTCTTCATTTAAAAATTAAATTATTATAATTAAAAATAAATTTACACAGTCTTGTGTGTTTTTAAAGATCTTAATTCAAAGATACTAGTATATATTTACCTAAAATCTTCTCTGTTATTTAACAGAATTTCTGTTACTACAATCTCTGTAAATTTACAGAAATTTAAGGTGCAATTTACTGTGTTTCACCCGTGGATTTTCAGTAATTTCACAAGAATTTTATAAGAATGTGATATGGCGTTGTTTGATGTCTAAAGTACTTTCTGTAAATTCGCGCTGAATATTGCTTATTTTCTGATTTATTGCACTGACAAGTACGTAAAAATTTTCCTTATGCATAAATGTATATCCTCTTTCGCAAATTTCAAAAATATTTTAATGACATTTGTGCTGCTATCTACTGCCAAAATATAATGTTACAAAGTACTAATTTAAAATTTTTCCTTTACAATGACATAGTAATAATAACTTTCCCTTAGTAATTATGGAAAATATTAAATTTTGTAATCAGGTGATTCTTTTCTGGCAAACTTGTGTATACATTTTAAGAAAATATTTCAGTTTGATTAAAAAATTAAATAGTCCAGTCAGTCAAGGATTTTTCCTGGAAAGTTCTCAGAAGTTTTTTTCTCATTCTTGCTTTGTTGTTTTGGGGGCTGAACACGATTTCCAACTTTGCCACTTCGTATCTAGACGGCTTATAAATTTATAAGTGAAAAAAAAAATTATTATTCGGATTTTACCTTGCATCCAGTAGAGGGAAAACATTTTTAAAAAGAAGTAATTCAACCAAATTAAACTAGTGAAACTTCCTACATTTTTCATACACACTGTTTTATTCTAAGATGAATATTTTTGAAAAAACGAGGAAAAAGAATTTTAGCAATACATCCAAGTACCATCATCAGAGAACTCAACCACTCAACACTATGCATCATAATCACTACGCATCCATTTCTATCACCAATTTGAAGCTTATTATTTCATTGTAGTTGCAATTTGAATATCTTAATATTTGTTAACCAATTTTAAAACATTTTATATATTCTTTAACAAAATAAATTGAAATCAGGTAATTAGTAAAAATATAAAATACTAACCTCCGAACAGATCAATGCACCAATTTTTATCTTTCTTTTAATCTGATTATAACTATTACACGATTATATCTCTAAAAGTTTAACTATTATCATATTTAACTTAATAATAATATTTGTCGAAAATTTAAAAAAAAAATGAAATGCAGTCCTGTACTCCCATTATTGCAGTTTCTGTAGCTTTGGAGGTCCTGTTTCATGTTCTTCCACAAGAGGCTCATCGTGTTTCGTCAGCCTCTACTCCCCAGACACCTTCGACGATTATGGAATATCTGAAATTGTCTAAGCGGCTATAGTATTTCAAATGAGCGATCGAATAAAATTAATCTGCATTAATACATACACATTTTCCCCTGTAGTTTTTCGGCAGTTGCAGTATTTTTATCCACATAATAGCTTCTTATGCCTGAGGTTTGATAGTTGGTATGGGTGTGGTAATTCACTATATTTTATTCTATTTTTATAGCTCCGACTTCCTATAGTTAGCTAGCCATAGTTCTATAGTTAGCTAGCCATAGTTCTATAGGTTAGCTTAGCGCTGTGTTGCTGATAAACTCTTAGACATACATATCGAGCTGCTTCTTCTCTTGGAAAAGCTACGTGATATTTATAACGGACTTAAAATAATTCTTAGCCTTACATCAGAAATAATGATGTGAGTGAACGCAGTGCTCTTGTTACATCATTTATCAAGATCTCTTTTCTTTTTGCAAAAAATAGTATTTCTATGAACATCTTTATGATTTATGTAAAGAGAGACTCATCTACTTCAAAACTCATGTCAAGGGGGTTATTGATTCGATTTGTAAACTTGAGACCCAATCTCTTCAACCACTATCTTCTCCGCAATCCGGATAATATGCAATCGTTCTTCCTGAGAAGGTGTGAATCATTGTTGATAGCACATATTAGTCAAAATCTTATAACATGTGTTTGTTAGCAAACATTACGCACCATGTTTTCATCATTGTTATGCATTTTCTTGCAGTGTTAATATGACAATATCTCCTTAATACTTTCTTTAAGGATTAATATAGCTATTTTCGCTGAAGAACAGTTTTCATCAGCTTTAAATCGATTTGTTAATACGTCTGTAGAAAATTGGAATTATTCTTTTTCTCCCAGATAAAACAAATGATTTGTATGGCTGTTACTATGTCAGAGACAAACGGACTTTTCTGCCACGGATTTGTCAGACACAAACAATCATTTTCATACGTTTTAAATTATGCTGCCCATCAGCAGTAACCAAGTCAGTCACATGATCTGGTCTGTGAAGTATGGATCCACTCATCATGACTTTCAGCAAGTTCTTTAACTTTTCCCAGGACTGTGAGGGAACAACTGTGTGCATCATATTTAATTTTTTTATTGCTTAAATAATTATTTTTTCTTTAATGTTTGGGAGGAAACGGTCACACAGAATACATGTGAGTGATAAAATACTTCAGTGGTATCATGAATAGTACTTCACGCCTCACAAAAACGTTTTAAAACACATAATTTGTAATTAAATGTGCATTAGGTGGATCGAATTTTTTTTCACCGTATCAAAACCTACCTATGCGGAAAAGATATTCTCTTGGATGGAGATTAAGGGAAAATAATTAAAAAAAATAATTTTGAATTTTACTACTGCCACAATAAGGTTGAATTTCGAAAAAAAGTGAAAAAAAAACTAATTTTGGCTAGATGGTTTTTGATTCAAAATAATAGTTAAAAAATTATCCAAAATCTACCTATGCTTAAAAGGTGTTATTTTGTATGCTGAGTATGAGAAAAATAATTAAAAAAAATTAATTTCAAAATTTAAATCTGCCGCAATGTGGCTGAAATTTATGTATTTGAATGTTTTTACGGTAAAAAATCAATGTTTTTTGTAAAATAAAATATGAATTTTAGAATTTTTAACATTTATTACAAGGAGGGGATATTTATTTGATTACAAGATTAAAACTTTAGTTTCTTATTTAACAGCTTCTTTATTATTAAATCAAGAAAAATCGTCAACATAACAAGTGGCGATAATAACGTTTTGTATTGAAAATCAGCATGAAATTTTGAAATTGAATTCAATTTTTATAAAACCGTTTCTTATATATGGTCCATACACAACAGAAAATGCTTCTGTGACTATTTTGATTATTAGGTTTGTAGAATGAGCGTCTCGTGAATACATATTATTGATAGTAGATGTGATTGCCGCTGGAATGATTGTTGGATTTACTATTGCTTCTGAAATCATGTCGTTACTGAACCCCTCAGTTAGTGGAGTTTCGATATATTTTCCTATTTAATTAAATCTATGTAATCCGTCGCAAAAGGTCAAAAGCTGGTAAATGGAAAATATAGATATTATTTAATGTAATGATTAGGATTACAGCAGACCGTTTGATTTCACTCGCACACTTTTGGAATTAATCTACTGATTGATAATCTACTGACTACTGACTCTAATGAAAATACAAAAAGCTTCTCAGATGCAGCGAATAATTTTTTATTTCACCAGTGAAACTTTTGTGCGGTTCCATCCACATTGCGGAAAGATGACATAGTGGAACCTCATTGGTGTGTAACTAGCACAAAAAACATTGTAGTGGACGCTTGAAGATCAGTTCCACATTTTGAATAACACATCCCTTAACATCTATGTTAACAGATATTCTGAAACCAGCTTTGTTACATGTATATTATTATTAACACATGACAAAAAATTTGCGTCATGTTTTCAAATTGTTTGGGACTCTCCCAGAATTCTCATATATGTGGCCGATATATTCGAACCAATTATTTTTCAAGCTCATTCGATTATGATTTTTCTTCTGTTGTCATCTAGTGATGTAGACTTGTCTTTACACCCATCAAAGTTTAAATAAAAAGGCCAAGATCATAATCTTTTACAAATGACTAAAGCGAATGACTGAAACGATAGAGTGGTGTTTGGTTTGGTTTGTCATGCCGATTATTTTTTCTGTCAATAGCATTCGATTCATAGTTTTGTGAGATAATGCCCACATCTTGAAGTGCATCTGACACGATGGCAGCACCTGTTTGGTCGGAAAGGCCCAAAATGTCCAATATTTTGGCTGATGCCAATTTTCGTCGCTACAAGGGGTGTGACACGTAGCTCGTCAGCATTTTAGCTTTCCAATGATAGCTGGTGAAGCAGGAAAGTGAGTTTGCTCACACTACGTCGGTTTAATTTACACCGAATATTCATATTCAAACCTATTGAATCGAAAAAAATAGGCAGTGTTTTCGGAAATGGTCCACAAGACTGCAATAGCTTTCAATATCTTATTTTGTTTTATAAGAATTAAGAACAGCGCAATATTTGTCGTGAGACTAATTTTTCTTAGAACGCTGCAGTGGTAAATTATTGTGTTTGAATCTCATTTATAGGTCACTCCTAACTTATTAGCAACTCATTCTCACTGGCAGGAAATAAATAGATGTAGACGGATTCTTTACTTCAGTTACTTTTTAAGTACCAGTATATAAATTTTACAATGATTTTGTAATAGGGAGCATAGTTACTGGCATATCAAAGCCAGACCCAAATACAGGGGTAATTCATTTTTTAACAACGCCATGGTACAGTAATATTCAAAGTACAGTAAACTACACAATACACAAGCAGACAAATCCTTCATTGAAGAAACTTCGAAATTTATTTTTTTATTTTTTTTCACTTAATCTCCATGCAGTATAATATCTCTTAGGTTATTGGTATAATATCTCTTATAGTATAATATCTTTTGGGTACATAGGTTTTGATTGATATTAAAATGATTATTTTGCATCAAAAAAAAAAATTAACCAAAATTACATCTTTTTACATTTTTTCCAAATTTTATCGAATTTTCAACTTTTTTGTAGCAGTATTAAATTTCAAATTTATTATTTTTAACTTAACCTCCATACTATATAACATATTTTCCGCATTACTGGATTTTAAAAATTATTAAAATGTTTACTTTTTGACAAAAATCATCTAACCAAAATTCGGCCTTTTTTCAATTTTTTTGTGGCAGCATTAAATTTTAAAATTATTTTTTTTATTATTTTCCCCTTAATCTCCATACAATAGAACATCTTTTCCGCATAGGTAGGTTTTGATGAATGATATTTTTTTTTTCGCCATAGACAATCGATCCACCCTAATGTGCATTACACGTACGTTAAGGATAATACATAACGGACTGACGAGACATCTAATGAAAAATTGAAAGCTGAGCTTTTGATTTCAACACGAGCCAAAAAAGCTTTCTGTTTTGTGTCATGGAAATGTTTTAAGGACACTACTCATTTTGCTTATACAAAAACATAACATTAAACGTTTTCGACATCAGATGATAGAAATTTAATGTATCGCTAAAATCATTTAACAACTTAATATTCAACTTAGAAAAAAAAGAAATATTGCATATGAAAAACGTAAAAAAATTTCTCTCTAGTTAAATCTGGTAAAAAAAAAATAATAATAACTCTATCCAAATGCAAGGGGAAACCGAAAATAAAGCAATTGTTTCACGTTTTTTCACTTATAACTTTCTTAACCACCCAAATCCCACGCGACAAAGTTGAAATAGCGTTCAGCAATCACAAAAACTTAAAGGAAGAAAGAGAAAAAACTTCTAAAATTTTCAGGTACAAGAGTGTTTTCGTCGACTTTTACTGGACTACTTCATTGATTACATGCGAGTCCTATTTCAAACTTTTTTTTAATCTTTACCCTATTTTCAATATTATGGAATAAATTACTTATAATAATGGTCATAGTATTCCATACAACTATTACTTCGTTCAGCAACGCCTAAAACATAAAGAAAGATAAGGGAAAAAAAAAACTTCTCCTAAAATTTTTCAGGTACAAGTGTTTTTTCGTCTAATTTTACTGGACTAAAATGGAATAAATTACACATAATAATGGACAAAGTATTTCATACAACAGTGATGACTTACCAAATACGATTAAAAATGATTTCTTAAAGAATTGCGTATTTCAACTCTCAACATTGACAGATCGCTGGTAAGAGGATAAATCAGGCGCATGGGGTAATTGGATGATTATTTGCGGTTGCATTAACACTGAGTGACGCACCCAGTAAGTCAATCGAATGTTTAAAAATTAAATAAATTTATTTTTGGTTGTGCTCAGAGAAAAAATAATACATTTCTTCAGAAATAGTTTAAAATGCGGTAAATTATGAAGATATATAATCGTTATAACTATTTTTTATGTAAAAATATTTATTGATTACATGTGAGTCGTATTTCAAACTTTTTTTAATCTTTACCCTATTTTCAATATTTTTTATTTTATATTTTCTTTTACTTTTGTTAGTAATAAGTAAAATGGAGAACACGCATATATAATCTGCACAAACATACATTCAGACATGAAATTTATTCAATATATTTACTTCAAATGCAAATCAAAAGATCGATACTAATTCCGTCAAATAGAATCGATATTTATTCTAATAAAATGGGAAGATGAGAGTTAATAAAAGGAATCAAGTTTCCTGAAATTTTGAAAATTACTTGATTCATATGCCATACATGATTGGAGAGTTAGTCGGATTTATAATAAATATAAATATTTCTTGATTAAAGTAATTATTTAATGAAATATGCACACATATGGAATTTTACAGAATTAAAAATTGAAAATTAGTAGTAAAATTAAGCTGAAATGTGTTGTTCTTTATTACATAATATGCATAAAAATCAATTAATATTGTTAGTTTTGATTAAAATAAAATGATTAAATAAAATAAATATCATAATATTTATAACTAACTGATAGAAAGAGCCCTTTAAAGATTTTTTATGTTATTCTTGTTAGATAAATATAAATTTTTAGTTAGAAACACTTATCAAATTGGAAGCTACGGTTAAGTTTCAAATATATATATAATCAGAATCAATTAATTAGAATATTTTAAATATTTTTGTACCAGTTTTTTTAAATAAAGGTCGCTATATCTGAAGATAGTTTCTTTCCCTTTAAATAAGCCAAATATTTTACTTTTCAAAAATTCTATTTAAAGGTGTTTGAACGTCCTTAAAAAGTACGAACCCTGTAGTATGCGCACTTCCCGTTGAATAAATATACTTGTATTAAAACAAATCATTTAAAATTGAATCTGTTGAAAATTATTCACCTTACCTTTTTTTTTATAGTGAAACCTAGGTATAGTAACGTAACTATGTCCAACGAAATGTTACCACCTACGGCGCCACTTGGTGATGAACAGCGAATTAACATTCTTATCTTGAAATCGATTTTGTGCATAAATTTTTATGTGTCAGTTAGTGTAACAGCATTTAAGCGTATTGTAAACGATTTTCTTTCAAGATCAAAATTTTACGGAAATAGTTTGCGTTTACTTGCCAGCAAACTATGTAATATATTTCATTTAAATGGCAAACGTTCCATTTCAAGATACAATAATATATGAGCATTACGTGGCAATGAGTGCGTATTTACTCGATTTACAGCATGAAATATACACGGCCAGACAGAGAGATAGGCAGCAGGACATGAAGTCATAAATACTTTTCAACAAGAATGAAAAAAATATATCTAGGAAATATATCAAGTAGAAACTTATCAATAGGATGTACAGGAAATCCGTTTAACTAAAACTGATCAAACATCCATGTTGCATGTAGATTCCAAACTGTATTCTCTATAGTATTTCAAATTGAAAGATAAAACGAGGATGAAAGATAAAGGAACTAAACTTGAAATACAACGAATTAGAAAATACAGAGTATATAATATAGTACAAAAAATGATACCAGAGTATATAACATAAAAACTTTGCAGATTAGTTTTCAAAGTAGGAAAGTAATTTAAGCATCAAAATTCTAATCCTCATTAATTATCCGCGAATCAATAGTTCTACATAGGCGCAGTGACAACAAATGCATTTATAATAATAAGAAGAATTTAGTACGATGATCCCCGTAAATTTAAACTTACAAGGAAGGTCTCCATTAGGGGCATACTCAGAATTTTTTGAAAAAAATACGAATTAAACTACTCATGTAGGTAATAAAGGAACAGTGAAAATTAGCGGCGGAATTACATTATTAGATATGTAGAAAAATAAAATAGTTTGGAATAATTGGCGTGAAAAGCTGAAAGCGATGCGGGATTTGGCGAGCAGTGCATTTCCTCGCCAAAAGCAGACGATTTTAACGAATCTGGAAATTGATTTCAATTAACTTCACTGTTAAAAATCTGCAGCATTTACTTCAACGTCACTCCCCTACTTTTCTAGAATATGTCTCTTCTGATCAATGAGAATGCTCCATAGCACGGTGAATTGACCGTTTTCTATAAAAAGGGTGGAGTGACGCTGCAGAAAATGGTACAGATTTTTAGCGGTGTTGTAGCTTGTGCAACACTGTTGAAAATCTGCTGCATTTTGCTGCAACGCACTCCACCGCTTGTATATAATATCTCTATTCCAACCAATGAGAAAGCTCTATTTCACGGCCAAGTAACCGTTTTCTATACAAGCAAGGGAGTGCGTTGCAACAAAATGCAGCAGATTTTCAACAGTCTATTTTTCAATTTGGAACAATTTTAATCAATTTAAATTGGTTTTAAATGGTAAAATATATTAATTACATTTTGTTATAAGTACATATAAAAGTATATGACAAAATTACACTTAAAGTAAAGTAAAAATGCAAAACTAAAATTACTTAAACGAAACTTATTTAAATACACTGAACATAGAAAGTTTTTTCTTTAAAAAGTATTCGAAGCGTAAGAGCGTATTTTTCAAAATTTCGTTTTTTCGCCAACCGGAGATAAATCGCCAAATAAACGAAATTTTTATTATTTTTTTACGGACGTTATAAGGAGGTTCCGCCGAATTTTTTTTATAAACATATATAACTATATGAGAAGAACATTCTGTAATTTTTTCAGATTTTTCTGAGTATGCCCGTATGGAGACCTTCCTTGTTAGATGCATTAAATCACGTTTACTACAAATAATTTTTATTTAACTTCTTGCTTACATTTTACTGATTTCTTATGACATTTGTTTATCAAGTAAATTTTTCTCTTGCTTTAGATAAATAGCTTATTTCTTTTAATTATAATATATAGATACTCATCTATTTTATTTCTCAATCTAGTCCCCAGTAAAAAAAAAAACTGTAAATATATCAACTTTTTCTAAGAAACTGGGATTCATATAACTTCTTATGTAATAACAAGAACAGAAACTTATTAACAAATACATGTTAGAACTGTAAATTAAATTAAAAAAATTTAAAGTTACTAAGAGGTTTGTAAAATAATGGGATGCCTAAATCTTTTTTTTTTTTTTTTTTTTTTTTTTTTTTTTTTTTTTTGTAATTGCAAGGAAACTACAGATAGCATCTTATTAGGGTTATTGTAATTTCTTTGAAAACACATAGATTCTGTAAATTTTCATCCTTTTTTTGTGAAGTATACAGCTGAAATTTTAGTGAACACACATATTTCTGTAACTTCACGTCTGTAAAATTATATATATATATATATATTGTGTGTATATGTGTGTGTGTAAGCCTGTTTTTAATGACTTTTTTCTGGTGTAAATATATTTCTTTTAAGAACTTTAAAAACAATATTTAGCGCAATCATTTTTAGCGATTACCTACATTAATGTTTCGTAATTTTAAAAGTGGTTTCACTTATTTTTACTAAGACAGATATAAATTAAGAACATTTGTATAGAAACAAAATGTGAAAACATTGAAAGAATAAAGTAGTCTTCAGAGATGTTTTCTATAAAATTAGGTCAAAACAATACATACTTCTTCCCATAAAATATAAAGATTAGTGCTTATGTAAGATATATTGTTCAGAATAAGTAAGATATCTGATCAGTTTATATTGGTGTTCACATATGACAATGCAGTAAATATCGATTATCGGAATTGAAAGTGATTCTTTACCAAAATAATCTTCTTTCAATACAAATCGTATATTATGAGATAAAATGTTTTATAAGATATATCATTAGATTTTATTGAAATATAGTTTGAAACGTGCAGAAATAAATCAGCTGATTTATTTTTTTAGTTAAATTGTCTTAAAAATTTAGGAAATCAGTTCTGATTCAATATTTAAAACTTAATTATATTTGTTTATCTTTATTTATAAGAGCACTTATGAGGTAAGTATGAAAGAAGTAGGACAAACCGAAGTATGCCTATTCTTAAAATAAGATATATATTAAAGAAATCTTTTTTTGTTACATGTGTGATTGTCTATTGTTTTATATGAATTGAAAAAAAAATTTATCAAAAGTATTTCTTTTCAATAGAAAGCATATGTTACATATTTGATAAAAGAGTAGGCAATCAAGTGAGAAAAAATATTTGTTAATCTTTATAATTAAGGTTTTCACAAAAATCGGCCTTCTTATGTAAATGTTATTTTTAACACTCCTATAGTATTATTGTTGGTTTTCACTAGAACATAGCTTAAATTATGTAAAAAAATGATGTTTTAAAATTTTCATAAAAATAGTGTGTATTAAAAGAGGGATCAGCTTTCAACACTTAAAAAACAACTTTTCATAAATCATAATTCAAAACAGTAAGTAGAATTTCAATTTAAGTAAAATACGCTGCGTGAATATAGAAAATTTACCATAGTTACAACGAATGTTTGGGAAGCAGTAATTAAATTCGCTGCTTTTAAAGAATTCATTAAAGTGATATTTTTTTAATTAAGTAATGAAAGATGTTTCTTGTTGGAAACTGATTTAAGCAATAACATCTTACAAATTATCGAGGATTCAGAAAAACATTCCTTTGCCTTGAAAAAAACCTTAGGAAGCAATTATTTTTGAAATTTGATGCAGTATTTATAAAAAAATAAAGTTTTATTAGCAGCCCGTCATTTACAGAAACGTTTCTGAGTTGCTTTTATAATGCAATAATTAGTTTTCGAAACTCCGAATATCACTTTTTTGTATGCTAAAAATTCTTAGGTAATTATTTTGATATTCGGAAAACATGTTTAACGCGGATATATGCAATATTAATATCATTAATGTTAATATGAAAAATAACATCATTTTGTTACAATTGCATGCTGTATTTCTGTTATGCAGATATTTGTGCTCGCGATTTTTGAACATTTTCGTAGATTAAGAAACATATGTCAGTCTAAAATATAAGGAGAGTAGTATAATTTCTTTAAGGATTTAAAAAATATTTCTTATACTCAAAACTTGATAAACTGACATTCGTTATAACGAGATTCTACTGTACTTAAAAAAAATAATAGAACACATGTAGATACGTATACGTATCTGTATACGTATATGTATACGTATATGTATACGTATATGTATACGTAGAATATGTTTTTTGCATTATTTTTAATCTCACGTGCCGTGAAATTTTTGTTTAACAGTACGAGCAAATGAATAAAATACAATATTCAGAAAGGAAAACAAAAAAAAATAAAATCTATAAAACCTATTAAGCTTGTATTATTTTTTTCCTAATAATGTCCTGTTTGCCCAGCAATGAATAGAATATTTTCTGCCTGTTATATTTGCTCAATTATGTAAAATTTATTACATCAGTAAACAAAGAAGAATAAAAAACAAATTTTTAAAAGTGCAATTAACTCATGGGCCATATACATAAATTAAAAAAAATATTAGTAATATTCTCTCATTGTAACTAATAATCAAAACAGTTCTCTGATTATGTGTATTACTCAGTATTGAAGAGTGCTCTTTTTATTAAAGTAAATACAAAATAAATCATTCTTTGCAGCATTCCATTTATCTTACAGAAGGATAGAGATAATTCAAAATATATGTATTATAAAAATAATATTTGTATCCATTAAATATATAACTGACTTTTTGTAGTTTCTCCTCGAACTTTCGACACAGAAAAATCAGTACATTCTTCCTGATAAAAGGGATGTATATATATATATATATATATATATATATATATATATATATATACATATATATGTATATATATCCCTTTTATCAGGAAGAAAGTACTGATTTTTCATATATATATATATATATATATATATATATAGATAGATAGATAGACATAGTAAAAAAAGGAATTTATTAAAAACATAAGTCTGTTGTTTAAAAAACGTAATCGATAAGTACTAAACATTTTTCTTTGGAAAAATAAATTTCTCTTTAAAAATTTAATGAAGATTATTGCCGATATTATAGGCTGCTTAGTTTTATTGAAGGAAATATAGAAATGATATATTTTAAGAATATTCTGTGTACATAGATAAATTTTTCACAATCTATAAAACTTAATTTTAAAATATCATTTAACTACCTTTTGAAACATTTCTTTCAAAACATCAAAAGAAAAAGCATTTACATTATAAAGCATTTTAAATTATGTATACATATATGCTTTCGCAACCCTCCATAGTATAAATGTGATTTTTATTGTTTATATGATATTTATCGGCACAATAAATACCAAACAGAATGATAAAAATATTTTTTCCTCGTGTTAATCAAACAAAGGTAAAAATTTAAGATTCTTGTACACATCTGGACATACATACTCTGAATTAATAAAAGAGTATTTCAGATGTTTGCAGCAAACGCATGTCAAATTAATCTATACTTCTTCCAATAAAAGAAACAATGAGGATTTCAAAGGATGCATTGTTTGCAGAAAATGAGAATATCGATTAATGCATACGGCATGAATGTTAGAAGAATTAGTATTTTGTAAGAGAAATGGAAATCTGAATTTACATTTATAAAAGATAAAACGTTGTTTTAGAAATATCGTGAATTTTCAAAGAAATGAATTATTCAATAAATTAGTTTGTATAACCATATTTTATAAATAATCAGACATTTAAAATGTAGTGAACTGGAAAAGCTTCGGTCACAACAGTAATGTATATTTTTAGTAAAAATGAACGATTCTTTAATGGCGCAGTTTATTGCATATTTATTATTATTTTTTATTAAGAAATCTTAATTTTGTAATGGAATATTAGCCGGAAAGACTGGTTTACCCAGAAGTATTGTAAATGCTGATAGTAATCATTAGGACATAAATTTGCCGCACTTTTCTAATCTAAAGGCTTTCTTATCAAATTTTTATCATTTTTTCCCATTTTAAATGGAAAACATAAATTTTATCCAACGTCATAGAACGGCCATTTACAGTAATTTTTTTTTAATATTCTATGTACATAGATAGCCTTTTTTATAAACTGTAAAAAGTACCTTTAAAAGACTATTTAACTACGTTTTTTAACATAAAAAATAATGCTTTTAGAAACTCAAAAGTACATTATGTATGCATACATATTATTACAATCATCCATAGTATAAATGTGTTTTCAATTATTTATATAAATAATATATACTTATCCTCACAACAAATAACAATCAGAATGATAAAAATATTTTTCGTCGTGTTAATCAAACAAAGATGAAAATTTAAGATTCCCGTACACAACCGGATATAAATATACAAAATTAATAAAAGTATATTTCAGATGTTTGCAGCAAAAGTATGTCAAAGTAATCGATGCTTCTTCCGACAAAAGAAAGAATGGGAATGGCGAAGTTTGCATTGTTTGCAGAAAATGAGAATATCGATACTTAACATACGGCATGAATGTTAGAAGGATGAGTATGTTGTACGAGAAGTAGAAATATGAATTTATATTTATAAAACACAAATCTTTGTTTTAGAAATATCGTGTACTTTCAAAGAAATAAACTACTAATTGAATTTATATGTTTCACCATATTTTCTTTTAATAATCATATATTTAAAATATAGGGAATTATGAAGCGCTTGGGTTACACAAGTAATTTATATTTTTAGTAAAAATTAATACGTCCCTTCGTATTCTACTTTTTACTTACTAATAATATATAGTATAGTGTCTTGTAATCGTTTTACAAATTGGAAATTTTGACGGATTTATACGATTGAGACACTAAAGAAAACTAAAAACATATTTTAGAAAATAAAAAAAATGCGTCCGAACGGACAAATACAAATAAACAAGAAATGTGCTTTGTAGTTAATAATTAATAATAGAAAAAAGCCTATGGGTATCGGTAGATTCTATTATCCGGAATTATTTTTTTCGAAAAATTCCTTTTGATAAGAAGTGTATAAAAAATTCAAAATAGATTATTTCAAGCAGTAAATATAAAAGATAAAAAAAAGAAAAAAGAAAGAAAAACATTAATTTTGCATAAAGAAGGAACTCAATCGGATAATTAGTTGTCAAAACATTAATAATTCCATTTTCCATACTCTTTTATTCTTCATAATCCTGTACCCAGTAAACTTTTAGTTAATATGATTGGAATTTTTGGAGTTATAATGATGTTTCTTTTATGAATTCAGTAATATTTGATTATCACGTTCACCAAAACAAAAAGGAACCAAGTTTGTCAATAAGTTTGCGGTGTATCGCCAAATCTTGTGACAAAAAATTATGTGCTAAAATGTACAAAAACTTGGAGCCATTTCCGTATTTTGGCAAATATCCAATGACAATCATTTAGTATTACGTTTACTTCAAAATATTTAAATATTTATTTACAATTTATTTGCATTTTACAAATAGTTCACACATGTTTTATTTTCATAATTTATATTGTGCATTTCATGATGGGTAAGTTATTATGGTGGTAAACTGTAGTTTCCTAAATGATAAAATAAAAACGAGTATAATCTTGCATAGATACATGGAATTACTTCCATATCTTGTCATTAGTAAAGAAGCTTCAGAAATACACATTTCATTTTTCAGCAGCTTGACATAATTACAGGTTATTGCAGGATGTTAACAAAATAACATTACTACTTCTCGTAATTCTATTTTTCGATTACTTCATGAAATTGGCGTATGTCTATTGAAATATCGAATGAAATCGCCCCTAAAGGAGCAAAAAAAACAAAAAAAAAGCTTCGGTAGAAAGGGAAAGGAATTAAAAAAAAATATTTATCTCTGCATATAATTTGCCCGGATCTGAAATAATAATACTAAACGAACTTGAAATTTGTATGATTTTTTCTTTAACTCGAAATATATGGAAATACGTTGTCTGAAATACGTCGCCACTGACTGTGTGAGAAATTGAATAAAAAAACAAACAACTATTATTTAGCTGTAAAATTGCTCATTACGACTGCAATGGGAAACGCGGGAGGGAATATGTTTGCAGCGATTGCGTGATTTTCATGTTAAAGTGTTGATATTTATCCGTAAAAATCACTGCTAAGTCATGTAACTAATTACTTTTATCACATACAAATATCAAGTGAAATATTTTGAATTTCAAACTAATTATATCACTCTCTAATCCACCTATACCGTGAATGAAATTGATACTTGAATGATTAGCTAAAAATTATATAATATTAGAATAGCTAAAATTATATAATATTATAATAGCTAAAAGTATATAATATTATAAACATAGCTGTCAACTTTTAACTAAACTTCCGTAATACCTGGATTAGTTTGATCCAGATTAACATCATTTCGAAACAAAAAAAATTATTCATGGATCTTTATGTATTTACTTTCAATTCTTTAAGTAGCACTCATTTAATTTCATTTCTTAAAAAAAAAAAAATCTGGTTCGAAATTCATTAAACCAGGATCAAATTAACACACGTATTATGGAAGATAAATGTTAGGTAGGTACCTATGTATAATATTTAATCTAAATGTATATATAATTTCAGATCCATTGTAAAATAAAAGTCTGTATTTTTAATCAAAGCATGCGTAATGTTCACACTGTGGTCAAAATCCTAACCGTAACTAATTGTACCGTAACCATAAACTGTCTGTAAACTAAGTACGACTTAACGGTGACTTAACCGTAACTTAAATGTAATATAAATGTAACCTCTAGCCTTTATCTTATCGCATACTTATCCGCAATCTAAACATACCCTAACTGCAACTTAACCTTAATCTAAATGTAATTAAACCATCATCTAACTGTAATTTAACTGTAAATTAAATATAACTTAAGACTAACCGTAAACGTAATTGCGACCCATCCAGACAAAATTGCAATCGAACCGAACTTAAAAATTTAATATGAAAAAATATTGGAATCTGACCCAATGCAAATTTGAACCGGACAAAAATATTCCAATGATCCATAAGCCGATCGAATTACGACAAAATAAATTCTGTATACATGTTATTTGAGTCGAACATAAAAATTCAATTTGAAAACCCCGAAATAATGAACAGAGTCAATTTCCAAACGGACAAAGTTGTTCCAAATAACTGTAACCGGATCCGAACAGGACAAAATAATTTACATGGACATAAACCCAATCCGAAACTAAAAATTTCATTCGAAAAAAATCTTAATTTACAAAAAAAATGCTGTTTCATGATGATCTTCATTGATCTATCACGTCCAATATTTTTTCCCATAAAGTGAAGAGAGATTAACAGAGTGGAAGTATAATGTCTTGGGTGATGCTAAAATGTAACCCTACATTAAGACCAATTAAGTACCATACATGATTTTAAAAGAATGTTTTAATCATTATATTTTAAATATTTATTTACGTGCAATTATTAATGTATTGTTAAAAAGAAAACTTTTTCACCTGATATTGTAAAGTATTAAAAATTACTGTAGAGAAGAAAACTTTTAGTAATTCAATGTTTAGTTCGTATGAAATGTTTTCAATTTCTTTTTTAAATTTTAATTTGACATTTAATTATTGCTAATTTATCAATTTCAATTATTTTAAAAGCAAACATTTATTTAAAAAAATAGAACAAAGACCTTTTTTAAAGTTTACTATTTTTTCTTAAAATATTCTTTAGCTGTAATCCATTTCTTTCAATTCGTCTAATTAATGCAAAATCCCTTCCGCGTGCTTTTGTTTGGGACATTAAAATTTGAACGATAAATGGTTTCATATTGCAAACTTTTTTGAGGCTTACTTCACCTCCACCTATCTCTTTCCTCCATGATTTTTTTTTTCAAAAAGCCAAGTTTGACAATATAATTTTAATAATCGTCTGGTTTTATCGAACAACAGAAATACATTGAATAGAAATAATTTGCTTTGCTATTTGATATTTTATTATGGTGTATTAATCGTCTGCCGATTCGAACAATTGTACGCAAAACAGTCATTTTATTTTCGTTTTAAAAGCAATTTCAAGCATTAAAAATTTTTACATTAAATAGAGTACATTTAAATTTAATCAATGATTAAAAATATAACTCCTAGAAAAGCCTCTTTTTTTTTTTTTTTTTTTTTTTTTTTTTTTTTTTTTTTTTTTTACTGCAACAGTAACCACACATAAATTGTGTCAACATTCTGACGAGCAACAACTGTGATCAAAATCTTAAATTAAACTGGATGTTGGACGGTCTATGAATTTTAAAGGTCTTTGGAAAAAAAACAGTCGCTTTTAAATTGGTTTCTTTAACTCTGTTCCATATTTTTTATTATTGCGATAAAAGTTTTAAACAACGAATCAACCATAAGCACGCGAATGGAGAAAAAAGCGAAAAAAATGATTTGTTGATGAGAGTGAATTTTGTATTTTAATTAATGACTCAGTTAATAATTGGAAATTGGAAATTCTGAAGCTCATGGACATCAAGACAGATTTGGGCCTACTCTCAAAAAAGTTTGAGCCTTTTACATGCTGTAGATTTTGCTAGCTATCACAGACACAGACATAGACACATGCAGACAGACAGAGCGTTTTGTTCTTTTATTAATATAGATATTCTTTTTTTAAATGAGTTGCAAAATATTAGTCATCTTCTTGAAAATAATCTGATTTTGAAAAATATCCATTTGTAAAATAAAAACTGTCAGTTAAGTATTGTGACAAAAGGAAAGATTGATGATTACCTATAATTAATAACCTGATTTTACGCTATAACGTATTTTGTCCAGGATTGATAAATAGTTTTCGGTTCCATATTCAGGATACTCTAGTGGGTCTAGTGGGTTCCCGAAGTTCATACTGCGAAGAGAACGTTGCATGGTCTGTTTACAGACTGAACGACTAGGCCTTGATGCTGCTGTGTGGTAAAATTACATAATATTTGGCTTCGCTGGCTATAATTAATAAGACTGAGCTGTTTGCTACCATGCTTCTTCAGAGTTAACTGCCCTTTACAATTTGATAAATATTTTTGCTCGTATGCATTCCACTATTCTGTCGATCGGCAAAATAATAATTCTATGACGATTTCCAAATTTGAATGACTCACGCGTCGAGTGTTTATTATATTTCGGCGATCGAAGTTGAGTAAATTATGAGTTTTACCAATACTGGCAATTGAAAGGTGTGATTAAAAACAATTACAGTACTATGTCTATATGCAGTTACCTCAGCGCTCGCAGATGAGCAGAAATTAAGTGTTGTAACGGTAACGCATTTGCATAGCACTGCCTATCCCTCATCCAATGGTACTTCAATGCATACACTATATGGCCATTGATTATTGGACACTTGCGATTTTAGACATTTTACTAAATATCTAGAAAAATACATGAGGAATCATCTCGAAACTCTTAGTGTATAAATATAATAGTATACGTCATACATCTCCGTGAAGATTTTTTACCGAAACTTCATAGGGGACCGTCAACAAATTAAAAAATAATGAATATCTTTTGAATAACCCTGTCAAAACTAATGTAGCAAAAGCGTTCAAACTCTAGATTATGATTGAATGCCTTATTGTAATAAACCGTGTTCATGTTTATGCAAATAGCATGCATACTCGCAGAGTAATTAAGGTTTTTATAAAAATGGTCCCAAATTTTTCCAAGTTTTTTCCTTATAATTTTCAGCGTTCTTAATATAAAATAATATTTTTTTCAGAAAATATGACAAACAACATTGCACACAGTACCCTGTAATCAGAATTAAAAAATAATAAATATTGTATGAAAAATGAGTAGGTTTACTAAATAATTTTTTACTGCGCATGCGTCAAAGATATCAAAATTTCATTTGCATATTATGTTAGCTAAATGTATAGAGCAACATTTGTAAAATCTCAAAATCATAGCTTGAAAATTCTGAAAGTAATCGTCTATAGAAAAAGGACAAAATCCGTTGTTTCCAAAATGAAGCAAAAAAATGAGGGATTTTATCCATATGTAGTAGTACATCCCGTATTGTGTATTCTATATTGACACTAATCAATGAATATATGGATACAACCCCTCTTGTTTTTGCTTTATTTTGAGAATAACGGATTTTCAACTTATTCAATTGACGATTATTTTCAGAATTTTCAAGTTATGATTTTGTGCTTTTCACAAAAGTTGCTCTATATATTTAGCTAACATAATATACAAATGAAATTTCGATATCATTGACGCATGCGCAGTAAAAAATTATTCTGTAAACCAATTCATTTTGTATACAATGTTTATTATTTTTTTATTCTGATTACAGGGTACTGTGTGCAGTGTTGTTTGTCACATTTTCTGAAAAAAATATTATTTTATATTACGAACTCTGAAAATTATAAGAAAAAAACTTTTTGGAAAAATTTGGAAATTTTTTTATAAAAACCTTAATTACTCTGCGAGTATGCATGCTATTTGCATAAAAATGAACAAGGCATATTACAATAAGGCATTCAATCATAATCTAGAGTTTGAGTGCTTTTGCTACGTTAGTTTTGACAGGGTAATTCAAAAGATATTCATTATTTTTTAATTTGTTGACGGTCTCCTATGGAGTTTAGGGAAAAGATCTTCACGGAGATGTATGACTTATACTATTATGTTTATTCACTAAGAGTTTCGAGATGATTTTTCATGTATTTTTCTAGATATTTAACAAAATGTCTAAAATCACAAGTGTCCAATAATCAATGGCCATATACTGTAGATTAACACAAAAGATGGGACATTTACGGTAAAAACCGTAATAGCAGCTGTACTTCGTCCTTACTAACAAAAGAAAAAAATTAACAAGCCTCCGAAATTTATCTATGCTGATGAAGTAGGTTTATCCTCTGTATTTTGAATATCCTTTCCTAAACAAAACTGAGGCAGGGGATATTTTATTTATTTTTGATTTATTTAGCCTTTTTTAAATACACTTACGTCGTACACCCTTAATTAAGTATAGTTAATATAAGTTTATGAGATTAAATTGTTAAAAATCAAATTTAGCTACTGTGTCAATTTATTTATATCGAAGCAAATTTTACTGAGCATAATGTCAGACCTCTATTTATTTTTAAAATTTAAATTTATATAATTCTAAAAATTTGACGAAGGAGATTTTTCCCTATCTGTTATTTTATCATTATTTCTTATATGATCTATATATTTAAAACACCTAGCTGTTTTTTTAGTCATCAGCCCTGAGCTTTCTACTGCCCCGATTTTGATGATTATTTTTTTAAATGAAAGCTGTTTATGTGTAGATTTGCCCATTCTGGCTAATTTTTAGTTTATTTCCATTTTATACTTTATTTTTAATTTTATAAGCTTTTTCGTGACATTTCTTCAAAACAGTGGCAACAGATTAAGCTTTTCTCGCTAAAATAATTTTTTTTTTACTTTATTACTTTCCATGAATCAGGAGCTTGATCTCATCGGTGAATGTGTCATCGCATTAAAAAAACTAATGGTTTTTGTAAAATTTAATCCTAATAAAATGATTGCGCATAATTATTCACTAATCGCGGTACAATACACAGATTATTTACTGAATAATATTATTAAGTATTATGTAAATAAACTTTAATAAAATAAAATATCTAAAGCGAAATTTCTTTGGTGGAGAAAATGTCTTCATTCAGGAACCAGATAAATTTGTTCCATGAATCTAATATAGACTGTTATAGCTGTATCAGTGATGATGTCATATTCAGTGACTTTTATTCCTTCATCTAAATAAACAGAACCTATTTTATTTATTTAAATGTCCTTGGTATGCACAAATGAAAATATTTCTACAAATTGCGCCATTTTCATTTAATTATAATAAATATTTTATGAGACTAAAGAATTTTTTAATAACTGCATAAATCACGTTTTTATTTCGGAAAAGATTAGTGTTTCTGAAGGTGTAAATGATGTCATATTAGAAAGAAAAAAAAAGAATAAAATATGTGATATGCGGGTATTACGATAATTCTATTTTACATGATATCAAAAATTAATAAAAATCATTCCGTAGTGTTAAGTTATTATATAAAATAAAAATAAATAAAACGTTTTCTATAGATCAATAACAAATACAAATTTTTTATTCTTTTTTAATAACAAAGATATCGTTTTTCTTTTCGTTGTCATGACAATAAGATTAATTTTGACAAATTCATGGAGGCTACAAACCAATAAATAAATTAAATTTATTGCAAGTGCCGTAAATGTGTAGTGGGTCAATAATGCAGTTTATTAACTCCCTGTTACTATTATAATTCGCGTTTGAAATGAAATAGACGCCCTCTCGCGGACAATGTCTGAAACGAAATAGAACTGATACCGTGAGCATCTTCTGCTGAAATCAGTGTTTAAAAGGCCGATAAATAAATAAACAGTCCTATAATAAATAAATAAATAAACAGTTCTATAAAGCATGCAACGTTGGGTTCTTTGTATTAAAATTATCTAAAATCAAAATTTTATACACAAAGTTTAGATCTATAATATAAAAAAGTACATTTGACTTACTCATGGCAAAATAACGTGACAGCAACACAATGCTTGCATGATTCGCTTGCTCCAGCTGCATGGAACAAACAGCATTACGTAAACAAACGATTATCAGGTCTATACAACGCCACCTTTCGGTCATTACAAACGCGAATTAAAATGCTTTGTTGACAGTATAATTATGGTACATTTACCAAGCAATATTTAAACAGAGAAAAAATAATCTATGCAGAAATTTTGAATTCGTCGTCTCAGGTATAATAATTTCCTGAATAATTTCGCATTCAAATAATGAGATTTGTAGCTGAATTTAAGCCACCATAATACTTAATAATTTTTTTTCTGAAGTTTGTGTATCTTTATCATGGAACGTTATGTTAGCCCTATTTTAAGAGATGGCAATTGTTTATTTCGGTCAGTATCATATTGTGTCTTCAAGACTGATATATATCACCGTGAACTTCGATTGCAAGTAGTGAAAATAGTCAAGGATAATTGGGAACTGTATGAAAATTTTATAATTGGTGATAACTCTTATAGGATCCCGGTAAGTACTTCTGTTGATTATGAAAATTTGATGACATTAGATAGTGAATATGCAGGTCATGTCGAATTAGTTTGCTTAAGCCAGTTGTTTCCGAATTATACCTTTAGAATATATAGAAATAATACTAGCAATAATACTTTCAATTATGGGTCTGGAAATATAATATGTAATTTACTCTTTTCTGGAAATGTTGATACAGGTTATTATGATGTTTTGGAATTTCGTCCTAAATCTAATTTTGCTCAACAAATTGTTTCAAAAAATCAGGCTATTTTAATTTATGCTGCTATAACACACACAAAAAAAAAAAAAAAAAAAAAAAAAAAATTAAATTACCTGAATTTAGTATTTCTAAAGATATCGAAGAATTATTCTGTGGAAACAATGAGTTATCTAAAAACTTTAGAGAAAACATTTGCCAATATAACACCGCTTTATCATTCGTATCATTCGGAGCTAATGTAACATTGCCACCTGGACAGGGTCCTTATTGTTTTAATATTCTTGGTGTAATACATCATAGAATTTCTCCATTGTACCCTCAAAGTAAAACTACAGCTTCTTATGAACAATTATATATTCTAGATTTTTCTGAGGCTAATGAAATCAGACTGCATCATTCCGCTAACAATTCTTTAAGGAAAGACATTCTGGAAAGATTAACCTCTATATTAGACAAATGCAACCCATATATACGATTATATAAAACAATGCATCAGAAAATGAGTGAAGAAAAAGAAATAGCATTGGAAGAAAATCGCGTACCTATAAATTTAGTAATGCGACTTTATCATGAGCCCCAAGAGGATGCTCGACGGTATAATGACCCTGCATGTTCTGAAGTCGCAGTGGTATTTGAGTTAGCTGATGGTGCTCCACCTTCTCATAGACATATTGCAGTTTATGCTATGAGCGGAGAATTGAAAACCATAGATTTTGACAGTATGCACTGTGTCCCAATGTCTGACCCAATGTCTTACATTCTAATATTGCCATATGGAGAACCAGGATGGCATATTTCAATGTCATTTAGCGTAGAGCGTCAGATTAAAGTTCGCCAAAACTTATCTATGCTGGAATATGTATCATTCAGACTTATGATTCGAGGTTGTGCCCCTAAAGGAATTTTTAACCCAATAATCAATTCTGGAAAATTAACTCAACAGCTGATTGTGGATTATTATTGTCGAATTGAAGGCGACCGATTAAAATTCATTCGAAGTCAGCAGTCAAAGTTGAGAGTGGAAACATATGCCGGCTTAGCAGATGCTTTACATGTAAGGACTGAATATGAGAAATTAAGGACTGGGCGTGTTGTTATTTTACCATCGACTTTCATTGGAAGCCCTCGAAATATGATACAAAATTATCAGGATGCAATGGCCATGGTGAGGAAGTTTGGTAAACCCGATATTTTTCTGACGTTTACATGCAACCCTTTATGGCCTGAGATTACAAATAGTATACATTCTTATGAAACAGCTTACATTAGACCAGACATTACAGTTAGAGTTTTTCATGCAAAAGTTAAAGAACTCTTACGATTAATAAGTCAAAAGAATATATTTGGGGCTGTACAAACATATCTTTACACTGTAAAATTTCAAAAAAGAGGATTACCTCAGATTCACTTATTATTATGCCTCTGTTACAGGCCAAACCGGATTTTAGGCCAAACTAGATTGACCTAGTAATATTATAAATACTATAAAATTTATTGTATGTTATTTACATTAGAAACAATATTTTTAATTTATCTGTAACAAAGTGAAAACACATAAATTTTAAAAGATTAGCGTAACGATTGTTTAATACTTTAATATTCATAAATTAATAAAATATCGACTACAAGTATTTTTTTCTATATATATATATTGGAATATTTGTGAAATTTTCTAAGACTTGCAGAGAGCAAGATTTCGCAAATTTTTACATTACATCATTGTTTTTAATATATCAACATTCAAGACCAAAAATTGACCTTGTGTCTTGTTTCACTTAAATCGTTCATTTACCATGTACAATAGAATAAACAAGCCTATACACGAGTATGAACATAGAATAGATATTCGATACATCAATTAGATCATCTATTCTAAAAAAAGGGCATGTATCCTTGCATGGACATAGAATAAATATTGGATCCATCAATTAGAACATCTATTTAAAAAAAGGGCATGTGTCCTTGCATGAACATAGAATAAATATTGGATACATGAATTACAACATCTATTCTAATAAAAGGACATGTATCCTTGCATGAACATAGAACAGATATCAGATGCATAAAATTGAATATCTATTCTATGTTCACATGTATCGACGTAAAATTCGTAAGAAAATGAAAACTTACAATATTAAAAAAAAGCCAGATCGGAAGAAGTTTGATACTCAAGAATAAAAATATTAATAAGATGGGGAGTTTCTTCCTCATTGTAACTAAAGGAGCTGCGATCGCAATAACAATAACATTACGCTCTATGGACATTACGCTCTAGTCCCATCTTGTGTTTTAATCTATGTTTCAGTGTAGCTTGTGCTGAAAAAATATCAACAATGTATATTAATGTTATTACACTATAGCAGAAAGGAACTGATATGAATTTTTCATGAGCCCAAAAATATGCTTCCTGTAAAATATGTAATCCAAAGCATTTACCATTCTGTTAAAGGGTCATACATTATGTAGGATACAGATTGTCTGCCACAAAACAATGTTTGTGAGATATTTTAATGATTTTAAAGTGTTTGAAACCTTATGAAATGGATTTACATTATTGCAGTGCACTTCAAGATGATTATAGTTTTCAATGTAAAGGGAAGAATAGTTGCTATTTATGTACAAGGAATCATACAAAGTATTTCGGTTACAATGATGTATATGAACGATAAACTCTATAAATATATTTTTATATGTGGTACGCATTTCCAAGTTTAACGACATTTTTGCGCATAACGCGTTGCTTAATAGTTTTGTAAATTTCATTCGAAGATTCCCAAAATATTTTATAAATATTTCGGTTCCCGTGTTTGTATTGCTCAAATATGTATTTTATTTTATTCATGGATTGTCCCAATGAATAATATTTAACATACGAAGATGCATAAAAAATCATATCTGAGGCTACAGAAAGAACTCGTTCCATCGTCGTGTGAGGATGGTATTTTTTTGCGTCATGCCTATTTTTTCCCATGAAATAATACAAATTTAAAATGAAGCAAACGGAAATGTCTGCAGACAATTTACAGGGCTATACGGAATTGTCCAAAGGCATTTATATTTAATTATGGAAATTGCTGCCTTATTCTGCTATAATTATGATTTTCACTGCCTTATATGAATAACGTAAATGTATCTAAAAATATACAAAAAATCGTTAAGAAATGGTTAAGGAAGGGTTATGGGAAGAAAAATTTAAAAGTGCATTTCCTGCGTTTCAAATTATGCAACTCTTTTAAACACGCCAAAGTATACTTTAACTCTAAAAGATAGAGATATGTCATAATTCAGTACTATTTGTGCAATTCAGAAAATGTTTACACATCTTACAAAAAATTTAAAGCTTTGGACTAGCGTCTTTTACAAAAATTTTAATCGGCTGACATTTTTTAAAGAAAGGAGTTCATTCAAACACACAATATGAATATTGCTCTGATTAACCCCTAGGGAACAAGAGACCGGTATAAGTGATGCATAAGGTGACCGGAATCTTAGATTTCTCTCAACAGTAAAATTTTATTACAAATATTTGCCTTGTTTAATCCAAGCACTTTTGCAATTCACATAAACAAAAATTCCTGCTTTAGAAAAAAGGTGATAAAAAGTTAAAAATCTAATAAAAGACTCTTGTCCCTAATTGATTAAATAAGGAAAATTAAATTTTTTCTTAGATACTGATGCCTACAGCAAGGAAAAATGACGTTGACGCAGGTTCGACAGCAGTGTATAATCAGTTAATAAAAACATTGTGATTATCCTAAAAATATATATTAATTTAAAATTTTAAATTACCTCCTTCTGCTTGGCATATCAAATGCAAGCTGTCACCTTCGTTGTAAGGCCCAATAATTCCACTTAGAACTTTACCATTGTAATCTTTGATTATCGGAACGCCAGGAGGCACTGTAAAAGAATACATATTTCTTACTGCAAAATATTCACAAAAGTTTAAAATGCTTATCTAAAAAAAGAAATTATTTATTTAATAACTTATTATTTTTAATTTTACACAGAAATATTTTATTTTATTCCTTTAAGGCTGGGAGACTTTTGATTGTCCTGAAAAGTTTTCGTGGATTTTACTAATATAATATTTGAATGACAGATAAATTTATGAATATAATTGATGTCAGGCTATGGCAAGGGAGGATTCTGTAAATGAAGCTTTATTACAAAACACACGAAAAATAGGAAGATATTATCTTTTCTTTAAGAGTTACCTACATAATTGCGTAGTCCAGATCTTTAATGCTTAAGAAATGAACGTAAGAAAAGATACATATATTTTATTACAAAATAACAAAGTAATTTTAAAATATTGATTTAAATGTGAATTGATTTACTTAACACCATTTTTTATTACTATTATTTCACAACATTTTTATTTTTATTTATTTTTTAAGATGCACTGTCTTATAGAAAAAAAGACCTATTACATACTTTTGATGAATTAACATATATTTTATAATCGTATTGTAAACAGAAAAATATTTATTGATTTAAACATAGAAATGTGTTTTTGTGTAGACCTAACGTATATAGCAAGCTAAAATTGTTTTACTAACGTACATACTAAAAGACATAGGTAATTTTACATACAATATGAAAATTGTATAAAAATTAAATCTATAAATTTATTATTTGAAAATATTTACAGTTCGTCTATAAATTCCACTGCACGCTAAGAGCTCAGCTGTCTGCGTTGCAAAGCATCTGATCTCATTATGAAATATTTCTCAAAACTCTTTTTGTACAACGGAAATAAAATGAGATTTTATAAATGAAATTTTAATGGATTTTTTCAACTATTTACAGGAGTATGAAAATAATTCTTGAATTTCAAAAAATGAAGTTTTTACTGCATCTATCTGTCTAATTTTCATTTTTTTAGACTCAGTAGAACTAAAATTATTCCCCTTTATAAAAAAAAAAGCGAAATATATTTATCGCTTTGCCGATGCTGTATTTTAAATTAAATAATTTCCCTTTTATTTCCATTTCAAATAAATATTCTGCGCTTTAATAAAACACTGTGCATTTATTGAATTATTGATACTTTTTTAAATTAGGGATTTTCATTAATTTGTCAACCAATTAGACGAATTTTAAAATTCTGAATGTCAGGTGCAACTGTGACCCTTTTGGGTTAGTGTCACAAAATTTTTGACCCTCCTATGGGTCGTAGATTTCACTAGCCTTCGCACACACCCACACAGATAGAGCGCTTTGTTCTTTTATTAGTATAGAAATTTTCTTAAACGACCAATGAAGTGTTGGAAAGTGTTTCATAATCTATGATTACTTCATGATTTTATGTTATGAACATAAAATAAGACTAGTCACTCGAAAGAGCACGGTGAATGAAACTTATAATGCACGCACGAGTAAGTGTATAATCTTTGATATTTATTTTTATTAATCTTGAAAATATTCTTTAAGGGGACCTTTCTTGACAAATGCAAAAGAAAAAAATGTTTTTCCATTTTACCACTATTTAAGAATAATATACAAGAAATGTGACCCTATTAAATATAATTTCAACTAGTAATGTATGTTTATATTTGTACAAAGTACATTGTAAGTATTGCTTAATCCATATTTGGAATAACTTACCAACAACAGTCACTGATAATACGAAATGCTGTGTTCGAGCTTTTTTTGGAAATCGACTCTATGTATAAATTCCTTCGCCTCGTCTAGTAACAGAGTCCACAACGGGAACTGCGGTTTGAGGCACTTCACTGGAGTGAGCTCTTCCAACCAGAATATCGTCTGCTGCATGCATAGCTTGTGAAAGAGGTGAACGCCTGGCATCAACACTATATACAGGAACGGCAGAATCATCTCGATACCGCAAAACTAATGAGACAGAGTCGTCTGGCAATTGTGAAGTGACATCACACGGAAGATTTAGTCATCAACCGGAAACTGATTGCACAAGAAGGCTACTTTTCAGTATCCTTAATTTTGTGATTAAAACAATTTATCAACTAATTATAGGAATTTTAAAATTTTTAATGTAAGGTGTATCATTAAACCTTTTGGTCTTGAGTCACGAAATGTTTGAGCCTCTTACGTGCTAGATATTTTTCTAGCCATCACACGCGCAAAGACAGGCAGAGATATTTGTTATTTTATCATTATTGATAACGAAGTTTTCTTATATTATAAGGAAGTATTGGATAGTGTTTCATAATCTATGCTTAATGCATGATTTTTCTTTCTTGCTTAAAAATAGTGAGACGAACAGAAAATAAGAATAGTAGCTTGATGCAACCCAATAAATGTGACTTATAATGCACACCCATGTAGATGGTGAATTTTCGATATTGATTTTTTTAGTCATGAAAATACGTTTTAACAGAACCTTTTAAGTTAGATGCAAAATAAGATTCTTGCTTTTCCATTTTGCCATTAGTTGAGGATAATGAAAAGTTAATGTTGTCCAGTTAAATGTTTTTATATTTCATTTTTAAATTTCAACTTTTAATGTACATTTATATTTGTAGAGAAAGTACATAGTAAGTATCGCACTGTAAAAAAAAAAAAAAAAAAAAAAAAAAAAAAAAAAAAAAAAAAAAAAAAAAAAAAAAAAAAAATCTATTACAGTAACAGCTTTAACAATGCTCCCAGCAGTTTTGCCGTAAAACATTGAAGGAAAATTAGATGTAATAAAAAAAAATCATCGAATTTCACTCAAATTTTTACTGAAAAACTGCTGGCAACATTGCGGTACCGTAAATTTAACAGATTTTTTTTTTTATTTACAGTGAGATTTATGAATATTTGGGATAACTTACCAACAACAGTCACTGATAATACGGAATGCTGTGTTCTTGCCTTTTTGAAATCAACTCTACATCTATAAATCCCTTCGTCTCGTCTAGTGACGGAATCCACAACGAGTACTGCGGGTTGAGGCACTGCACTGAAGTGAGCTCTTCCAACCAGATTATCGTCTGCTGCATGCCTAGCTTGTGAAAGAGGTGAACGCCTGGCATCAACACTATATACAGGAACGGCAGAATCATCTCGATACCACAAAACTAATGAGACAGAATCGTCTGGCAGAGGTGAAGTGACATCGCATGGAAGATTTAGTCGTCCACCAGAAACTGCTTGCACAGGGACGGGGATTTCTAGAAAATAAAAAATGGAATATATATATATATTTAATGTTTTGGAAGAAAACACGTATTTTTAATATGTTATATAATACTCTTTAGTCTTGAGTCGTTTTTAGAAGACACTAAATAAGAGGCTTTAAAATAATTTAAATGCTTCCAGTATTGTCAAAGTTACTTCTAGATCGCTTTAAAAAATGCGTATACAACACACAGGAAAAAAATTCTGTAAAGTTACGAAACTTTTTCTTGTAAACTGTGATTTGTGGAAATTTTTATGCCACGGTAACAGTAAAACTTAATGTAACAGAATTGGTTACATGAACTTCTTCTGTTAATGTTACATAAAAAGTTCTAAGAATCCCAATCTCTTAGAAAAAGTTGTGTAACTTTACAGATTTTTTTTTCAATAGCATTTTATAAGTGTTGATATACAGGCTGCTACATTTGTGGAGATGTTTTATAGTAATTTTAAACTGGTTTTTTTCGGCCCTCGCAATATTTGCCTCAAGACATAGGAGGTTAAATGCTATGCTATATTTTGCAATTCTATTCGTATATTTGGAAATAACAATAGACAAAAACTTTTACACGCATTTTTTTATATATAACATGTTCCGAAGGGCTATTAATTTTAGAAAGCTATATTTAACTTTTAATATGTTTACAAGATGGATAATAATAAAATAAATGGTGTATGAAAAGGATCTGTTTAAAAATGTGTATTTTTGTTTTTTTATTGATTAAATTAAAGGAACATGGAACATCTCGACAAGAAATTAAAGAAGTTTTTTTTTTTATTTAACATCGTCTTGCAAATTTTAATGCTGTTTTCTCTGCATTTTGTTTTAAGTACAACTATTTTAAAAATCAGACAAAGTGTGATAGTTATATTTTTTTATTTGCTTGATTTTTTATATGTTGAAGCAGATCATATTTAATGAATAATATGCAGTTTTGAATCCCTGAAAAATTTCATCTTTCCTGTAGAAAATGTCAAAGTTCAAAGTTGTGAATGCCATTTTCATAAAAAATGAAATTCCAGTATTTTTGGAAAGATGTTTCTCTGGCAAGCAACAACATCCCAAAATTCTTTTGGCATAAACTGTTAGTATAATACAACCTGCTTATTAAAATTTATTGGTTTCTTTGAGGCATTGTTATTTTACATTATTATGTTGCCACAAACTATAGTCAATATGAAGTTTTTGTCCATTTTCCGCACTTAATATCTTATTTAAGCAACATTAACCCCAAACTTTTTCTTATGGAATATAAAAGTGCACTACTAGGACAAGCTAAATTATATAGTACTGCGCGGAGATATTATTCCTGTTAATAGATATAACCTGTTAAATATTCAAAATATTCAAAATCTGCAACATGTAAAGTAGAGTTATTTCAAAAAATTGCCACAGTTGAATGAAAAAAAAATATCACACAATAATTGAACAAATGTATAAAAACATGGAAAATAAATGGGGTTCCGTAACATTTTTTGGCAAAAATATGACAAATTTTTTATGAAAAGCTATGTCTATAATCACATTTTTCCCCTAAGAGCAAATAAAATATCCTATTTCTACTTGAGAAGGGGCGACAAAAGAGGGATATTTCATTTCTCATAGGGAAAAAACATAGAAAGAGGAAACAGAAATAGTATTTTTCATTTTCATATAGGGAAGACATGTCATAATCGACTTTGTCTAATTGAAAATTTTGTCATTTTTAAAAAATAAAATTATTAAAAGACCACACTTCTTTTTCTTTTCCACGTTTTTGTATATATGTGATTTATTCCACTTTGTTCAGTAGCATTAAGGATTCAAGGTAATTAAGAATCAAATAATTGAATTTTTGGAATTTTAATGGTCCTCAGATCAAATAATATGAAATAAAACGGTCATAAAAAGATATTTGCTGAGAAATGCGTTTGTTTGAAAAGTGATTTATAGATTCTGTTCCCGTAATTTGAGGCTTAAATGATATTAAAGAATAACTGATTTAAACTTCTTTCTTTAAAATGCGGATATACTTGAACTTCTTAACTATTAAAATTAACCCCATCATATTAAAAATACTTATTTATATTATTAAAACTTAATTTTTACAAATAATGCGAATAAAAAATCCATAAAAAATAGCGTTTTCCTTGAATGAAACTTCCGCAAAGCTAAATTAACTTGCTTAAACCCAATATAAAAAAGTACTCAATTAAAAGTAAACAGTGAAAGTCCAAATTTTTTTCTTGGAGTATTATAAATAGTTTTCTTTAAAAAATAAAATGGAGAAGATTTCAATAAAGTTCCTTTTAAATGTCTGTTTCGAATTAAGGTTTTAGCATTGCTTCAAAACAACTTATGAATAAAAAAAACAATCTAATTTAAAGTAGACAAAAACAATCCCAGAAAACATTGTGTTAATTTTCTTGTGCAAACGAGAGAAGAATTTAAAAAAAAAAAAAATAGAGAAGTAGAAAAGAAGAAAAAAGAAGAATTCGAAAAAGAAATAACAGTAATAAAATATTTGGAGCAAACGAGGTTTTTAAAGATCCTTTTTATATTATGTGCTTAAAAAAATTCAAAACCTGTTAAATGGTACGTGAATAAAATCTCTAATAGAAATTAATTTCTTAACTCAGGGATTTGTAGAAAATGGTTGCACTCTCTATAAAGCATGTTTACTATGCTAAAAAGCGTAGATTAAAATTATAAATAAAATTATGGACTGTCATAATATTTATTTAGGAGAACAAATGATTTTGTTTCGGCAGTATTTTATTGAGTATTATATTATATGTTTTTATAATTCTATTTTTCAATCGAATTACTGCAATTGTTACTATGGTCTAGATTTTTCCCTTTTACTTGATTAACTATAGCTGTTCTTATGGCATAATTTCAGCTACATTGTTATTTAATAATGCATCACATGTGTTTTCTAGAAATTTGATAACTACTATTTAATTTCTAAATTATATTAATTTAATTTGAAAATATAAAAGTTTAAATTATTATGGAATTGAGTATCACATAATATTTTTAAAAGCATGCTCTTATTTCAACAGCATTGGTAAAACATTTATTTTGTCTCATTTTACTCTGTTTACACAATTTACTATAGCCGTTAGATATTCTCATACACAGAATTTCGTATAATTACACTGCCTCCTCTACAATGCCTTCTCGCTTGTGACGTAGTGGAAGCTGTTTCCCTGACAACGATCACGTTCTGAGCTTCGTGGGGATTGTGGAACCAATAGGGTTAGTGATTTCGCCTCTACTTCATGACGTTTCACGCTTGTCGTCTGCTCAGTGAATAGGCATTGTAGAGGTGGCAGTGATAATTATCGTCTAAAAATACATTATATGTTTTCGCTAAGAATTCGAATTATTGTTAATGAAAATTTGTAAATTATCCATGTTCATATTAAAAATAGGAACGTTTATTGGACATTGAATTGAGTATCCTTATATATAATATAAATGTGAAAGTGTGTTCGAAAGTTGGAATTACGTTGGCTTAAAAAGGGATAGATTAATGTCTTTGAATCTTTGCATATAGATAAGTTAAAGCCCGGAAATGAACATAGGCTAATTTTTAATTGTTTTATTCAAACATTTTCCTTAATAATTCAAAATTTCATTCTTTTTCAACTGAATCATTTGTCATTTTTTAGAAAAAAACTCAATCAATTTCCTTTTCTATTTCTAAAAAAATTAAAATCGGAATAATAATTTCTCTGCGGCAATACATTTTCGATTGAGCTATTTCTATACCAGAAACGAAAATAAAAAGAATTTAAAAGAAAATATTATGTGACGTCATATGTGAAATAAAAATAAAGGGAGCATTATATATATATATATATATATATATATATATATATATATATATATATATATATATATATATATATATATGGCATGAATATTTGTTTTGTTAGTAGGAATTTTTCTGTAAAAAATGGCGACATAATTAGAAATTTAAAAAAAATGTAAAATAATTTTATTTTTAACACAATATTTCACTTGGAAAAACATGAAGTCATATTTGAAATAAAACAGCTATTTTATAATGGTCGTTAAAAATACAAGGGACATGGATATCAATAATTATTGGAGCTCGATAAATAATGACGTTATATTTAAAATGAATGAGAAATACCGGGTGATCCAAAAGTCAAAATGAACTTTAAAAACGAATAATTCAAAAACAAATCAAGATACAAAGGCACGGTTTGCACCAAACGGATATTGTGTGATGAAACCGGGTTTTGTGTTGTTACGAAAAAAACACTTATATTGGCAACTAACGGATAGCGCTGTCGGATTTCTGAATTGCAAACGCGGCAGGCACTCCAAACAGTCAGCTTTATACAAGATGGAGCACCACCTCACATTACACTACCAGTGTAACGCTTGCTACGCTCAATATTTTGTGGAGGATCGCATTGTCAGTCGCTACTTTAATCACGCATGGCCTCCACGATCTCCCAGTCCACCCTGGGATTTTTGGCTGTATAGATTACTGAAGTCAAAAGTGTATCGCGACCAATCGGCATCACTAGCAGCACTGAAAGATGACATCCGCCAAATTATACTGTAACGCTGTGCTATTTTGCTATGCTGTGAAAGGTGAAATGCCTCGTCTCACAGCTGTACTTCTGAATGATGGACAGCACATTGAACATTTACTGCAGTACTAATTAACCGTATTTAAGCTGAATTGTAAGTTGTCAATATTTTTTTTGCATTTCCAAATCATCTTTTGGTGCATTTAATTACTATATCGCCATCTGTTAATCGCCGACATCATTTCTTTTTTCGTAGCCACCAAAAACCCGGTTTCTTCAACATCCGTTTGGTGCAACCCGTATCTTAGTATCTTGATTCGTTTTCGAATTATTTATTTTTAAAGTTCGTTCTGACTTTTGGAGTATTTTCTACTTATGCTAATTAATTAGTTTTATTTATGCTAATTTATTAGTATTGTGAAAAATTTTGGAAAATTTTCACAATTTATCATTTTTTCTTCAGAGTTTATCTGTAATAAAACAAATGTTTATTCTTGTGTATACATAGCAAAATAATATTAATTACATAAATCTCTTTGAGAAAAACTGCTCTCATATTCCTGTTGTTATAATAAGCTCTATTTTAAAAGTAAAGAAAGAAAGAATAACTAAAAAAAAATAAATTCACTGTAAAAACGACCGATGTCTCTTAAACTCGAAAAAAATACTATAATCACGGATATTAATATACGGCAACCGCTTTAAAGTCACAAAATGTTCCAAAAATCGTTCTTGAAAACATTTTTTCTTCGAAATCTAAAGAGGAATTTATAAAAAATTAAGTTTTATTAGTTTTTCGTAATTTTCGGAAATTCTTTCGAGTAGCTGTATCAATCTGTTAATCAGTTCTCTCTATGCAAAAAATCTCTTTTTTCAATACTATCGGATTTCAACAAAACAATTTCAGTAAAAATAGATTTCAACTAATATTCGCTTGCAATTAAAAGAGAAAAATGTTAATTTTTCTAATTTTATTAATTTATTTAAAAATTTTGATTAATTTAATTAATTCTATACGTATGTTGTAAATATGTATATGCTAAAAATACTTTTAATTCTATACTTTTTCCAGTTAGTCACAATTCTTGAGCATGAAAATATTTTGTTGAGACCTTCTAACTTCCAAAAAACAGCTTAGAGGATAAAGATAACAGAATAATGCACTATAAAAGTTTCTTGTAAACATTTTCAAAAACTATGGGTATCTAATAAAAAAAATATTTTTATAATTTTGGGGGGTCCTTAAGTTTTAAAAATAAATTATTTTTTAAGGTTTCTAAAGTTAACGGGGTTTTTTTTAAATTTTGAATTTTGGATGACTTGAAAGGGGTTATTGTACATGTTTGTCCGTGGTTCTAGTAAATTTTTGTAAATTAATCAGTCTGCTTTTACAGTGCATGGAACAAATCATTTTTTTTTCAAGCATCTGTTTTGTATGTTATTATTTAGTTAAATGTAAAGGCTTTTAAAAGTGTAACAGATGAATAGCTCATAGAAAGAATAATATTTGCTGAAAATGTTCGTAGATTCCACAAAATATGTTTATATTTGCAATGTATTTATAATAATCTTATAGATAGCATCATATATCACGATGATAAATATTTGATATAATGAATGAATTTTTGTGAACGATATTTTATAGAGATCGCTATTACATAATTTATGTAATATTTGACTTTTGTCTTATTAGAAACATCTGATTTATATTTATTTGTCAACATTCAATTATACGTAACATTACATAAACTGGTAATTTAAAATACGATTTAAGGAAAATTGTGATTCATTGCAAACTTACATTTTTTATATATTATTTAACTTATATCAAGTGAATTCATTAAATTTAAATAAAAATTTATATCCAATATTATAAGTACATACATTGCATTACATTTAAACGAATCATTAAATTTTAATCTGTGATTTTAAATTGGCTTCAATTTAAACTACTTCGTTGCAATTCGAGAGACTTCAGAAATGTTTGTGTTGTATGAACAACGTGTTATATGCAAATTTTTCTCCATGTTTTAAAACTCATATTCTAGAACTTGATAATACTTGAATTTGCAACTTAAAAAAAAAAAAAAAAAAAAAAAAAAAAAAAACGTGAGGAATTTGGGGACTGCCGCGGTAAAGCTATTGCATAGCATTTTTCATCAACTTATGCAATTATAATTATTTATTTATTTTTTATTTATGCAGTTTTTTTTGTCTCTGATATTAATTCAAGTTACACATTTTGAGCGTGATGACCGATAACAATTTTTTTTTTCTTTTATTGAACAAATGAGAAGTTAATATCGTTTAAAATATTTTTATTATCTTACAATACATGTAGGTTAATCAGGAATTTTTATCACTGAAACTATACGTTTATGGTAGCTGAAATAAAAAAAAATAAGTTTGAGACTTGATATTCTCAAAATATCTGAAAAATACCGCGTCAATGTCTTCTGAAGTCTACCGAAGGATACCGTGCCGAAGTCTGCCAAGTTGAAGCGACGTTAGCCGGAGTGTTAGGTTTTTTTTTCTCGTTACGGAATTTCTAGATTCTTTCGCCGCGCTCAAAGACCGCGATAAAAGCTATGCAATACCTTAACAAATTACCAATCAAAATTTGGCCGCGTGGCGAAAATTAGATCGCGAGTTATAAGCATTTTAAATTTTCCGAACCTCACCGTGGGGATCTCCTGTCACCAAAAATTAAAACTGTCTCATAATAAATTACCAAACAAAATTAGGCCGCGCTACGAAAGTTAAATCGCGAGTTATAAGCATTTAAAATTTTTCGACCCTCACCATGGAGGGGAAGTCTCCTGTCACCAAAAATTAACACTGTCTCATAATAAATTACCAAAAAAAATTTGACCGCGCTACGAAAATTAGATCGCGAGTTATAAGTATTTTAAATTTTTCGACCCTCACCGTGGGGGTATCTCCTGTCACCAAAAATTAACACTGTCTTATAATAAATTACCAAACAAAATTTGGCCGTGCTACGAAAATTAAACCGCGAGTTATAAGCATTTTAACTTTTTCGACCCTCATCGTGGGGGTCTCCTGTCACCAAAAATTAACACCGTCTCATAATAAATTACCTATTGGCGTGAGTTCTTTTACGGTAAAATGATATTTCAATAAAAAGAAAGTATATAAGTTCAGGCCTACCTTTCTAGGAATCTTCTTCGGGCATAACTTTCTTCTTCTTTAGGCCTGCGTAGAATTTACTGGAATAATAATATATTATTATTTTATTACTGTGTGCTATGGAACAAATAATTCGTTCACTTCCGTTTTGGAAAGATGACTTGTTTTAATCACACAAATAAAATAAAAAATATTCACAGCACAACTTGCGAAAACACAAAAATAAGTAGAATTCTAATGTTTTAGTTTTAAGTTCTTTTAAGAAAGAAATATTATCGGAGCTGAGAATTTTTGCTTCCGAATTTTACAGTTTCAGAAAAAAGGTAAACAACAGCTTAGAATCATTTTGACGGAGTGTAGCTTCGCAGAAAAGATGTGACGTCAGAGAAAGTTTTTAAAGAGTTCTTTTCTTCGTTTCAGGACAAAAAGTTTGTATGGTGCTTCCATCTGGCGAGTGCTTTGGAAACAAATCGGTTTTTAATGAAGAGAAAAAAAAGTCTTTTCCATCACCCCCACTTTTGTTTTCAAAGTGCTAGCCTCAGTTGCAGCTGAGATCTTAAAGTTTCAAACTGAGGTTTCGCAAGGGGTTTTGTCATTATGTCAGCAATCATTTGCTTTGAAGGGCAATAGTGTAGACACATTGTTCCGTTTTCTATCATAGTTTTTACGTTGTAGTATTTAACACTTACATGCTTGCTTCTCGATAAATGTTTTTCATTCTTTGAGATTTTTATGCATGGAATATTATCTTCATAAATCGAAATCGGTAAGGTTTGTGGTAGGTCCAAATCTGTTAATAATGCCAGTAACCACTCCATTTCTTGACAGGTATTTGAGACAGATATATATTCTGCCTCAGTAGAGGAGAGTGCGACACTGGACTGTTTCCTGCTTGTCCAGCTTAACAAGTTGTTGCCCAATTTGAAGATATTACCGGTAGTGGACTTCCGGTCACTTTTATCTGATGCCCAATCCGCATCACAATATGCTGTTAAGACGGGCCTTTTATTTTTATCAATTATTAACTTAAGGTCCTTGGTTGTTTTCAGATAGCGAATTACCTTTTCAACTGCTAACCAATCTATTTCTCTAGGTCTTTCATTTCTTCTACCTAATATGTTCACACAGGCAGATATATCTGGTCTTGTGATTGTGGAGATATATAAGAGTGCCCCCACTGCTTGTCGATAAAGGGTATTGTTACTCATTAGTTTACTATCGGGATCTAAATTAAAATAATCCGTATTCATGGGAGTATAAGTTGGTTTAGAATTTACTAAGTTAAATTTCCTAACAATTTCGTCAATTTTATTTTCTTGATCTAACATTAGACTTCCATCTTCTGTTTGTTTGATATTTATCCCCAAATAATGCGATACTTTACCTAACGATTTTATTTCATATTCCCTTGATAACTCTTTGTATATCTCTTCGGTATCCCTTTTCTTTCCTGCTACTAAAATATCGTCGACATATACTATAATATAAGACAAGTTTCCGTTTTTATTTCGTTTGAATAAGCATAAATCTGATGTGCACTGATTAAATCCCATGTTTTTGAGTGTTTGACTAATTTTTAGGTGCCAGGCTCTAGCAGCCTGTTTTAGCCCGTAAATAGCCTTATTCAGTTTACACACCTTTTCCTTTTGATCTTCTACTATATATCCCTCGGGTTGTTTCATGAATACCTCCTCGTCTAAGTTTCCGTGCAAAAATGCTGTTTTTACATCTAAATGAATTATATCTAAATTTTTATATACAGCAGCGTTTAGGAAACTTCTTATTGTGGTGTGTGCCACGACAGGGGCAAAGGTTTCATCATAATCGCACCCGAATTTTTGCGAATAACCCTTCGCAACTAGTCTCGCCTTGTAGCGTTCTATTTCTCCACGTGCATTGCGTTTTGTTTTAAAAGTCCATTTACAACCTATAATATGTTTTCCCGGAGGTGGGTCGACTAATTCCCAAGTTTTATTTTGCATAAGTGAATTGAATTCCTCATCTGTAGCTGCTAGCCAATTATTTTTAATTTTTGGGTCTTTCATATTTTCTATATCTTCCCAAGTTTTGGGTTCCTCAACCTGACACATGTTGGCGCTAATTCCATACCTATCGGGAGGTACTCCCCTGTTTTCTCTTCCCGATCTTCTAAGCTGTATTTGACTCTGATGTGGAATTGCGTCCGCGTCATGCTTATCACCATCTAATTCAATTTGTGCAACTTCGGTTGGGGTCGAAATATTATTTTCGTCTTGTTTAGTATCATTTTTTACATTTTCTAGAAATTTTACTGATCTAGATATCATTACTCTATTATCCCCGATATATATTCTATATCCCTTGCTCCTTTGGTCATATCCCAAGAAAATGCCTTCAATGGCTTTCTCATCGAATTTAGCCCTTTTGGATTTTTCTACATAGGCGTATGCCTTGCAGCCAAATGTTTTTATGTGTGACAAATTTGGTTTACGATTATTCCAAAGTTCAAATGGGGTTATGTTATTGTTTGCTTTGGTTGGCAGCCTATTTGTTAAATAAGTGGCAGTGAGAATTGCTTCACCCCAAAATTGTCTTGGTAGATTTGCGTCTGACAGCATTGTGCGCGCCATTTCTACAAGGGTACGGTTTTTTCTTTCAGCAACACCATTTTGAGGTGAGCAAAATGGTACACTTAATTGGCGTTCGATACCGTTAAGGGTTAAATAATCTTCAAAATTTTCCCCAAGATATTCCCCTGCATTATCCGATCTAAAGGCCTTTATTTGTTTACCAAATTTATTTTTTACTAGTGCAGAGAAATCTTTAAATTTTTCTAGGGCTTCCGATTTGTGTGAAAGTAAATAAACCATAGTAAACCTGCTAAAATCATCAATGAAAGTAATAAAGTACCTTTTACCTGAGAATGTTTCCGTCTTCATGGGACCGCAGATATCACTATGGATTAGTGAAAGGACTTCATTAGATCTATTTGATGCTACCTTTGGATAAGGTAATTGTGACATTTTCCCTTCGATACATTTAGTACATATATTATCATGTTTACACTTACTTAAAGTTATACCATCCGCTAACTTATGATTCACAAGATATTTGATTGATTCAAAATTTTTGTGTCCTAGGCGTTTATGCCAAGTTGTAATACAATTCGGATTATCACAAGACATTTGTGTTTTGACAGCATATCCGTACTCATCTTTAGGACAAATTTCATATAGATTATTATTTAACTCGGCTGTTAAAACTATGTTATTGTCTTTAACAAAGTTACAAGAATCTTTTTCAAAAATGACTTTAAAGTCGTTTTCTGTTGCTCTCTTAACTGACAATAAATTACTTTGTAATTCAGGACAATAAAGAACATCTTTAAGTATAATTTGATGTGGTGAATTTGTACAAAGTTTAATATCACCCATACCATGTGAATCTAGTTTATTTCCATCCGCTATCATTATGCTACCAAAATTTCCGGTTTTAAAGTTTATGAAATTTTCTTTTGCGAATGCTACATGTCTTGTGCAGCCGGAATCGATAACGAATTTATTTACATTAAGTTCTTGTGCGCTATTAGCAGACATTAAATCGCACGCGGGATAATTTTGTTCGGAGAACTTATAAATGTTTTCTTCCGAATTCGTTGAGGTAGAAAAATTATTCGTACCTATTTCTGCGTCAACATTACCTTTAAAACAGAAGTTGGAAGTATCCCTTACATTACCTTGATTACCTTTGTAATTTCCCGAATTATTTCTGAAAGAGTTTGAATTATTATAAAACTTATTTCGATTCGGATTATTTCTCGAGTTATCATTTTGCATTTTATTCTTTAAATGATAACAATTTTCGCGTACATGGTTGTCTCGTTTGCAAAACGTGCAAAATTTCTTATTTCTAGCATTTTTATTTACTACCTTATATGCTGAGTCGCGTGAGCTCGAAACAGCTTCACGATTCTCAGGTTTATTTATTGCTTTGTAAGCCGAATCTCGCGAATTTGAACTCGCGTCTCTGTTTTCACATCTATGTTTATATTCATCGATCAATTTGTTTTTTACGTAATTTAAAGTTAGATCCGTCTCGCTAGCTTCTAACGCGGTAACCATTGGGTCATAAGACCTAGGTAGGGAGCAAAGCAAGAGGGCACATATATGCGAGTCAGGGATTTCCTCGCCAATAGCAAATAATTTATCTTTGATGGATAAAATATTATTGATATGGGAGATCATGTCTCCCCCCTCGTTCAATTTTTGAGAATACAATTTTCTCAGAAGAAAAAGTTTTGAAGAAAGAGTACTTCTTAAATGAACATTTTTCAAAGCGTGCCAAATATCTTTAGCATTTACAAGATGTTTCACATGAATTATTTGTGAATCTTCAATACACAGATTAATAATCGATTTCGCTTTAATATTGTCCTTATTCCATTGTGGAGTGACAGGATCCGGTGGAGGATCTTTGATTACTGAAAAAACGTTTTCCTTTTGGAGAAGATTTTCAATCTTAAATGCCCAGTTACTATAATTTTGCTCATTCAGCTTTTCAATGAGGGCTATATTACTGGTAGCCATTATATTAATTCAAATCAACATCAAATCAATCGTTATTCAATTATATTAATTCAATCGTTTATTTAACAATCATATATATATATTCAAAAGACTGTTTATATTTTAATACTTTCAAATAATATAATCATAAGCAAGCTCTTTTATTTATATATATAAGAACATCTCACGTCTCATAATCTATTGGCGTGAGTTCTTTTACGGTAAAATGATATTTCAATAAAAAGAAAGTATATAAGTTCAGGCCTACCTTTCTAGGAATCTTCTTCGGGCATAACTTTCTTCTTCTTTAGGCCTGCGTAGAATTTACTGGAATAATAATATATTATTATTTTATTACTGTGTGCTATGGAACAAATAATTCGTTCACTTCCGTTTTGGAAAGATGACTTGTTTTAATCACACAAATAAAATAAAAAATATTCACAGCACAACTTGCGAAAACACAAAAATAAGTAGAATTCTAATGTTTTAGTTTTAAGTTCTTTTAAGAAAGAAATATTATCGGAGCTGAGAATTTTTGCTTCCGAATTTTACAGTTTCAGAAAAAAGGTAAACAACAGCTTAGAATCATTTTGACGGAGTGTAGCTTCGCAGAAAAGATGTGACGTCAGAGAAAGTTTTTAAAGAGTTCTTTTCTTCGTTTCAGGACAAAAAGTTTGTATGGTGCTTCCATCTGGCGAGTGCTTTGGAAACAAATCGGTTTTTAATGAAGAGAAAAAAAAGTCTTTTCCATCATTACCAAACAAAATTTGGCCGCGCTACGAAAATTAGATCGCGAGTTATAAGCATTTTAAATTTTTCGATCCTCACCATTGGGCGGGTCTGCAATCACCAAAAGCTACATTATCCTACCTTGTTTTATTTTAAGACGATTCTTTTCTATACACATTCTATCAGGAATTTTTATTATTGAAACTATAGATTTATAGTAACTGAAATAAGAAATATAAGTTTGAGACTTGATATCCTCTAAATATCTGGAAAATGCCCCGGCAATGTCTGCCGAAGTCTGCCGAAGGATACCATGCCGAAGTCTGCCGAACGGAAACGACGTTAGCCGAGTGTTAGGTTTTTTTCGTTACGGAATTTCTACATTTTTCTCGTTATGGAATTTTTACATTCGGTCGCCGCGCTCAAAGCCCGCGATAAAATCTATGCAATAGCTTAAAATGTGTGACAAGCTAAAACCTTTTAGCATTGGTATAATTAAGGACGAGATAATAGTCGCCCAACTCGTTTTTGCCAAACTTCTTTGGAGAATGTTATTGCTTGTACCTAATCTGCCAATTATTTTAAAGATATACTAGGTTCTAATGTCTCACTATTTCGTCCAAAATTATATTTACTTATAACAATTCATTGTGTATTTGTCGCCGCATTCATAATAATGAACATCTATAATTCAATGTAACAGCTACGGTTCTAAATTAAATATATAGGCATTTAAGACATAGACATAGATATTCCACATCAGCTATCACAGTTCAAATATTTTATATATACTCTAGTAATTTTTCAACCACCGTCATTTAATATATTAATTGTGACTACTTATGTGATTAGTATTTGTATTAGTAAGACATTTATAATATTACATATAGCATCCCAAAATTTCAGCTTAAGGAGGTTAAGCTCAAATTATATTTCATTTTCCATTTGCAACGTTTTAAATATAAGTTTATATAGATATCCAAACACCAAAGTAATATTTTAGCTCTTTTTTATACATTATTGTAGAGTATGGGATTAGGTATAATACTCAGATAATATCTTCAGAAACGGTATCGCATCTAACTATTTTGTAAACGAAAATTCACCGACGTTAACTAGGCATCTGGAACCATTAGCAGGAATAATCTCTTTGGAATTCTAATCCTCTGAATTCCAAACGTATGTCACCGTTATCATCATTATTAGGGTTTCATACGCTTCATCATTTACAAGCTAAACGACGTTAATTCAAAGACAAGAAAATTTGTATAAATACTTTTTAAAATTTAAAAATAATAATAATGAATATACATTAAAAAACTATACTGAGTACTAGGGTGGATCGAATTTTTTTTTTCACTGTGTCAAAACCTACCTATGCGGAAAAGATGTTCTCTTGGATGGAGATTAAGGGAAAAATAATTAAAAAAATTAATTTTAAATTTTAATACTGCCACAATGAGGTTGAATTTCGAAAAAAAGTGAAAAAAGACCTAATTTTGGCTAGAATATTTTTTATTCAAAATAATAGTTTAAAAAGTTATCCAAAACCTACCTATGCGTAAAAGATGTTATATTATATGCTGAGTATGAGAAAAATAATTAAAAAAATTAATTTCAAAATTTAAATCTACCGCAATGTGGCTCAAATTTATGTATTTGAACGTTTTTACGGTAAAAAATCAACTTTTGTTTTGTAAAATAAAATATGAATTTTAGACATTTTTAACATTTATTACAATGGGAGGATATTTAATTGATTACAAGATAAAAACTTTAGTTTCTTATTTAACAGCTTCATTAGTATTAAATCAAGAAAAATCGTCAACATTGCAATTGGCGATAATGACGTTCGGTATTGAAAATCGACATGAGATTTTGTAATTCAATTCAATTTTTATAAAACTGTTACTTATGTATGGTCCATACACAGCAGAAATACTTCCGTGACTCTTTTGATTATTAGTTTTGTAGAATGAGAGTTGCGCGAATAGATATTATTGATAGTAGATGTTATTGCCACTGAAATGATTACTGGATTTACATATTGCTTCTGAAATCATGTCGTTACAAAAATCCGTCAGTTAGTGGAGGTTCGACACATTTTCCCATTTAATTAAATCTATGAAATCCGTCGCAAAAGGTCAAAAAGCTGGTAAATGGAAAATATAGATAGTTTTTATGTAATGATTAGGATTACAGCAGACCGTTTGATTTCACTCGCGCATTTTTAGAATTCATATACTGACATAAATGAAAATACAAAAAGCTTCTAACATGCTGCGAATAATCTTTCTATTTCACCAGTGAAACATTTATGCCCAGCCGCGGTTCCATCCACGCTGCAAAAAGATGGCATAGTGAAACTTCATTGGTGTGTAACTAGCACAAAAAACATTGTAGTGGACGCTTGAAGATCAGTCCCATATTTCGAATAACACATCCTTTAACATCTATATTAACAGATATTACGTCACAACCGATAGCAACCAACTTTGTTACATGTATATTATTGTTAACACATGACAAAAAATGTACGTCGTGTTTTCAAATTATTTGGTACTCTCCCGGAATTCATATATATGTGGCCTATATATTCGGAACCTAGTTCTTTTTTCAAGCTCAAGACTGCTTCTATTATCATATTTCTTCTGTTGTTTTCTAGTGATGCAGTCAGTCTTTACACCCATAAAAGTTTAAAGAAAATGACATGGTCATAATCTTTTACAAATGACTAAAGAGAATGACTAAAACGATGGAGTGGTCTTTGGTTTGTTTTGTCATGGCGATTTTTTTCTATCAGTAGCATTCGATTCATAGTTTTGTGAGATAATGCCCACGTCTTGAAGTGCACCAGACACGATGGCAGCACCTGCTTGGTCGGAAGTGCCCAAACTCTCCAATATTCTGATGATGTGACACCTAGCTTGGCAGCATTTTGGCTTTTCAATGATAGCTGATGATGTAGAAAAGTGAGTTTGCTCTCAATACGTCGGTTTAGTTTACACTCAACATTCATATTCATATTCAAATCTATTGAACTGAAAAAAATAGGCAGTATTTTCGGAAAGGTCCAAAAGACTGTAGTAGCTTTCAGTATCTTATTTTGTTTTACAGGAATTAAGAAGAGCGCAATATTTGTCGTTAAACAGTTTAATTTTTCTTAAAAGGCTGCTATGGTAAGTTATTGAGATTGAATCTCATTTACAGGTCACTAGTAACTTATTAGCAACTCCTTCTCACTGGCAGGAAATAAATAGATGTTGACCGATTTCTTTCTTCGGTTATTCTTTAAATACCATTATGTAAATTTTATAACTTTTTGTATTAGGGAGCATATTTACTGGCATATCAAAGCTAGACCCAAATAGGGTGTAATTCATATCTCTCTCTTTTTTTATTTTATTTTAACAACGCCATGGTACAGTAATATTCAAGGTACACTAAGCTACACAATACACAAGCAGACAAATTCTAACTGAAAAAATGGAACTGCCAGTTTTTCGAAACTTTAAATTACTTGCAGGAGTATTAAATTTCGAGATTAGTTTTATTTATTTATTTATTTATTTATTTATTTTTACTTAATATCCAAACAATATAATATTTCTTACGCAAAGGTAGGTTTTGATTGATATTAAAATGTTTATTTTGCGTCAAAATTAAATCTAACCAAATTTTGATCTTTTTAATAACAATTTTAATTTTTCTTAAGAAAGGTGTTAAAGTAAAAATAAAATACATTGACATGTTTCGGAACCGTCAAATAAGTTCCATAGTCATAATATAAATAAAACAAAATTTCAAAATATTTCTCGGACAATACAAATGACACGCGACAATGAAATATAAATAACAAAAAACACGCGCTCTATTGCAAAAATTAAATTGAAATATAGTTATATATTGTTATAAATTCTCTACTTTCCGTTTCATGGTTGATAGAGCGTTTAAAGTCTGTTCTGATGAATTTTTAAACGATGAGTTGCGTAAGATCCGTGAGATTGCAGGTTCTAATGGGTACAAAATAAGTAGCATCAATTAATTAATTAATTATTATAGAAAAGGGAAGCCTAAACAACAATATCTAGGGTTAACTGAAAGATTCAATAAAGGGGGTGATTCAAAAAATTTTAAAAGGTTTTCTTTTCCATATCTGAAAGGCAGTTTTGAGAAATTAAACTTTAAATTAAAAAAAGTTTAACATTGATTTGATTGCAACTCCTCCACCAAAATTAAGATGTTTACTTAATAAGCAAGTGGATCCTATTGAACATGATGATCTTGCTGGAGTTTATGAAATACCTTATATTACTGAAAATGGTGACGTAAATTATTACATAGGCATGATTGGGAGAAAGTTTGGAATTAGAAAAGGGGAGCACGAATCTGATATTAAATTTGGACGTACTAACACTGCCTTATCAAGAACATATTTAAATGAGGAGATAAAAATATTGTTTAATCAAAGTAAATTATGTTTCATTTCTAATTGTAATCGAAAATCTATAATAAGAGAGTCCATTGAAATTTATACGCGTAATAATCTATTTTGCAATGATACCGTTTCTTTTATTATTCCTAAGTTACGGTTAGAATTAATGAATAAATTCCTCGTGAGGGCTTGAGTGGAATGAACCAAGTTGGAATTTCTTTTGATCTTGGTCTATTTTTATTTTTATTTAATTTTTTACAATAGCGCGCGTGTTTTTGGTGTTTTATATCTCTTTGTCGCGTGTCAATTGTATTGACCGTGAAATAGTTTGTAATTTTTATTTTTAGTTAAGTTTTTAGAACATGGTCTATATTTTAATTTAATTTTTGCAATAGAGCGCGTGTTTTTTGTTATTTATATCTCATTGTCGCGTGTCATTTGTATTGTCCGAGAAATATTTTGAAATTTTGTTTTATTTATATTATGACTATGGAACTTATTTGACGGTTCCGAAACATGTCAATGTATTTTATTTTTACTTTAACAACTTTCTTAAGAAAAATTAAAATTATTATTAAAATGTTTATATAAAAGGTGAATATTTTAAAATCTGATGATTTAAAAAAATCAATTGGATTTAATTAACTTTTTATCAAATTTAGATCTTTTTCCGTTTTTTCAATATTTTATCGAATTTTCAACTTTTTTGTGGCAGTATTAAATTTTGAATTTATTACTTATTATTGTTTTTTACTTAACCTCCATACGATATAGCATCTTTTCCGAACTGTTGGATTAAAAAAAATATTAAAGTAATTAGTTTTTGACAAAAATAACCTAACCAAAATTCGGTCTTTTTTCAATTTTTTTCGAAATTTCAACCCTTTTGTGGCAGTATTAAATTTTAAAATTAATTTTTTTTATTATTTTTCCCTTAATCTCCATACAATAGAACATCTTTTCCGCATAGGTAGATTTTGATTAATGGTAATTTTTTTTTCGCCATAGACAATCGATCCACCCTACTGAGTACTCTTATGAGTTTACACTTTATAATTACTAAAGACTGAAAAAGTATGTTAATGCAGCGAATTTACACTTTATTATGTCAGAAAATGAGAAAATTCGTCTTATAAATTACAAGTCGGAAATGTCACGTCAAGCATAGCAAAAAAAGTGCGTTCGTACTATAACGAAGTTTTTAAAAAATCAGATCCTCTTGAAATAGTATATAGTACATCAAAAACAATATAGTAGCCTAAACGTTTTGTAAGTTCATGTTAATAATATCTGCCTTCTATTATTCAGGAAGTATTTCGTAGTAAACCTCAGCAACGTACACTGCTCAAAATAATTAGGGAACAGATAGTTTTTACGAAAATATGCAAATACTTATATCGATAAGTAACATAAACTAAATCAACCAAAACTTAAAGCCTGTCAGAAAACAGAAGAAGAAAGCTTGATATGCAAATCAAAAATCATGATATCAAAACCCAGAAAAAGAACGTAACGGCAGAAATCGTGATGCTGCAAAAACTTTTGTTTCACTGCCTTAGCTGTGAAATAAACTTGTTTAGCTTTTTTTATTTCTGAGAAAGGATGATTGGAAAATGTTTCAACAACGATACAACTCAGAAGCCATGGCATGGCGTATTATAGGCAGACTTGACGAAGTGTAGCGGACGCTGTGGGAGTCGCCAGAAATGTCGTCGCAGATTGTGGAATCGATTCCAAGAAACAGGTACTATTAGAGGCATGTGCGACTGCAGCAAATGATGGCTGGTATAACTGTGAATTACTCGTCAAAATAGAACAGACAATTTGCGCTATTCAGCTGCAAAGACAGTTTCTCTTGGCAGCAGAACGAAAGGCTTAAAGTCAAACAATACATAATATGCTTCATCAGAGAGGTATCCATGCACGTAGGCTAATGGTATTTTCCGTTGACCTCAAGCCACCGTGCGGCCTCAAGAAGATGGGCTGCTAAACATCGAGACTGGGCGCAATATGATTGGAGCCAAGTGTTGCTTATCAACGAGTCCCGATTCTGTACGGAATGTGACACCCGATGTGTTTTGGTATGGAGGGAATGTGGCACTCGAAATAGTCCCACATTCATTCGTTAAAGGTCACAATACAGACGAAGTTGTTTGATGGTAAGAATTGGAATCTGCTTAGATGGGCGCACGAACCTGCATGCCGTTCGGAAGGGTACTTTGTCGACCAAAGGTATTTAAACTTCATACTGATGCCTCATGTCATACCTTACGCTGCAGCCATTAAATATTCCATTTTTACCAGCATGATAAAGACAGACAATATGCAGCTCGACTTGTGGAGAACGTGCTTGAAGCTGGAACAATACAACGTACGGAATGGTCAGCGAGCTCTCCTGATTTGAATCTGCTCGAGCATGTTTGGGACATTCTCAGACGATGCATTGCTACGAGATTAAGGCCTCTTTTTACTGTCCGAGACTTGGAGATTGCATTTCTTAATGAGTGAAACAGTATTTCCTAAATTATTATTGATAATTTAGGGTTATATATCACACTTATATATTACATTGCATCCATGGGAAACAGGTGTACAATAGTCTTAGCTGTTCGAGGAAACCACATGCCATATTAAAAATTTTGTATCATTTCCAAACAATGTTTTTTTTTATCATTTACATGTAACCAAATTGTTACCCTAAATCGTCTCTTCATGTTTTTTTCCATCTTTAAAAAAAAATAAAGCTTAACTATAACTGTGAATTACAAGACAGACAATATGCAGCTCGACTTGTGGAGAACGTGCTTGAAGCTGGAACAATACAACGTACGGAATGGTCAGCGAGCTCTCCTGATTTGAATCTGCTCGAGCATATAAATCAGGATTTTTGCGTCTTTTTTTCTGTATTGATATATCCATTGATACATTGCGTGTACAATCAATATTAAGCCAATACAGGACTGTCTCGCACGGTTTTCTTAACTTCTTTGCTTGCTCCCCTAATATTTTTGAGCAGTGTACATCAATTTCATAAAATGTGAAATAGTTTAATCTAACTAAAGCGTGCCCCAAAAACTAATTACTCTAAACCATTACGTAACAGAATACTATTGTGTAGTCTTGCAATGTAATATTAAATATTCTTTACACGATAGATTGTAGAGAATGTATTTTTTAGTATATATTCCATAGATGAATATCAATTTCATTATGTTTGAAACAAAAAAAATGTTGGTATCATCAAAAAATATAAAATCCTATAAAAATCCATTAAGAAGCACGAAACGTGGATAAACAGTGTTTGGAAGAAGGCCCTTTGGAGAGATGGAACTAAATTCCAATTTGTTTGCTCTTGATTGCCGTCATTATATTCGTTATCTAAAAGGCACCATAGTTGATCCTCGGTAAAAACATCCAACACTGAAGCACGAAAACGGATCACTGTCTACGAGCTTTCTATCCTGTTTATGTTGTTCTCACATATCGATGTGATTATAGATCAAAATGTTTATAAAAAAATATTTTAGAAGATCATAAGGAGCTTTATGTTCGTAAATTGATGTCTCGTGGATGGATGTTTCAGTACGATAATGATGCCCCATCGGTTTACAGCTAAGATAATTGAGATTTTGGGCTGCCGAAGACATTCACCTGACATCAATCTAATTGAACAGCTTTAGGAATGTATCGGTAGAAAAATCGGACACGGAAGCATTCTTCAGAGCTGGAAGTTTTCAGTAACTTCAATAGAATTGTGTAAAAATCCTTAGGTCGACCTTAAAAAACGTGTTAATTCTATGCTCCGCAATTTTTCTGCAGTTCTGAAAGCAAACAAATATACAACTAAATAATGAATATTTCTAAATTTTGTTATACTAAGAGGCTTAGTTCGTTTTAAAGTTTATAAAAAGTGAATCATCTGGAAACTTTACGTTAAATAATTTTGTAATTTTTCGAATTGTGATTCATGCATATGGCTCAATTTCTCTAATATTGCATTTAGTTGAGTTATAAAAGGAGTACAAATTACTAATTCACATTATTAGGAACTATTGATTACAGAAAAAAATGTGGAAAATGAAACATATCATCTCAAAATTCTTGCGAACTGCTCTCTATATATAAAGGTAATTTAAAAAATCTATTTTAAGAAAAATTGATCTAAATGTATTATTATAATAAACTTTTTATGTAAAATTTTATACAAAATGTGTCTGAAAAATATATTTTTGCGTAAACAGAATTCTCTGCAGGACATATTTGCGTCATTTTTTATAATAATAAGTAAAGCATGTTCTTAATCTCATTTTTTTTCTTTTTATTTATAAAAAAATAATATCACAAACGCCTAGCCCGATTCTTGTTCTAATAACTAATGTATAAGTTTCTCCGGAAACATTAATTAACAAGACTTTTTTATAAGAAGAAATATCACAAACAATACACGAGTTCCTAAAATCATTTCCGTAATCTAACTTGATCTAACGAATCAATCACGACAGTTATTTAGGTAACTCGAGGGAAAGTACATTTTAATGAAATGACTTTTTCCAAACATTTCCTTTAGCACCAAAAATTAATTAAGATAAGATGGTAAATAATTAATCAAGTTGCGAGACAAGTATCTAGTTCATTTAATTAGAGCTTTGGATATTTTCGCCGTAGGATTACTAAAACTCATCACAGAATTCTGATACCAGAGAGAACTTACATGAAGCTAGGAGAAGACAAGCTGTCAGCGTAAGGTATGTTTCAATGTGCAATAAATTATTTTGGATAAAGTAATCCGGAATTTTCTAAACATATTGTTAAATAAACTATAGGAAACAATGCGAAGATTAGAAACAAATGATTGTAATTTATATATAATAGTGTGCTTCTGTTCTTCAACAGCCATTTATTAGAATAAAACTGAAAAAATAACTGTATTTTATTATTTTAGTCCATCATTTGTCATTTTTGTTCAAAACAATTAAAAAGGTTTACCGTTTTAGCAGAAAATAGGATCAATTTACGCATACTGATGTAGCAATTTATCGACATAAATAAGAAATGTATCAATTCTAATTAAATACATTATTACATATTTTTTTTTTTTTTTTTTTTTACTAAAAATAGTCCCGGATTTTACCAAGTGTTTTCCTTACAATTTGCAGTGTTCTAAATATTAAAAAAATGCTCTTTTAAAAAAATATGACAAAAAATATCGTACACAATGCAATGTAATCAGAATTAAAAAATAATAAAAATTGTATGATAAATTAGCAGGTTTACTCAACATTTTCCCCTCCGCATGCATGAATAATATCAATTTTCATTTGCATTTTGTGTAAGCTACATGTATAGAGCAATTTTTGTGAAAGTCCAAAAAATATAGCTTGAAAATTTTGAAAATTATCGTCGATAGAATCCGTTGTTCTCAACTTGAATGAAAGAAAAATGAGGCTTTGTGCGCAAATATAGTAGTATGCGCAATACTTGGTATTCGATATTGACATTAATCGATTGACATAGAATTACATATCGTCATCCGCTTGTTTCATTTAGGAAATAACATATTTTGAGCTTATTTTATCAACAATAATTTTTATCTTTTAATTTTCAAGCTGTATTTTTGCGATATTTATAAAAGTTGCTTTATACATTTCGCAAAAACATAATGCCGATTATATTTTATTTGCTTTAAAGCATGCGTAATAAAACATTTTTAGAAAACATGCTCAATTTTTACTGCTTTTCAATTTTGATTATATGATATTGTGTACAACGCCGTGTCTCACATAATATATATATATATATATAACATTATAACACATAAACATTATAACATTAAGAATTCTGCAAATTATTAGGAAACAGTTTTGCAAAATTTGGGTCTGTTTTTATCAAACATTAATTTCTTTTCTAGTATACATGCTGTCCTCATAAAAATGAACAAAATTTATTACAATAATCCATTTAATCTAAATCTACAGTTTGAACGCTTTTGTAAAAATTTTTTTGAGAAGGGTATCCAAAAGATTTTGGATAGATTCCAAATTTGTGGATGGTCCCTTATGTGGTTTTGAGAAATGATCTACATGGTAATTTATGACCTATGCTATTATATTTACACATTTAGAATTTCAGTATAATTCCTCATGCAGTTTTCTAGATATTTAACAAAACGAGTAAAATCGGAAGCGGCCGGTCACCTTTGGAACTAATGTATATATATATATATATATATATTGTGCTAAAAATAAATCTAACTAGACATAATATTTTCACTACTTTCATTAAAATATGTATAACGGCATAAAAAATGAACACAGTTTATTACCATAAGCCACTTAATCATAATCTGCTGTTTGAACGCTTTTGCTACATTAGTTTTGACAGGGTTATTAAAGAGATATTCGCTCTTTTTCAATTTGTTTATGGCCCCCTACTGGATTTTGGAAAAAAAAATGTTTTCGAAAATATATGATCTGTACAATTATACTATGTCATTCCTTATGTATATTTCTAGATATTTAACAAAACGTCTGAAATGACGTTATAATGTGAAGATTTTTTTTTGCTGTGACTGTATATATATAAGTGTGCTACCTGTCGCACTGTAGAAGAATCTCATTTGTGGTTTCAAACAATTTCTATTCGCTGGTCTTTTTTTGTGTGCGCGTATTATTTGTGAACTTTTAAATGTTGCTATTCTGATTTGTACAAATGCTTTGTTTGCTTTTTCTATATATATATACATATATCTTTGTGTTACATTAGCTTTATATTTTTTTTATTTAAAAAGTTATGTTAAATATTAACAGAAAAACTACTTGCAGAAATCATTCGACGGGTGACTTTAAAATAAGTACATTCAGGAATATGAATATAATACATAGATCAAGTTAAATTGGGAAAATACAAAGAAAATTACGATTTAAAAAAATACATACGCCTATGATGAATATTCACAAATTATGAAAAAATTCTCACACATTTCATAAAAACTAAAAAGAAATTGTACATTTACTTCAAGCGAAAACTTCTAAAAATGTTATGACAAACCTTATTTCATCATGTTCAATTTATAATTCCGTTCTATAAATAAGCACACATCTTAGAAAAAGAATATGCTGTTGTATTCAAAACATTATAATAAATGATGTGAAACGTTTTGTAGCTTAACATATGTCACGTAAAGTAAATATTTCTTACTAGCTCTTCATATTGCCAGATGTTTCTTTAACCCATTAATGCCTGAATTATTTTCTTCGTTAAAATTCAAATTTTGCATTTTCCCACCACTTTTAAAGAAAGAATAACTTTTATCTTAATTTATCGAGGACTTTGTCTCGAGAAAGAAAGCATTTATTTATCCTCGTTTTTTACTGGTGTGAAATGAGCTTACTTGAATATTTTAAAACTGTCCCAAAAATGGGACGCCAGGCACTAATGGGTTAAAACATTTTTCCTGCTTTTTATTGTTTTAGTCTCTTTTTTCCAGTACTAAGTATGAACTTCTTAAATTATTTACTCAATTCTAAGAACTTTCATTGTGCTCTTTAATTAAATACTCCAACTTGGAATGTAGTTTGAAAAATTTAAATTATTGGATTAATAACGGTAAGAAAAGTAAAATTGAATACAGCTACAGAGGAGTTTGAAAGTTTCGTTGAGTATTTTACTAAAAGTTTTTTTTTCAGATACAATGTTTGAAAGTATGAGAAACTTTTGAAACTACATAGGTAAGATGTTAAACTCTTTGTAAAGTTTTGTATAAATTATCAAAGAGAACACCCATTTTGAAATATCATGTTCATATTTTACCTGCGTTAGGTAAGCCAAAAAAATTAAGTGGATCAAATGTAAATTTTATTTGTTATAAAAATGAAATAGTAGAAAAAAAGGTTTTTTAATAATATTTAACAGAATGAACCATTCTTTATGTTCTAAATATAATTTTAAAGATGAATTAAATAGATTAAATTTCCAATTCATCAAAAAAATAAAAGAAAACCATAAATGATTTAAAAACAATAAAAGTAGCAGGTTACTCATAAAAAATGAAATTATGTTTTTGAGGTTATGATATAAAAGAATATTGGTTCAAAATAAAAAACAGTTTACAATTATTAAACAAATATTTAAAATTTTGTATTCTATTTTTTCCATTTATACATTTATACCTATGCACAATTATTATATTTAAAATTTCATTTTATCATTTTCATATTATAATTCTGTTCCATAAATTTGCACATAACTTAGAAAAAGCATATGCTTCTGTATTCAAAACATTTTAAAACAATGTGAAATTTTTTGTAGCTTAACTTACGTGAGTTAAAGTAAAGATTCCTTACAAGCTCTTTATATTGCCAGATATATATTTAAAACATTCTGCCTGCTTTTTACCACTTCATTTTCTTTTTTATTGTATTAAGTAGGAGTTTTCTAAATTATTTTTCATTTATAAGAACTTTCATTCTGTTCATAAAATAAACACTGCCAACTAGGAAACTAGTTTTCAAAATTTAACTTATTAGATTACTTAATGATAAGAGAACTAAAATTGAATACATCTATACATGAGTTTGAATGTTTTGTTCAGTATTTTTTTTTTTTGAAAGTTGTTTTGTCAGTTGCAATGTTTGAAAGTATTAGAAATTTTTGAAACTACCTGGGTAGGATATTCAATAGTTTGTAAAGTTTTGTATAAATTATCGAATAGAGCACTAATTTTAAAAGAGTTGTTCAATTTTTACATGCTTTAAATAATCTAAAAAAAATAAAGTACGGCAATTGTAAATTTCACATGAAAGAGAAATGAAAAAGAAGAAAGGATAAATTTTTTTAGTATTATTTTACTTAAACAATCATTTTTCCAAATTTAAACATACATTTAAAGATAAATTAAAAAGATTAAACATCGCACGCATTAAAAACAATTGAAGGAAAATGATAAATGATTTGAAAACAAAGAAAAAAATAATGGATTATGCAAGAATAATGAAATTATTTTTGAGGGTTTATGATAAAAATTAATATTACTTTAAAAGCAAGATTAATTTACAATTACCCCCCCCCCAAAAAAAAAAAAAAAACTATTTTTGTCCTATTTCTATATTTAGTCTTATACACAATTATTATTGCAAATGATGTGAAAAGTTTTGCAGTTTAACTTACGTGACGTAAAGTAAATATTCCTTACAATCTGTTCATATTGCCTGATATTTATTTTAAACATTATTCCTGCTTTTTATTATTTCATTTCTCTTTTTCATTGAACTAAGTATGAGCTTTTTTAAACTTCTTATTCAGTTCTAAGAGCTTTCACACTGTTCTTAACATAAACACTGCCAACTTGGAAACTAGTTTGAAAAATTTAACTTATTGTATTATATATTGCTAAGAGAAATAAAATTGAATACAACTGTAGATGAGATTCAATGTTTTGCTGTGTATTTTATTAAAAGTTTTTTTTTTTTTACGATGCAACTTTTGAAAGCATGGAAAACATTTGAAACTACCCAGGTAGGATATTAAGTTATTTGCAATGTTTTGAATAAATTATCGAACAAAGTTTTAAAAGAGCATGTTCAATTTTTTACATGCTTTAGGTAAGCCAAAAAAGTAAAGAATATCAGATGTATATTTCATTTTTAAGTAAAATAAAAAACTAACGGTAATTTTTTTTTAGTTATATTTTATTCAATTATTAATCCTTTGCCTATTTTAAACATTTACAGATTAATTAATGAGATTAAACTTCTAATTCATTAAAAAATAAAAGAAAACGAAAATGATTTGAAAGCAATAAAAATCAACAGATTACTCAAGAATAGTGAAATTATATTTTTGGATTTATGATAAATACGAATATTCGTTTAAAGAAAAATCAATTTACAACTATTGAAAAATATTTGAAACTTTGACAGCATTGTTACCCATTTCTGAAATTTGGTTCTAAAGACAAATTTTATAATAGTGTTTTCAATTTTATCTAGGAACATTAAAATGGGTTCAATATTTATTTCTTAGAAAAAATTATAATGTATTATATATTAAAATTCATTACGGTGTTTACATAATAATGAATTTAGAAATGCGTAAATGCCTATCAAAAAACCCGTGCTTTTAAGAACGTAACTCTTATTAAATAATCTGAATTTTTTTTACTCGGTTATCTTATAAAAAGTCTATTTATTAGCACTGGATATTTATTTTCGATATGCAATAGCCCAGCTTTTTTATTATTTATTCAATTGCCAATAAAATAAAATGTGTTCAATATTTATTACTTAGAAAAATTATAAAGGATTATATAATAAAATTCATTATGCGTTTCTATACTAATTAATTTAATTTTTAAAAAGAGCGGAATTCTTTTAAAAATCGTGTGCTTTTGACTACATAGCTGTTACTAGGGAACTGCAAGAAGTATAAGTCACCGATTTTGACGAAAGTGGAAAGATCTCATCGTGAGTAGTAAAAAACTCAATAACTACCCGTCGCAAATAAGTCGTTTTCGAGATATTCGACAATTTCTGTCATGTAGCTAGTACATACTTAACGCGGGAGCGCAAAAAAAATTAGTCTCGATCTTAACGAAACTGTTATTGTTCGAAAATATATCATCATAAGGATTAAAAAACTCCATGGAGCTACCCGTCGGAAATGAGCCTTTTTTGAGATATCCTATAATTTATGTCACGTAGCTAGTGCATACTGGGCTATTTCACACTTAACGGAATACCGTTAAAACTGTTGCCTTAATTTTGACGAAAATGGTGTCGTTGGGAAGATATCATTGTGAGAAGTAAAAATCTCACTGGAATTACCTATCGGAAATGAGCCGTTTTTGAGATATCCGGCAATTTATGTAACTTAATGCAGTTTCTCAGTAAGTGTGCATTAGCTAAGTGACACAAATTGTCGGATATCTCGAAAAGTTCTAATTTCTGGCGGGTGGTTCCGTTGAGTTTTTTAATCCTTACGATGATATCTTTTCAACAATACCAGTTTCGTTTAGATCGAGACTAAAATTTCCCCCCAATAAGTGTGCACTAGCTACGTGACATAAATTGTCAAATATCTCGAAAACGACTCATTTGCGATGGGTAGTTCCATTAAGTTTCTTACTGCTCATGATGAGATCTTTCCAACGATACCACTTTCGTAAATATCGGTGACTTACATTTTTTGCAGTTCCCTAGTTAGTAAATAGCCTAAAAATTTTCTCGATTAACGTATACTATTTTTTTATCTTGAATATTTTATATATATATATATATATATATTGTAATAGTTCAGCTTTTAAATATATTTACTTAATTTCCTAGAAAATATTATGTATACAATATTTATTTCTTAGAAAAAAATATACTGGATTATATGAGAAAATTCATTTAGGCGTTTCCATAATAATTAATTGGCACGGTATTCAAAAAAAGTATGCTTTTGTGTATGTCGCTGTCAGTAAGTAACCTGAAATTGTTTCTTGATCAACTTATAAAACTGGCTGTTTTTTTTTCTTGATTTTTGTTTTCCATATGTAATGGCTGAGCGTTTTAACTTATAAATTTAATTTCCAAGAAAGTAAAATATATTCCATATTTCCTCCTAAGAAGATAATATAATGGATTATTTGATAAATTTCATTACGTCGTGTCGATAATAATTAATTTAATTTTTAAAATGAGTGCAAGTCTTTCAATAAACGTGTACTTTTGAATACATAGCTCCTAGTAAATAACCTGAAACATTTTCTGGATTAACTTATAAAAAGTCTGTTTATTATGTCTTGATTTTCCTTTTCGATATGCATAGTCCAGCTTTTTAACTTATTTATTTAGTTGCTAAGAATTTTCTTTCTGTTCGAAAGATAAACTCTGTAGACGAATAAATGAGGGTGAAATATTTTACATACTTTACCAGTATAGAATATTTTTGGAGTAAGTCAAATAGTATGTTCAAGTGTTTCAAAAGTTTTGTATATTTTATCATGCTGGAGGTCCAATTTTGAAAAAAAAATGCAGTTTCATTTGACAAAAATAATGAAATATTTTATCATAGTTAAAATGTACAACACTTATATGTTAAATGTATACAAATAAAAGAAAAAAATTAACATATTTTTTAAAATTATATTTTATGCAATGAATTTTTGTGCACCTTTTTAGAAGTTTTTCAAAGATGACATACATATTGATATATATATCTATCTATCTATCTATCTATCTATATATATATATATATTTTAACTGAGTGTAAAAAGTTACTATATTTATGCAACCGGCGCATAACAGCTCTATTTTGCACAAAGTTCATATATTCTTTTATGAGAAATGGCAACTTTTTGGATTGGAGGCGTAGCTGAGAGGAATGCTGCCTTCTGGAGCATTGTTACATGAAGCGGTCATCTCAAAGTCTACAAGGTAGAAAGGATGACTGTGGATGAAATAACGTGCAGAAAGAAGTCACGACTGGAAAGTAAAGGCTGTGTTGATGGAAATGTGGATTGGTCTTCGTTTGAGTTAAAGTTTTTGTCACCTGCTGAAATTAAAAGGCCGTGCTTATGCAGTAAGTTTATCTTTTATGCTAATAAGCGGGTTCAGGCGGAGGTGTGGCATTTGCTTGCATTTTATACTATAATCAATTAAGATTTCATAAATATAAAAGTGTATTCTTTAAATGGTTTATTACGATTCAAAATATTCAACATATAAGTAAAGCTTATTTATTTGAATTGATCTTTAAATGATTTTTGAAATAATTTTTGAGTGACTTTTAAGTATGTCATTTTCATATTTAATGCAGGATTTTGCCAGATTACACGAAATTAAGCTGATTAAGCTTTATTTTAATAGCGGGGGGGGAAGGTTAAAGCCATTCCGCCTGCTGAAGAGTGATGGCTTTTGGTTCTGCTGGTGACTTTTTATATTGTTCAATATTGTTATTTTAATGTTTACTGTTTTTAATAATGTTTATACATTATGCACCTGGTGCTTAATAAATATTTTCATGAAATTAGGATTGTATATATATGTATGTTGCAATTGATAAGTGCTGCAATGGCGCCTACGGTAGCAATACTCTACATACTGATAGCAAACATATATATATATATATATATATATATATATATATATATATATAAACTTACAATGAAGTATATGACATACTTCATTTTCAGCATTTCCATTTCATAATTTCGTTCGATAAATGAGCTCGCCACTTACAATAAACACGTGCTTCTGAATTCAAAACATTATAATAAATGATGTGAAAAGTTTTTAGATTAACTTATGTGACGTATAAATTCCTCTTATATCCAGATGTTTGTTTAAAATATTCAGCCTACTTTTTATCGTTTAAGTTTCTTTTTTATTGTAGTGTAGTAAGTTTGAGCTTTCTAAATTATTTAATCAATTATAAGAACTTCCGATCTGTTCTTAAGATAAACACAGCTAATTTGGAAACTAGTTTGGAAATATTAACTTATTGGATTATATAATGATAAGTTAATTAAAATTGAATACAACTATAGATGAGTTTGAAAGTTATCCCGGGTATTTTATTAAAAAAAATTCAGATGCATTTTTTGAAGTATGGGTAACTTTTGAAACTACACAGGTATGATATTTATCTGTTTGTAAAGTTTTGTAAAAATTATTGAACAGATCACTCGATTTAAAAGAACACGTTAAATTTTTTATATGCTTTAGGTAGTCTAAAAAAATCAAGTACTTCAATTGTAAATTTCATTTGTAAAAAAAATGAGAAAGCAGAGAGCAGAAACTTTTTTTGTAAGATTTTACTGAATAAATAATTGTGTCTGTTTCAAACACATATTTAACACTAGAACCGCGGTGACGGGTCATTTTGACCCGTACCGAATGAATACATGTCGATTCGAGCCAGAAATCTTTTTTATAAAAAAAAAGTTATATATACATGCACAAAAGATAATTAAAAAAATAAATAAGTTACACAGTCTTAAAAATTCTGGTGTGAAATATTTTTTCTAAAACTTGAGTAAAACTTTCCTCGGTTCTAGTGTTAAAGATAAAGACATTAAATTTCCAATTCATTAAAAATAAATTAATGTAAAACGATAAATGATCTGAAAATAATAAAAAGCAACAGATTAGTCAATAATAATGAAAATAATTTTGAGGGTTTATGATAAAAAATAATATTAGTTTAAAAGTAAAATCAATTTACAATTTCTCGAAAATATTTTTAAAATTTTACACTATTTTTGACTCATTTCTACATTTAGTCATATGCGTAATTATTATACAAGCAAACTGTATTTCAGTTTCTATTTTATAATTCCGTTCGATAAATGAGTACATAATTTAGAAATATCTGATTGAGAATTCATAACATTGAAATAAATATAGTGAAAAGTTTTGTAGATAAATTTATGTGACATAAAGTAAATATTCCTTACTAGTTCATCATATGTTTATTTAAAATATTTTTCCTGTTTTCAATTGTTTCAATTTATTTTTTACTGTACTAAATTTGAGTTTTCTAAATTATTTATTCAGCTTTCAGAGCTTCCATTCTGTTTTTAAGATAAACTCTGGCAACTTGGAAAAAAGTTTGAAAATTTTAACTTATTGGTTTATATAATGATAAGAGAAGTAAAATTGAATACAACTATACATGAGTTTGAACGTTTGCTGAGTATTTTACTGTTTTTTTTTCTTTTTACATATGCAATGTTTGAAAGTGTGGGAAAATATTTGAAACTACCCAGGCAAGATATTAAGTTGTATGTAAAGTTTTGTATAAATTATTCAACAGAGCACTCATTTTAAAAGAACATATTCTATTTTTTAAAAGCTAAAAAATTAAAGTATGTGAGCTACATTTACAAGGAAAATAAAAAAAAGAAAATAGAAACATTTTTTAGGAATATTGTACTCAATAAATGTTTGTGCCTGTTATAAACAAATGCAATTGACCTTCTAATTATTTAAAGAAAGTTAAGGAAAACATAATGACTCGAAAAGAATAAAAAGCAAAAGATTAATAACGAATAATGAAATTATATTTTTTGATTTACGATAAATAAAGGTATTAGTTTAAAAGCAAAATCAATTTACATATATTATTTCAATTTACAATTATTTTATTATAAATTTACAAATTTGAAAAATATTTGAAAATTTGACTCTTTTTCTTTCACCCATTTCATCATTTATTCTTAAGTGAAATTATTATAATAGTTTTTACATTTTCCACAAAAAATAATACAATGGGTTCAATATTTATTTCTTAGAAAAAATTATAATGGATTTTTTAAAAATTTGTTACGGTTTTTCCATAATGATTAATTTGATTTTAGAAATGAGTGCTTGCCTTTCAAAAAACGCGTATTTTCGAGTATATAACTCTTATTGAATAACCTGAATTTTTTTTTCGATTAACTTATAAAAAGTCTGTTTATTGCGACTTGATTTTCATTTTCTATATGCAATAGCCCAGCTTTTTGACTTATTTATTTCGTTGCCAAGAGTTTTCTTTCTATTCGAAAGATAAACTTTATAGAAATATTTTACATTCTTTTTAAGTATAGAAACTTTTTGGAGCAAGTAAGATGTTCAAGTGTTTAAAAGTTTTGTATATTTTATCAACCAGGCGTTCCAATTTTGAAAAGAAAGATACATAATTCTATTTGACAAAAATAATGTAAACTTGTATGGTAGTTTACAGCTACAAAGTTTATAAAGGAAATATATAGAGATCGTAGAATAAATTAGTTTAATTTTTTAAATTATAATTTATACAATTGATTTTTGTGCGCCTTTTTAGAAGTTTTCCAATCATAAGCATTAAAATAACGGCAAAAATGAAAATAAATAAGCATTGAAGCGATTGTACATTAGAGTAATACTATTTTTTTTAAATATAAACAAAAGCACTTTTGTTTAAACATTAAAAAGTTCAATTTTTACGTATTATTATTTTTTACATATTTCTGCTTATAATTCTATACACAATCATTATAATATTTTTTTCGAACTTCGAAGAAAAATAGAACTTCTTTGACAAATCTTTCTGCGGAAATATTGTATTAAACATACATTTTATTAAAACATATACATTTATATATAAATTTTTGTATTTTTCCTTATAGTGCATTCCATTCATATAAGAAAACATACCATTAAATGTATAGATTAAATGAATAGAAAACTCTCTACTAAATTATTCGGAATCTTTAGTTGATTTTCTTATGAGAAGTGAAGTAAATAATTTTTGTGAGATCTTAATGCAAGTAAATTTACATTTAAAACTATATTTCCTGGTTATTAACTCTTAAAAATTTTTCGTTGTACTAAGTGCAAACATTGTAGCCAATTTTGTTTTTAAATCTTCCTGTGAGTTTCCATTTTATTTGAATTATAAATACTGCTAACTTCAAAATAAAGAATGATTATGATATCTTAATGCTAGCAAATTTATATTTAAATCTTATTATCCTGGATATCTTTTGGAAAAAATTTCATTATACTATGTTCCAAAATTTAAGTCCATATATTCAACTTCCTGTGAGTTTTCATTTCTTTTTTATTATAAATATGGTAACTTCAAAGTAACTACAAAATATTACTGCTATTTTAGTATGTAAGTATATAAAGATAAAATGAATACAGTTTCAGCAGTATTTGATAATCGTAGTTAGAATCTTATAAAACATTATTTTTTTTAACTTCTACATTACATGTCGTATAGGGTAAGACTTGCAATCCTTTAGAATTACTGAAAATTATAATTAACGGATTTACGCGTTTCAAACACTGAAGGTTCCGAAGAAGATAATTTTAAGAAATAATTTTGCCGTCCATCTGTCAGTTTGTTTTTATGTTTGTAAACGCTCTTTTCGGGCACTTGAAATATTCTTTCTGATAAAAAGTATATAAAATCTTTCAATTTTTTTAATTTTAAGGAGTAGATGTAAAAGTCAAAAAAATATATATAAAGAATGAATTCGATCGGATGATTAATTTCCGAGATACTTTTAATCCTATTTTGTACATTCTCCTATTTTTTATAACCCTGTATTTCATTCAAATTTTATTTCAAATTTATTTTTAATTGAAAAAGAGACACTTCATCCGAAGCAGTAAATTGTTAATTAATAGGTTTATTATTTTTGAAGTTATAAGATTGTTTCTCTTTCTACTTGGTGATCCTGTCGATCCTAAAAACAATCGCAAACTATAGGATTAAATATCAATAATGGTTTGTCATAAATGCCACATTCACTTGATATTAAATACTAGCATATATTTGTCTGTCATCAAGTCATTTTTTCAATTTGACGTTTTATTTGAATTTTTATTAATGTTGTACTAATTTATTTGTTCTTTTGTTATTTAAAATAAAAATTATGCCAATTTTTATATTTTACGGCTAGTTTGGCAATGTTTATAATTTGCTGAAAATAAATCGTTTGGATAATCAAGTAATACACACACTTTAATAAAAGAGCATTAATATGTGTTAAAAATATTAAAATATGCTTTTAAATTTTATTTTGGAACTGCAATGCATTTTTTAAATAGTATACACGTGTTTTATTTTTATATTTTTATCAGGCATATCCATGATGGGTAAGTATTATGATTGGCTAGTTTTTTTCATTGTATGAAAAAGCAAATATTTTTCAAAACAAATTTTTCAGCATATTCTAGCATTAAATATCTTTTATGTGTCTTATATAAGACTATAAGTTAAAAATAGTAATGTAACTTAAGAAAACAGATTATTCTTTCAAATTTGATCAAATTTTTTATGTTATAATTCTTTATGCAACTTGTTATGTATATTATTAACAAAAACGTACATTAAATTTCGATTTCAAATTTATAAAACAGATTTGAAATGAATAAGAAAAATGATTAAATAACTTATTAAAAGGTGATGTTATGTAGAATTTTTATAAGGATAAACATGTTTGTCAAATTAAACAAAACTATTTTAAAAACATTAAAATATAGGAATTTTGATTTTTATTTATTTAATTTTACAATTTTTTTGTATTTAATTTAAAGTAGAATCACTGTACAAGTATGTCATTTTTTCGTAAAAAAAAAGTTGATTTATTATTTCTTTGGGAGAAAATATTATAAGGAAATTTTTGAAGAACGTTTATCTATGTCTTAATAATAGTTCATTCCTTTTCATGAATGAGCATACGCCTTCATAAAAATATGTGCTTCTGAATACAAATCTCTGTGGTGAATGATCTCAAACGTTTTCTCGATTAACTTATATGAAGCAAAGCAAATAACGCTTACGGGCTCTTGCTGTTGCCAGATGCTTATTCAATACATTCTGTCTGGCTTTTATTGCTTGATTTTCTTTTTTATTAAACATTGTTCCACTTTTCTAAGTTATTTATTCTATGGTTAAGAGTTTTCTTTCAATTCGAAAGATAAACACAGCACACTTGAAAGTAAGTGCAAAATATTTTACTTATTAGAATACATTATGATAAGAGAAAACACTGAATACAACTATCAATATGTTTGGAAGTTTTGCTGAATATTTTATTGAACGTACTTTTTTCGGATTCATTGTTTGAAAGTACGGAAAACTTTCGGAATAAGTTAGGTAGGATATTCAAATGTTTGAGAAGTTTCGTATATTTTATCGAACATAACTCTCAATTGAAAAATACGTGTAAAATGCCTGGTGTGCCTTAGGTGAACAAAAACATTATAGCTTTCTAAAGGTAAAAAAATATCCCCACTTTCAATGAAAAAATAAGAAAGCATGAGAAAAATATTCTGAAGTTGCTTATTTCTGAAACAGACTGTTATCTCTTTTTTAATATTAAAGAAAGCAACTTAAAAAGAAAATTAATAAAACAAATGATTAAACTTATTCGAAAACATGCTTTTGAATAACAAAGACTAAAAATATTAATGTATTTAATTACACTATACACAATACGAATTCTGTGCATGCATAATATATTTAAATTTTGTCTAAAAAATTTGTATATATTTTAATAATAAAATAATATATTAAAATAGGTTTCTGTAAAGTGATGAAAATAAAGATTTAAAATTATTTCGAAAATTTAGAATTAAATTTTCTTTAATTTTTGTATGTTTATCGCACTTTTGAAAAGTGGAATAGCAACATCGTAAAAGCATTTATAAAACCATATTCAAATCATAAAGCTGAGAACAATTTGCAACATAACAAATTTTCTTGACCACTAGGTCACATACTGCCCATTTTGCCCATTGTCCCGAATATATCACGAGCTTATTGAATCAAAGGAACGATTGAATAAATGTAAGAAATGCTCCAGACGTCAGGGAGAGGAATTTGACTGGTAAGGGATTTTGAATGCGAACAGAAACTCAAAATACGTGATCTTCGTTTGTAGATAAACGTTCATATAAACGTCATTGAGCAACGAAAGGTCTCGTGATATCTAATACCTATTGGTAATTTAATTTGCTTAAATATCCATGCAAACCAATCAAAACAGACTGCATCAGTTATAACAACCCGCACTTTAATCGGCTACTGATTTTCGTTAAGTGTTCGGCACAGTGCTCGATCAGGCTTGATATAGTCGCAGCTCAATTGAACAACTGAATTACACGGCGTATTGTAAATATACAAGAACGTGTTTGTTTATTTGCGCATGACTACCGCAGATTAATGTTGCATGTGTCGCCCCAGTGGCGTGATCAATAGGGGCAGCTACTGCCACGCCGAGGGGTCCTGGTTTGAATCCATGTAATACATGGATGGTGTGTTGTCTCTTTGTAGTAAAATAAATATGCAATGGATATGCGAAATGAAAAATAGTTCTGACTTCAAAATCAAATGCTGTATCTTTCAGGTCGCACTTCAGGATAGCTCGTTTCGTTTATGTTCACATTAACTGCATAACGGAGATACTGGTTTTATAGTTATCTTAATTGGAAACTAGATAGTTATTATTCACATTGAAGATAATTCAGCATCAAAGCAGTACGTCCAACAGACTCTTTTTAGGTGCGCTCGTAATTATGTAAATACGAAGTATCATATTCGTCGTTCAATTTCTCTGTCCGTCTGTCAGCATATAACAACGAAAGAAACTAACCACCTGACTGCTTTGAAACTTTAAATACATAATTATATCAAAAGTTTTCCAAGTCTCTTCAAATTTTAAGAAAATCGGATGTATAGTTTAATTATAAGGACGGTAAAAAGTTTTCCGTTGCATTACAGATAATGGGAAAAACTGTTTCAAGCTCATTTTAATACTGTTTCAGCCTTTCAAACAGGTTAAAATCGGTATGCATTTACTTAAGTGTTATAAAATATATTCTCTGTTACAATATGCTGTACAAAAATGTTTATTATTCATTCACAGGGCCACACAAAATAATTCCTTTTTATAATGGTATAGGGTGAAATTTTGCTTTCGGTGTATTTTAATCATGTTAAATTATTTCATATGTAATGAAATTGATATACGTAAGTTGCTGAGATTTACCATGAGTTACATCTTGTACAGCTCATATTCAAAATATTAGAATAATTGAGAAAAAGTAATAAGAAAAAATTATTTGTCATTTATTTATTTTTTATACTAAGTAAATGCAATTAAATTTCTTATAAATTAAACCTGGAATGTTTAGATAAGATTTTAACATTTATAAAATATAAAATACAGCACAATAAATTAGGTATACAGCTTCCTTAAACACACCAGAATATTAGAATAAAATTTAGATTGGTTCAAAATATTAGAATATTTTATTTTACGTAACAATATTACCTTATGAATATGAAGTAAATGGTAGTTAATATTTTGTAGCATCCCCTTTAGCTTTCATAACAGCGTACAATCGATCTTGCATACTATATACAAGGTGTTTACAAACATTTCTATCAATATCAGCCCAAATAGACTTTATACGTGCCACTAACTCAGTTTTACTTGAAGGAGGATTTTCTTGAAGTTTTTTCTTCATTATACACCATAAGTTTTCGATGGGATTAAGATCTGGTGAATTTGGTGGCCAAGGAAGTACCTTAATGTTGCGTTGGCGGAACCAATTCTTAGTTGACACCGAGGTATGCGGGGACGCTAAACCTTGTTTAAAGATGAAATCATCTTCAAATAAATCTTCTGATGATGGAATCATGTAATATTCTAAAACTTCTTGATATATCAGAGAGTTAACCTTTTCGTAGACGATGCATAACTTTCCAGGTCCTTCTGCACTCATACAACCCCAAACCATGACACTAGCAGCAAATTTTACGGAACGTTTAAGGCATTCTTTATCAAATGCTTCTTGCTTCATTCTCCAAACTCGAATACCTTGATTACCATATGAAACACAAAACATACTTTCATCACTAAATAATATATTTTTCCAATCTTCATTGCTCCATAAACGTCTTGATTTACTCCAATTCAATCTTATACGCTTTTGTCTTGCAGTCATGAGAGGTTTTGTTTTCGGTACACGAGATTCAAATTTAAATTTATGGAGACGTCTTAATGTTGTCGATGTAGAAACTTCAACTCCTTCTTATTTCCATTTTCGGTGCAAGAATCGCACACTTTTAAAACGGTTTTTCTTAACTATACGCTTCAGTTTCCTGTCATCTCTAGCAGATGTTTTTGGTTTTCGGCCACCATTTCGGCGATTATTTTGAAATTTTCCAATTTTTGAATTTGTGTTAGTATTTTACTAACGCTCGATTGCGAACAATGTAAATAATTCGCTATAAAACATTGATTTTTACTGTGCCGATACAAATCAACCATACGAAGTTTAGTAGATTCAGGAGCATCACTCACACGGCCCATTTTAAGACGAAAAAGAAACAAACTACAAAAAAGAATACTGATTTTAAATAAAATAGTCTGGATTTAATCAATGATGCCACCAGTTAATAATTGGTAATAATTAAAGGAGAATTAATGTGAAATATTCTAATATTTTGAACCACTTGAATAAATATTCTAATATTTTGACTTTTCAAAATAATTTTTTTGCAATTAATCTTTTCAAAAATGATATTAAATTTAAGATAACAAGTAAGTTTAATCAACAATAAGTTCTTAATAAAGATATCGTTTGCATATTTTCATTAAAAGACATTAAATTACCAAACGATATTTTCAATTTCTAAAAAAAAGATAATTATTCTAATTTTTTGAATATGAGCTGTATCATAGAAAGTGCATACTATTTACAGGGACATATCAAAGATTTCAGATATTATATTGTCACCGAAATACTACATATATGAGAAATGATTTCTAGAAAAGAGCATTTTTAACTGAGATATGAGTTTTTAAGTTTAACTAAATTTTTGGATATTGTGTTGTCTGTATAAATGCTGTAAATCGTATACAGGATAACACAACAGAAACAGCACAAGTTACACAAATATGAAACAAATTAGCTTAATGGTGGTTTTTAAATAAGTTATGTATTTTTATGCTGACTGCATTTAGTACACCAAGATATGTTTATAAAATCTACAAATAGGGCCACGCAAAGTATCAGATACACATCTGTCTATGAAAGATAATTTCCGGAAGTGGGATTTCTCTGGATTTAAGCGTATTTTATTCTTAATTGTATTTTAGCTAATATACGTATGTATGTATTGATAGTAGGCAAAATACACAATTGTAAAAAAGAATTGAAATAGGCTTCCGTCTATTGCATATAAAATTCTAAAATTAAAACTTCAATCTATTAGGCGTTTTAATACTTTACAATATAGTTGAAAATGTTTAAGAATTCGGTTTGTCTATCTTTACTCTAACTTGCGTTAATATAGTTGGACTGTTCTTTATTTAATATATGTTATTTAAATGTACTATGCCATGCTCGGTATTAAAAAAAGACTTAACTTTCATAATTTTGTTACACAGCCATTCAAAAATATTCAATTACATTATAGTCTATGGGAAATTTTTATAAATATATTTATTGTCGTAGCACAGCTCCGACTTCTCGGCAAATATTACACTTTTGTGATCACGATAGCGTCCTATATATTTGTCGAATCAACACAAAAAATGAGCTGGACTTCAATAGGTCTAAAATCTCGGTGGGTATTGAAAATCAGACACATCACTCAACTATAACACTTTAAAATGACGGCTTTTAATTTTCCCATAAAGATAACATTCTGAGTTTCAATCTTCCATTGTTGAAAAGAAAGAAAAAATAATGTTTGTTTTTCTGTACTGATGCCATTTTCTTACAAAAAATCAGAATAAAATTTCTAAAATAATTTAATTTAAACTGACGTCACTTTTTAAGAAAAACGCTTGTTCCCAAAAAGCTGTTACGAGATTCAATACTTTATAATTCCGCTGGTACCGAATTTTAGCTTGAATGCTTCACGAGGTAAAATGGCACATTTAAGTGAAAACGATAAATTTCTTCGATGAAACTGCATGATTTATTACGAACGCCTCTAAAAGATACAATTTTCATTAATTTGACTCGACAATATAAAGATTGAAGTCTTACACAGGAATGTTCTCATGCAAGCTATAATTGACGAAATTAACTTCAAATTTTGAAAATGTATATGCTAATAACGCATTGCTGATTGCAATATTTTTGATATTGTGAATATAAATATGAGAGATGCATATATAATGTATAAGAGGATGAAAATATGATTAAATTTGATTTCATGCATAAAATAATTCTATGATTGACTCAAGGTGAAATCATTTTAGATGATTTTTAATCGGTAATTTCAAACATAAGATCCTGAATGAGTAATTTCTAAATAGAACACTTTCAACTGACGACATACCGGAATTATTTTTTGTTCGCCCCTCAAATTTGGCTGATTGTGATTATTTGGGTCATAATACAAGCTACAAATTATCGATTATGATTGACTGGATAAAACTGAATCACGTCAGGTTAAAAGTGATCTATACAGTTATTTTTTTAAATACTTTTATCTGTCGAAGTTTATAGATTTAGAAGTTTGGCAACTTTAAAAGAATATATTTTTTAAGAGAATAAGTACTAATCAATGTAGGAGTTCATTTTTTAACTAACTTCTTTTGTCGAAATTTATCCTGTTTTATTTTATTATTAATTAAAATCTTGGCTCCATTGTTGTAGATTATGCATATTGACCGCATCCGAATTATTATGGCGTTACCACTAATTGTGATCTGATATATAAATTGATTTGACAAAAGTTTTACCTTCTGTGCATGTAACACCAAACTTTTTTTCTTTTTGTGCGAACTTTAATTTTTTTGCAATTTTCCAAATATAATTTTTTTCGCTATTTCTATTTATATTTGTAATTATATATTACACACTCTTCGATTTTCATGATACTATGATTCATCCAAATTTCAATTCAAAGATGTATTTTAATTAGAAATGAGATGCTTAATCCGACGCAGTAAACTGATAATTAATGTAATTATCACTTTTGGAGTTATAAGGATGTTTATTTTATACAATTGGTTATGACTTGATCATCCAGTCGACCATAAAAATGTCGCCAAGTTTGTCGCAATCTTGACGATATATCGACATATTAGCGATTTTTTGAGCTAACTTTTATTCTCCGCAACCTTCCAAATGGATTCAATTCATTTGGAATTTTACTTTAAGAGAAATTAATAGAATTCGAATACGGAAAGTACGATTTTAAGTATTATGCGCATGGCTGCAATTATTATCGAGGAAATTATTATGTCATGTATGTATTAGTTATATTTTTATAATCTTATGTATATATATTTGTATTGAGATGTTTTTGTGATTGTATTGGAAAATTTCCGTAATCAGATTCGTAGACAATTTGATAATTTAGTGAGCGTTATTCGACGTGCAAATTTAATCATTTGGTAGCAGTCCCAAATACAATAGGTTACTCCTTTTTTTATTTGCGTAAATGAATGTGTTGCAACTGAAATGGAAGTGAATATTCTGAAATTTCTCAAATAAGCATTTTTTGACAAGATGTACACTTAAAAACAAAATATGTAGATAACAAAATAATACATTCTTATACGGATTGAAAAAAGTAGCTTCCCTATTTCTTAGTTTTAAGATTTTAGCTAATTTTACTGGAAAACACAAAGCTAAAATGCGAAGAACCCTGTTTAGAGAAGAATCACCCGTACTGAATTTCACTGGAGATTTCGGCAAATTAGCCAGCTATAGCCAATTTTGCTTCACTTATGTCGACAAATTCTTAATCGTGAAATTTGGCTCTATTTGCCAAATATCGCCAAGCTTGACGAGTAATTTGACGTTAATGTAAATAGCTGTATATTGATATTCATATAATCCGGAAAAATTTAAGAAACATACACATTATCATACGTGTAACGTTTCAAAAATGCTAATTAAAAGAAAGTAATCGAGATGAAAAGAATTATTTAGTGAAATTCTATGTGAAAACGTCGCATAACAATAACCCATATGCCTTCCGAGTATTTGCAGAATAACGATATTACAACAACTCACATGCATAAAGGTATCACGTTTTACAGAGGTGTATAGAAGTCTACCTATGTATGTGTGTGTTACATACGTGTTACAAAACTTTCTCTGATATCATATTAAATATGTCTAAGCTCTGCCAGAAATGCAAATCTTTGAAGAGGCTTTTAATCCTGTGGTTAATTTTTATCTTTACCGTAGACTCTCTTAATGAATGGTTTCTCTTTATTTTAAAAAATTCTGAAATATTGAATTATTCTAATGTACACCATACAACACTGCTTAAAATTTTTGATAATTTTGACATCAGATTTACACATGACTATTAGAAGATACTACAATTATGCTTTGACATATTTCGGCACTACAAGCTAAAGTTGCAAATTTATCTAAACAATTTTTTATTATTGGAAAAGAAACAGTGGGAAAAAATACGATAATCATTAAAATTATTAAAATGATTATAGAGCAATTAGGATCAGAAGTTATCATTCTTTTGGTATTAACAAATACTGTTGCATTTAATGCCAAAGGCAAGGCAATTTACTCTGCTGATAAGGAATCAACGTGTTTTAAAGTCTTGATTAAAAAAGTCAGAAAAATAGAAATCTACAGTCAGCATGTATACAGTGTTATTTTTGTATTATTGACAAATTTTCAATGATCCGATGTTTTCTTATACCTCACCTTGAATAAAGATTTTGCGAAGGTGATACACATAGCACTGAACCTTTTATCTGTTTTATTTGTTTAAATCCTTGGAGGTGTACGTACATTCCTGACAGAGACATTCTATAAAAAACATTTTGGCTCTGCGCGGAGGAAAAAAGTTTAGGTTTTGAAAAATATTTCACATTAACAAATTTACTGACTTACAATAAGCCAATTAATCATAATGTGCAGTTTGAACGCTTTTGCTACATTAGTTTTGACAGGGTTATCCAAAAGATCTTCGTTCTTTTTCAATTTGTTGACGGTCCCCTGTTCGATTTCTGGGAAAACTCTTCGCGAATATATGTGACGCGTACTATTTTGTTTACACACCTGGAGTTTCAGCACATTCCGATTCATATTTCTTTCATTACTTAAAAATAATTACTTAATTACCAATTATGCTTAAATTTTGGACACCAGTGTATGTAAGAGTTAATGATTCTATATTTGCCAGATTGATTACGAACTATTTAATATGGAGTCTTATATCTGAATATTTATAAAAACAATTAGAGTGCGAACGCATTTCATTTGCAATGTTTGACGTAAAACTTCCAATTTGTTTCTGTTGTTACGCCTATCCTCATGCAATCTGTTTATGCAAGTTGTTCCTGTTGTACAGTAGCCTGACACTTCTTAGATGGACTAACACAGGAATGGAATCGACATGTTTACGTGCATGAGATCCTCTCTCCTTGAAAATAGTGGGACACTGTGTGACTCCATGAAAGCTTCGTTGTGCAAGACACTACTCTATCAGCATTGTCATATGGCATAAAAGTGTTGATGTTGTTATGATCATGCATAAGAACTGAAAAAATGGTCAAATAATTCATATAAAATTATCGTGAATATTAACGACCATGATTAATAACAAGTTAGAACTCGTCGAATTTCGATGACAGAAAATATTTAAGAAGAAACGGCTTCATTGATTTATAATAAGCGTATAAGTTTAGTCACAATAAAAAATATATGCTAAGTCTAACTTATATGCTAAGTCTACTCTTAAACAAGGAATATTTTAACTAAAATTAACAAAATATTGTTTCCATAAAGCTCAGTTTCCGAAATTATAATAATTAAATGTAATCATAATGTAAATAATGAAAACAAATCCAATATGACGCAATCATACAACTTGTCACCGTGAAATATAAACCCGATATCATTTTCACTTTCTCAAAATTTTTAAATACACTACTCATATCTGTATTTACCTCTTTTTTTAAAGAAAATACTATTCTAATTTGATAATTTTAAACTAATTTAATTCAAAATGCGAAGTTTCGATTGCTAACATCTGGAAATAGATACTAAACTGCTTATATTCTTTGAAGTGTACATGAAAATTTATCAAATAATCTGCATGCAATAAATATGATAGACGATATTAATATGACGTCCCATAAGCTAAAATGACGACTTTCTTAATCTCAAAATTGTAATATTCCAAAAAACTTCTTTATTTCTAAAATTCACTGGGTAACATGCAATATCTTTAAGATAGAACGTATTTTATTTTATTTTTCAATTTTTATAAGAAAATGGCTACGAAAAAAAGCAGTAGTCTGCTTTTTTTGGCTTTTTTCCCTTTACTTTTAATAGAAATGAATTACTTTTTTTGCCACAATTAAAAAAGTGGAATTAAAAACAACATAAAAATTAATATCTTACAACCAAATTAAGATAGAGTTTTCAAACAAATTTCATTTAAAAGCACATTATTTTCACTATATGATGGTGTAAAAGTTTAAAATGTGGAATGTTTAGAAGTTTAAAAATTTGCAATAGCAAAAAATGAAAAATGAAAATTTCATCAAATTTCACAGTATGTTTCCATTCGCAAAATGACGTATGCGTTTCGCACAGACACGTTTGGTCTTTTTAATATGGATATGCATTCGTTCGGTGGTTTTTATAACGGACTTTTTATCAACTATTAATAACAAATAAACAGTTTAATTTTGAATATTTTACTTTTCCTTTTTTTATAAATTATATGCTTATCTCATATATATATATATATGTGTAATGATTCATGTCTTTCCCCATGACTTATCTTATTCCATCGTTGTGTCCTATTTTAATTTGTTTTTTTTTCAAAAAAAAATTCTTATATTACTTTCAATGTAATTAGCATTAAAAAAAAAACGTAAATAAAACATGATGAAATATAAAAAAATATAACTAATTGTTTTGAATGCGAAAATATTAACATTTTAACAGCACGATGAAGAAAAAATATCTTTGTTTTATTTTTATTAAGTGTTTATCTGCAAAATCTGTTCACTGTAAAATTGTAATAAATAAATAAATAAATAAATAAGTTACAAATATTCTAATGCATATCAGGCTATGTTTTATAAGGTCTAAAAGTTTAAGTTTGTATCCCGATTTTTTTTTATTTTAAATCATGCAAAGATGGAAATTTTTTATAAATATTAATTTTCATTATACATACAAAGATATATTAGTTACACATAAATTTCTTGTATAATAAATATATTTAATAACATTTTAAATATATACTTCGCACAGTATGCCATTTATCATAATATAGTATTAAAACTACTCCTGGAATATGCGAATGTTTAATATTAAATTATTAATATTATTCAATTTTCACAGGATATTTAAGGTTTCAATCTTATAAAATCTTGAGAATAAAGCTTTTATATATTTTTTAATATTATTTATCTATTTATCTATTTTTTGCTATTTATCGTTAAAAGTTATAAATGATGTACTAGACTATAGTGTAAGTCACTTTTAGCGCAATGTCCAACTTTCATAAAAGCAATTTTAATGGATTTTTCAATGTTTAAGAGATAGAAAATGTCGATATTTAAGCATAATTATGGTACAAACAACGTTGCGAACAAAATATATTTCTACTTATAATAATAAAATAACTATGTAAAGCTAGACATTTAAATATCTTAAATTTATTGAGCATATATATAAATCGTCCATGCAGAAAAATAAAATACCATAGTCGATTTAACGCATTCAATTCAAAATTATAATAAATATCATGCCGTGACTAAACTATTCTCTATTGTTGAAGCACCCATGTGTAATATTTCTAATGGGATTCTATAATTGTTTTTGTGGCAATTAAAATATATACATCCCTTGAATTATTGTGCACATAAAATTTAATTATTCCTGTGAATTGTTTCCCATTGTCTGAAACTGTAGAAACAATCTATGAGTTCATTTAAATATCTCTTCCATTTAAGATAATTGATTACTTAAAGTTCATCTCAGGTAGAAACAATTTACTGATATTGCTTCATTTAGTCAATTTTATTAAAGTAAGCAAAACATTGAAGTCATATTGATTTTAACTAAGAACTTGTATTCCATTTTAAGGTTCAGAAAATAGTTAAAATCTATAAAATTTAATGTAATGAATCTTGATAAGTTTTGGCCATGAAGAAACTGTGTGCAAATATATAAAATTTTAGGTTTATTTTTAACTGTAAATAATTAAGTAAATATCACGTGCAGTTATTTATGTATGCAGTTATTTAAAGCAAAACAACATAACAAATATTTAATGATTTCTAGAATACAGATTTTTTTTTCGGACAAAATGTTTTAATACAAAACTAAAATGTAAACAAATATTCATAAATTATATTGGCAACATGAAATACCAAAATAGTATCCTTTTATAATTTAAGATTTTAGATATTCAATATTTTTACTCTGTGCTTAATACATAACTTAATTTCATATATTTTTTAATTCCTTCTATCTTTACAAAAAAAAAATGGATTTGTGAAAAATTTTGATTTTCCATTTTTGATGGATATACATGTTTTAATCGCATGAGAACAAATGCAAAACATGTTTTTAAAAATGTCTGTGAGTGTCTGACTATGACTGTATGTGTGTATTTCACACAAAAATTGTGGGCGCTTTATCACAAGAATTAATGCACAGACGTTAATAAATATCCTATTCTGTTTATTCCTAATATAAAATGATGTTGATTACATAGTGATGTAAATTGTACAATAGATAACGCTATGATGCTATATTTGTGACAATTTTTTAAATAGATTTATCTCAAAAACTAATGCACGGACATACATCAACCTTCAGATTCAGTTAATCACTGATATAAATTGTTGCTGAGTAATTTTTGTCTTAAATCACCCATTAAGTGTTGCTTCTATGCTGAATTTTTCCTTATTACCAAAAAAGCTCTGACTGAAGAGCTAATAAACCAGTTTTCGTCAATCTTCTGGATAAAATACACCTTAATAAATATTGGTTCTGACTTTGTTTTCGTATATTCGTATAAGTGGTACTGATATGTGGAAATTTTATTGATTTCCGAAATTGCTTTAGCTTAAGAACTGGTGTACTCATTTTCATCAAACAGAATAGAAATACCTAACATGTAGGCATTGAATAATTCTGAAATTTATGCTATTTTTATTCTTAGCAATAAAAAAATTAGTTAAAAGTGATATACTTACATTCTCGCAAATTTGATGCATTTTAACATCGAAATTCAGCGACATCGTATCTATTACGCTATTTTATCAATATGATAGTTCTTTGGAGACCATCGTGTAATTTTTTTTTAGCATTTTACAACAAAGATGAAAAGTACTTATGCATTCGATATATCTGTCCAAGTTGTATCTCCCGTAAATGTACCCAGATTTTCATGATACCTGATAAAGCATATTCGGGATCACCAAAGCATGTTTGGGATTGCATATGGATTTTGTACCATTAATGGTTCATCTACAGAGACACTCAAAATAATTCGATTACATTATTATAAATGGAGAAAAATCTATTGAGAGTATTTTAATGATATTACGCTATTTAAAATATATTAAAACTTATATAAATCTCTGAGTTTCACTACAATCACGTTAAAAGAGAAAATTCATAGGATTTTTTATCAATTTACAGGGACGCACAAAAGAAATCGGTTGCTATACTCTCTTTATGAAATAATAGCTGAAAGGGACGTTTTAAGATTTGTTTTGTGTTTTTAAATTTATCTATTTTTTGGCATATTACTTTTTATGCATAAATACTATACCTCATATACAAAGCTGCAGAAAAGTACTCGCATACCATTCTCCTTATTACAGGAAATTGCTGGAGTGGGATTTTCTGTAATGTAGGTATCTCTTAAATAAATAAAAAATTGGAATATATATTGTTAATGGATACATATATATATATAAGGATTGATAAAAGTTTGTCTACTCTTCCAACTGGAGATGGGAACTGCTGAAATTCGGTTTTAAAATGCGTTAAATATTTCTCTAAGTGAAATGAGATGTAATATTTTAATTTTTGAAACGGCGCAGTTTTGTTACATTAGTCTAATTGCGTTGGAAAGGGCTTCATAATCTATGATTTATACACGATTTTTTCATTTTTGTTTCTATACGCAAACGAATTCTGTCTCCTAAATCCAAATTACTTTAAGTTATCTTAAAGATATGAAATGGAACTTATTTCCCATGTCTCTATTTTATATATGATAATAAAACATTGAATTACTTTGATTTTCTAAACATAATTTTTTATTTACTCGAGATTTTTTATGTAAATAACAAAAGCTTTTATTCAGCATTACAATAATATACGCAACAAATGTTACACATAAAGAAGAAAATTACTGGAAAATTTCAACTGTAATTCACTTCAGTAACATTTTTTGTTAAAATAAAACTTTTTCTGTGAAATTAATACAGAAAATTGCAATAGTTCCAAAAAACAGATATACAAAAAGCGATAAAAAATCCGGTGTTTCCTACACTATTTTCATGACACTCGTTTTTATTTAATTGTTTTAAATAACACTCGATATTTTAAATAAATTAGAGTTTATAAAATAACTAGATAACAAAGAAATCAGACAATCTAGAGCTGTTATATGCAGAAACTTTATTATCTTTAAGAAATATTGATTTCTGCTGTTACTAGACTTTAATGTTTCAGTTAAAATGAAAGTTAAATTCATTGTTCCATACTGGCGGCGGTATATGAATTTGTATTTAACCCAAAATTGATCGATGAGTTTGCCTTATCAGTATGAAAGTAGTCTAGAGACCAATGAATTACTCTTTCATAAATAAGTGGTTGTTTATCGATAAACTAAAGGTTTCAGTCCCTTACAACAAAATTGCTTATACGACAGAAAGTGTATTTCAATTTATCTTAAAGATAAAGAATGACATTTACTTCAGTTAACGCTATTAAATAAATGCTAATAAAAAACAGATTTATTGTGGATATCTATAGACGTATTTTCTTTACTTTGAGTAGTTCTTGTGAACAATAGTAATTTTTTAGGATTGGAAAGCTTCCGAGAAAGTAATACCCTGTATGTATGTTAGAATGAAATTCAGAGATTGTATACTATTACACTATTAATAATAAGAGTGTTTTCTAGTGGTCATCATGTAACTAAATGTCTTTTTCTATAAGAAACAAATTGTATCTTATATATAAAAAAATAAGCTGTCTTTAAAATACGGAATTGTATTTATATTTCTTCGTTCTATTTCATAAACAATAATAAAGCATTGAAATACATATTTTTGTCGCCCGACCAGTTGCCGTGAGGTTCTGACCTCCAAACTGGTAGACGGTAGGTGCTGGGTTCGAACCCAATCGAGACCGTCGGCCTAACCGTTCGAAGTTTTCCGTGGTTTTCTTCTAACCTTGCGTAAATTCGGGTTAGGTTCCCTTAGAAAGTCTCCCACGGAGGGCACCCCACCCCATAGGCCCATATCCCATAGCGTAGATAATCGGCCGACAAAAATACACTAAACACATATTTTTGTCAATAGATAATTTTTGATTTAGTTGAGTTTTTTATGTTAATAATTCTAACTATTTTTCAGCATCAGGATAACATAAGCAGCAAATGTTACATATAAATGAGAAAATTACTCGAAAGGTTTCACTGCTTTAATATCCTTCAGTAACTTTTTTGTTCAAATAAAACGTTTTCTTTGAGATTAACATTGAAAATTAAAATACTTCTGAAAAACCGATATACAGATCAAGATAAAAATTCCGGTATTGTGAAGGTTTTTAGCATGTCACTCATTTTTATTGCTTGTAAATAACACTTGACATTTTTAATAAATTAGAATTTATAAATTAACTAGATAAGAATGAAAGCATGCAATTTAGAGCTGTGATATGTAGAAATTTTATTATCTTAAGAAATGTCGATATTGTTAACAGACTTTAATGTTTCAGTTAAAATGAAAGTTAACTTCATTGTTCCATACTGGTGACGAAATATGAGTTTGTATTTAACCAGCCATTGATCGACGAGTTTGTCTTATCAGTATGAACGTAGTCTAGAAACCAATGGATTACCCTTTTATATATAAGGATTGTTTTCTGATAAACTAAAGGTTACTGTCTCATGCAACAAAATTGCTTATACGAAAGAAACTGCATTTCAATTTATCTTAGAGATACAGTATGACATTCCCTTCACTTACCACTATTAAATAAATGTTAATAAAAAACTTATTTGTTGAGGATATCTATAGATATATTTTCTTTACTTTGAATAGTTTTTGGGAATAATAATAATTCGTCAGCATTGGAAAGCTTTCAAAAACCTGAGGCACTGTTTGTATTTCAGAAGAAAATGTTACAAAAATGTTTTAAATCGATTCAATATAACATTGAAATTGATTGACTGTAATCTCTTACATTGTTCTATCTATAAGACAGTACTCTGGAGGTCATCGTGTAACTAAATGTCTTTTTTCTATAAGAAACAATCTGTGTCTCAGAAATCAAAATTAACTTAAGCTATCTTAAAATCAAAAAATGGCATTTATTTCTCTTTATTTTTTTTATATGATAATAAAACATTGAATTACTTATGAATGTTAATAGATTCTTATATTTTTTACTTGAGTTTTTTATGTCGAAAATTATTTTTTTTTTCAGCATCATGATAATATACGCAGCAAAAGTTAGACATAAAGGAGAAAATTACTGGAAAGTTTTCACTGCGATAATTTCCTTGAGTAACATTTTTGTTAAAATAAAACCTTTTCTGTGAGATTAATAAAGAAATAATTAATAAAGTGAGGTTAATATAGTTCTGAAATCAGATATACAGAAAGAAATAAAAATTCAAGTATTGTATATGATTTCTTCATGCCAGTCGGTATTATTTAATTGCTTGTAAGTAACACTTGACATTTGAAACGAATTAGAATTATAAATTAACTAGAAAACAATGAAAGCGTGCAATCTAGAAGTATATTATGCAGAAATTTTATTATCTTTATGAAATATCGATTGCACTTTAACATTTCAGTTAAAATGAAAGTTAAACTCATTGTTTCATACTGGCGATGGAATATGAGTTTGTATTTAACCCGCCATTGATCGATGAGTTTTTCTTATCTGTATGAAAGTAGTCTAGAGACCAATAGATTACCCTTTCTTAAATAAGTGGTTCTTTTCCGATAAACAAAAGGTTTCTGTCCCATACAACAAAATTGCTTATACGAAAGAAAGTGTATTTCAATTTATCTTAAAGATAAGGAATGACATTTACTTCGCTTACCACTATTAAATAAATGCTAATAAAAAACTTATTTATTGTGGATATCTATAGATATATTTTCTTTATTTTGAGTAGCTCTTGGGAATAATAACTCGTCAGCATTTGAAAGCTTTAAAAAATGTGATGCACTGTATGCATAGAAAACTGTTACAAAAATATTTTAAATCGATGCAATAAAACATTGGATTCGGGTGACTGTATACTATTACACTGTTCTATCAATAAGAAAGTACTCTGGTGGCCATTTTATAAATAAATGTCTTTTTTATACAAAGTACGGAACTGTGTTTCATAGATCAACATTACTTTAAACTATCTTAAAGATACGAAACTGTATTTATTCCTCTTCGTTCTATTTCATAAATGATAATAACTTATGACTGTTAATAGATATTTTTTATTTCTTGAGTTTTTTATGTAAATAATAATAACTTTTTTAACAATTAAGGTAATATACACAGCAAATTTTATACATAAAGAAGAAAATTACTGGAAAGTTACAACTTCCGTATTTCTCCCCAGTAAAATATTTTGTTAAAATAAAAAGTTTTCTGTGAGATTAATAAAGAAAATTAAAATAGCTCTAAAAAACAGATATACAGAAAAATATAAAAATTCCGGTATTGTGTACGGGTTTTTTTTCTCATGTCAATCGGTTTAACTTAATTACTTGTAAACTCCACTTGGAATTTTAAATAAATTAGAATTTATAAATCAAGTAGATAACAATGAAATCGTGTAATCTAGAGCTATAATAATTATAATATGCAGAAACGTAATTATCTTTAAGAAATATCGATTACTGTTGTTACCAGAATTTAACGTTTCAGTTAAAATGAAAGTTAAATCCATTGTTCCACACTGACGACAAAATATGAGTTTGTATTTAACCCGCCATTGATCGATGAGTTTTTCTTATCAGTATGAAAGTAGTCTAGAGACCAATGGATTACCCTTTTATATATAAGTGACTGTTTTCCGATAAACTAAAGATTTCTGTCCTATACAACAAAATTGCTTATATGAGAGAAAGTGCACTTCAATTTACCTTAAGAATAAAAATGACATTCACTTCACTTATCACTATTAAATACATGCTCATAAAAAACTGATTTATTGTGGATATCTATAGATATATTTTCTTTACTTTGAGTAGCTCTTGGGAATAATAATAACTCGTCAGCATTGGAAAGCTTTCAAAAAAGTGATACACTGTGTTCTTTAGAAGAAAATGTTACAAAAGTGATTTAAATTATCATATTATTTATAAATATTGTCTTGAACTCGAATTTTGTCAGCAATAAAATTTATTTTTAATAATACAAAAGTTCTAAATAAAAGCTGGGATATAAAATGGGATATTTTTTTCTTACTGTGTCTTCATAGTTGAATATATTATTGTCTCGAATGTTTTGAAAATAAATCAAATTTGAGTGTCTACTTAATACGTAAATAAATATATATATGTGTAAATACATATATATATATATGTGTGTGTGTGTGTGTGCGTGTATGTGTATTACAAAACTTTTTAGAGATGTCTTAAAGAGTTGCCCAGAAGTGTCATCTATAAAAGAAAATTATGCAAAATACTGCTAACATTTTTTTTAATGTACAGTCATTTCATGTTCATTTCATATTCATGTAACAAGACTCACATCGTTTAAAACGTGACATGGTGATAAATGAAATAAATCATCACATTTATTAACACACCTGGTTTGAAATGGTAGAGGGTTGAACATGTAATTTAAATAAAAATGAGCACATAGGCAGCGAAAACTTCACGCATAGTGGGTAAACTGTGAGTCAAACCAGACCGTTTTAAGATGACCTGAACGAGTTAACGAGTTGTTTTTTACGGTGAACGTTTTCATTGTATATTCGTGTAAATATATTCTACTTTTACGTTATTGAGCATTTTTTGATTGAAGTATATTCATTTATTGAGCATATTCCACGAAAGCTGTTTATAGTATATAAAAACATGATTTACCACTCCTTTTTATTTAATTCTAACTTCTGAATGTTTTCCGGCCATTCATCCTGTTACCAGAAAAAAATTTATAAGTTGATGTTTTCAGTTATCTGTTACAGTACAGTTTTCGAACAAAAATTGGTTCAAGCATATTTTTTAGACAAATAATTATCCATTAAATTTCTCTTTGCTTAAATAAATGTGATTTTTTGTTTAGATGTTTACATTCTGTTTATTTTTGTAACTTAAAAATACACTTAAACGGAAGAATAACTGTTTCATTTTTTGCCGAAAAAGAATTTACAATTTTTTTTTCAAATTTATGACTCTCCTATTTCTTTTTTATTTGTATGCCCAAATAGAAGAACGTTTTTCATAAACATAGGAAAAACATAGGATTTTATTTAAAGTACGGATAGATTGAAATCATCTTGTATAACTTACAGTATAGTCCAAGAAAAAATTACGAAGCATTTTGATTACATTTATGTTTAAATTTATATAAATTCTGAATACTGATAAGTATTGCATCTGTATAGTTAAATTTTATTCTTATCTTTAAAGAAAAAAACAATTTGCAATTGTTAGATTATTATTTTAAATATATTGTTTAATGACATTTTGAAATGGTACTCGTAACGAGTTAAAACATAAATAAAACGAAAGAAGACTGTTTCATTTTACGTTGGAGTAAATATATAAATACCCCATACGTCTTTTTTATAAACATTTTTTCATTAAATTGAAATAATATGATTTGCCTGTATGCTTAAATGTAACTGTTTTGCGATTTGTTAAAAAAAAAGAAAGAAAAAAGAAAAGAAAAGAAAAAAACGACAAAAGTTTTTATTTAAAATATACAGAAATAACGGCTGTAACAAATAGACACTGTATGAACGAAAAAAAGATAAAATTAAAGTAAAGTAAAGCGCTCCATTTCCTTTGTAACAGAAGTTTGCTTTATTTTTCATTATTCTAAGAAAAATGTATTCTAATGAAATTGGAATTGCTTTAGTTTTTCGAAAACAAAAGTTTTAAAGAGTCTTCTGTTGAACATATAATTGAATAACTGCAATATGTCAAAATCAGAAATTCAAAAATAATAGTTTCAAATGATAAACAAATTATTTCGCCCCCCCCTCTTTTATCCATCTGTAAAACATATAAAATTTAGCTAAAAAAATGAATTAAAAAAAACCCACTCAGCTTGTTTTGCATACACACTCAGCGTCTGAATATGTACGTAGAAGGTAAAATGTCTATTGATAGTGCATTATTCAAAAGAAAATATAAATTAATGACTTTTCTAAATGAACCTTTTACATCGGTCCAAATTAGAAATTTACTGAATAATAATAATAACTTTTTTTGGGATTATGAAAATAAGCTTAGCCGTATATAATTTTAAGAGTTAGATATATTTGGTTACTAAAATACAAAATAACGGAGTTAATTTCACAGTTAAATTTTTACATTAAGAGAGTAATGTAATCCAAACTGCTTATTTTTAAATCCCCATTTGTTCTTAAACGCATCCACGCGTCAAATTATTTTATTCGGTAACTACATAATGTGCCGTGCCTGTCAGTTTTTGATAAAGGCAGATAATATTGAAAAAAATGATTTTAAAGTGGGCATTTTGAACGGAAAATTACGTAGCGGGAGATCTGGGTGCGAAAAAAAATGTTAGCACTGAGAAAATAACTGCTAATAAATCGCATTTTAATGGATATTTATTTATTTATTTTTTAAGAAATTTTACACTAAACTATACGAGATATATTCATGTATGTTAATTAAATGTCCATTTCTTTCATTTTTCTCCAAAATGATATTATGTTTCAATAAGGCATCCATTTTAGGCTTCTTATGCAGAGAAAGTTTGCAAATTGTATTTAAGACACATAGCTGATCTATTTATTTATTTATTTTTTACATATTAAGAATCTTTACACCAAAATATATGAGATACACTATGTAAGAAAAACACAAACATTAAAAAAATTAGTATGCTGAGTTTGTGGACGATGGAATCATTAAAAAAAGGATGATAAAAGGACATTCAAAATCGTAATATGAGATTTTCATCCCAAAAAATCATAAACAAACAATTCTCTCAAATGTGACATTTAAGTTTGATTTAAGCTTGTTGGTAAAAAAAGAATAATCAGTTTGAAAGGGTGAATATAAATGTATACATAGTAGAAATATAACCTATATTTATTAATTGTATATTATTTAAAATAATATATAATCCGTAGAGCATAGATTTTCTCACATTGAAAAATAAAAGTTTTATTGCTCCTCTCGTTTTTGTTTAGAAAACACGTCTGTTAGAAAACAGGTAAAATCAGGTCAAATTACTTTTCATAAAAAGTTCAACAGCTTTTGAATAAATAAACCTTTTCGCACTTTTAGAATAAACCTCGGAGGTGAAAAGGAATGCGTTAAATTTGCTTCTTCGAAAACAAATATTAGTTTTCTTTTGCTTTTTTCTCGTTTGAATAACATTGCTATATTGGATTTTAAGTGCAGAGAAAGATTACAAAATAAGTTTAGGCAACTCATAATTATTTTTTTTCGCATAGAAATTTATTTATGAAATATTATTGAAAAATATTTTGAAAGTTAAACTTTAATAACTGCTACTTTGTTATTTTATATTTACTTTCTTCTATCTTTATTAGAAGAAAGTATTGTAATCGAAATTTTTTCGAGTTCCGTTTTCCGACATACACTTACACAAAAGTGTAAGTGTATGTCACCCTTCCGTTTTTCGAAGGGTTTACACGTTTTAGAGGTCAGGGATTCCAAAAATCCTGTTTTTACAAAATCTCTGTCTGTACGTGTGCCTGTGTGTGCGTCTGTATGTCTGTGTGTATGCCGTCATTCTACCATTAAAAAGTGTATGAAGTTATGCATAGAAATGAATCAAATTTTTTGTGAATGTTTCTGGCTGTGGAAAACATGTCCTCCTTCAGTTTTGAAATATTCCGGCCAAAAGTATATGAAGTTATTCATCGAATTGAACCAAATTTTTTGTGTAAGTGTATGTCTATAGATAGTTGGTGCTCCCTGAATTTGAAAAAAATTCGCCGGATGGGGGCGCTGCAATCGCGATTTTTGTGCCATTTTCAATATTGTACCAACGAAAAGTATGTGAATTTATACAACGAATTGAACCGAATTTTTTGTGTAAGTGTATGGCTATGGATAGTTGGTCCTCCCTGAATTTGAAAAAAATCCGCCTGAAAGGAGCGCCGCATTAGCCAATTTTATTCCATTTTCAATATTGCACCACCTAAAAGTGTATGAAGTTAGTCCTAGACCTGAACTAATTTTTTTTTTATGTAATAATTTTTTGGTAAGGCAAATAGGTTCTCCCTGAATTTAAAAAAAAATCTGCAATCATTCTATTGTTTATCGGCTCGTGTAGAGATGGAAATTCGTTTTTACTCTGATTAATTGATTGAAGCAGAAATTTAAGATGAAAACCAAGGTTCGTATGGTATTGAATTAAAATTGTTAAAACATTAAAATGAGTAAATATTTTTTAAAATATTAAAATGTACGTGTGACATAGAAGAAAGTTTTGGGATTGGCACATCCAATTAATTCATAAAGAATTTAAACTTTTAAACGTGATCTAAAGATAGTTATAATATAAATAGAAGGCTCGATTTCAAATTGTGAAAGTGAATATGTGCACAGCCGAGATATATATTTTCATGGAACATAGTTTTCCATTAGAGAGAGAGAAATGTTGGGATTTGTTTCAGAGTTTATATTAATGGATCAGGAATACTGTTGTCAGAAAACAGACCAAAGTCAGGTGATATTGCCTTTCATAAATTGAACAACTGCTTCCGAATAAACAGATCGAATTCGCAATTTTAGAATAAATGCCTGCGATATTTTTTTTCCTGTTTTAAAAACAAACATTAATTAAATGTTCTTTCTTTTTTTTCCATTTTTTTCACTAATGATATTGTATTTCAATAAGGTTTTCATTTTAGGTTTTCTATATAGAAAAAGTTTGAAAATTACTTTAAAACAATTCAAAGCAGATTTTTTTTTTTGTATTATTTATTTATTTATTCATTTATTTATGTTTTCTAATATTAAGAAACTTTACACTAAAATATACGATATATTGACCAATTTCACCATTCGTTTACATTTCATGGTAACGGATTTGACATTTCAAATAAAACTAAAAAACTATTAAAATGAACTAGCTTGTATATTTTCTAACTTAGATAATAATGTACATACTTTCTATAATTGTTTAGTAAACGTATTTAGCAGCTTACATTTCATGGTAACCGACTTGACAAGTAACGGACTTGACATTTCAAATAAAACTATTAGAAATGAACTAGCTTGTATAATTTCTTACTTAAATAATACTACACATACCTTCTGAAACTATTTAGTAAACAATATTTAATTACAAAACTGCAAAAATCATTATTTTAATATTAAAATTTACGGTAATATACTTGACAGTGAAAAAAAAAACAACCCTGATAAAAGCTTATTCTTGCACTATTATATTGCTTCACAATTGAAGAGTAAAAAACGGCAAGTAGAAGTTGCGTGAATAGTTTAACTATATCGCCGAATATTTGCTTTTATTTTAGGTAGCATTCTAAACCTATTTTAACTAAAATAATCACAAGGTAACGGACTTGACAAAAAGTGAGGGACAAGGATTTATGGTAATTTATTAAAGAAAATATCTTTTGTAATATTTTTTTTCAATAAAATAAAACACTAGCAGTTCATATTTAAAATAATTAAACCTTTTTAAAAAAAAAGTTAGCCCAAATTAAAAAAATACAATTAAAAACATAAAACTTGGAATAAGACAGGCATTTTTGCTTAGAATCAAAATTTTAAAGATTTATATCTCAAATTTTTTTCTTGATTTTTTTAATTTGTTCATGTTAGAAATGTTCAATATAATCTTATTTAGCTAATGGATAGCTCAACTCAAACTTTAAATACTAATTTATGTTTGAATTTTCTTCTTTTTACTCTGGGACAGCATATGTAAGGGAAATTTCAAAATGACCCAGATACTAAGAAAAATACAAACATTAAAAAAAATTTCTTTTTTGAGTTTATAGACGAACTATTTATTAAATTAAAAAATAAAAGTGATAAAAAAGGGAAGTAAAATTCTAATATAAAAATTCCATGCGAAAAAATTCATAAACAAACCATTTTCTGGAATGTGACATTTAAGTTTAATTTAATGTTTATTGCTGGAAAAGAAGAATCAGGTTGAAAAAGTGAATATAAATATATAATAGTAGAAGTATAATATATATTTATTAATTATATATTATTTAGTATAACATAGGTTTCCCACATCACAAAAAATAAAAGTTTTATTGCCTCTCGTGTTTTTGTTTATATGTCAGATATTTGTCGTTAGAAAACACGCAAAAGTCAGGTCAAATTACTTTTCATAAAAACGTTCAACTGCTTTTGAATAAATAACTCTTTTCGTACTTTTAGAATAAATCAGGGAAGTGAAAGGGAAAGCGTTAAATTTGCTTTTTAGAAAGCAAATATTAGTTTTCTATTTCATTTTCCTCTTTTGGAAATTATTGCTACATTGCATTTTCTGTGTAAGGGAAGATTACAAAAAAAAGTTTTGGCAGCTCATAATTGTTTTTTTATCCCTTATAAAAGATTATTTATTAAATATTACTGAAAAACATTTTGAAAATAAATCTTTAATAAATGCTGTTTTTTTTTAAATTAAGTCTTAAACACAGGAAACTTTAAAACTTGATCTGAAGATAGTTATAACATTAATAGAAGGTTCGATATGAAATTGTGAAGAACATATATGCACTGTCGAAGTATATATTCTCACAGAGCACAGTTTTCCACCAGGGAGAGAAATGTTCGTATTTGCCTATGAGTTTACGTTGATCGATCAGGGATATGTTGTCAGAAAACAGATCAAAGTCAGGTGAAATTGCCTTTCATAAATTGAACAACTGCTTTCGAATAAACAGATCGAATTCGCAATTTTAGAATAAATTCCTTCGATGATTAGAGAATTCTTTCATTTTTGTTATAAAAATATTAATTAGATATTTTTTTTTCCATTTTTCTCTAAAATGATATTGTATTTGAATAGGATTTTCATTTCAGGTATCCTATGTAGGCAAAGTTTGCAAATTATGTTTACACAAATCATAGATTTTTTTAATTTATTTATTTATTATTTATTTATTTATTTATTATGAAACGTAATACAAAGTTGGCTGAAACTGCCTATAATAAATAAAAACACTGCTTTCGAATAAATAGATCGCATTCGCAATTTTAGAATAAATTTCTGCGATGAAATGCTATTACTTTTCTTTTCTATTTATTTTTTTTAAATAAATGTCCATTTTTTTTTCATTTTTCTCTAAATTGATATTGTGTTTCAATAAGGCATTCAATTTAGGTTTCTTATGCAGAGAAAGTTTTCAAATTATGTTTAAAAAATAATAGCTATTTTTTGTTTGTTTTATTTAATTATTTTTTATTTATTAAGAAACTTTACACTAAAATAAACATGATATACTGTGTAAGAAAAATACAAACATTGAAAAAATTAGTATTTTGTTTTTGTGGATGTTGAAATTATTAAAGCAGGGATAAAAAACAAGTAAAATCCGAAATATAAGATTATCATGCCGAAAAAACATAAACAAAACATCCCCTCAAATGTGACATTTAAGTTTGATTTAAAGTTTGTTGCTGGAAAAAGAGTATCAATTTGAAAAGTTGAATATAAATGTAGGCTTGGTATAAGTATAATATATATTTATTGATTTTATATAATATAGTGTAATATATATTCCGTAAAGCATAGTTTTTCTCACATCATTTAAATAAAAGTTTTATTGCTCCTTACATTTTGTTTATATAACAAATAATTGTTGTTAGAAACGTAAAAGTCATGCCAAATTACTTATTACTTTTCATAAAAAGTTCAACTGCTTTTGAATAAACAACTCTTTTAGTAATTTTAAAATAAACCGTGTATGCGAAAAGAAATACGTTTAATTTGCTCTTTTGAAAAAAAAAATTATTTTTCTTTAAATTTTTTCTCTCTGTTACTAATTAGTAACATTGCTATATTAGGCTTTACGTTTGTACAAACCTTCCAGTACAAAAATAACTTTTGGCATATTATAATTGATTTCTTTTCAGCATATAAGGTTATTCATTAAATATTACTGCCAAACATTTTGAAAATTTAAACATTAATAATTGATGCATTTTTATTTTATTTTTTCAAATTAAGTTATAAACAAATGAAAGTTTTATACATAATCGAAAGATAGTTATAATATAAATAGAAAACTCGTTTTAAATTGTGAAAGTAATATATGCACAGTCGAAGTACATATTTTCACGGAATATAATTTTCCATCACAGACAGAAATGTTGGGATTTGTCTCAGAGTTTATGTTGATAGATCAGGGATATGCTGTCACAAAACAGATCATAGCCAAGTGGAGTTAATCCCTTTTCATAAATAGAGCAACAGCTTTCAAATAAATACATCGCATTTGGAATTTTAGAATGAATTTGTGCGATGAAAAGATATATTTTTCATTTTTGTTATAAAAAATATTAATTAAATTTCCTTTTTTTTAATTTTCCTTTAAAATGATATTGTGTTGAATTTTATTTTCATTTCAGGTATCCTATGTCGACAAAGTTTGCAAATTATGTTTACACAAATCTTTTTTTTTTTTTTTTTTTTTTTTGTATGGGATGTAATGTTATGATAGGGTGGTATATTGATTCATGTCCCTAGTGTATGTTAAATGTTTGTACTGCGGTGCTTGATGTAGAATATTGAAGGCTAATGTCTTGGATACCTCATGTTTTCAATTTCAGAACAGCAGCTGCTGTATCCATATAGTTTTAAAGGGAGGGGTTAATGATTTGGAGCTAATGGGACTATATTTGTGACAGCAAGTGAAACATGAATACTATCGTTTGGCCTCTAAATTATATAAATTATGCCGCAACTCATTCATTCTCAAAAATATAGTTTCATAAACTCCAAATTAGACTTTCATTCACACCCTCTCCCTTAAACCTTTCTCAAAAATAGAACTTTAAAACTTCACCTTTCTCTCCAAAACTATGTTAATGTAGCAGCTACGGTTTCAAAGGGCGTATACAGGCATCTAAGACATTAGGCTTTTATATCTCACATCAAACATCGTTGTGCAGCTACTATATATACATTAGGGACTATAATTATTGAACCACCATCGTAAATAATATTGAAAAAATGATTTGAAAATTAATTTTATGTAACTGCTGCTTAATTTTTATTTTCATGTCTCCTTTATAATATAATTTCCTAAATAAGATTTTTAAACATCATTTAAAGTTAATTGAAATATAAATATCTGACAAAATTTGATATTGTGAAAGAAAATATATGCATGCAAAAAATATATTTTTGCACAATATAGTTTTACATTCACGAGCATTGTGTTGGTATTCATTTAGTTGTTTACTTTGATTAATCAGTGATTTGTTAGAAAAGAATCCAGATTACATTGCTTTTCATAAACAGAGCAACTGCTTTCGAATAATTAGACTGAGTACTTTCTTGTAGAATAAAATTTCTGATGTGAAAAGAAGATATTATAATTTTCGTTTTGAAAATAAATATTCATTGGGGTTTTATTCTTTTTTTTTTTCATTTTTCTTTTAAAAATATTGAGTTTGAAAAAAAATATTTCATTTTCTCTGTGTAGAAAGCGTTTACAATTAATCTGTTCTTAACTCTTTTTTTGTAAGTATGGAATGTTGCACATTAACAAACATTGAAAAAATAAAGATTTGAAAGTTAAACAATAAAACTGTTACTTGATTTAGTTTTTGCAAATTCCATCATAAATTGACTTCCTAAATGAGATTTTTAAATATCACCTAAAATTAGTTGAAATATAAACGGAAGTTTCAATTTTAAATTGTGAAAATAAGTAATATGCATGTTGGAAGAATATATTTTTTTTAGTGCAATATAGTTTTCCATCACAGAGAAAGATGATGTTGGATTCAGCTCGGTATTTATATTGATCGATCAGGGATTTGTTGTCGGAGAACAGGTTAAAGCCAGATGAAATTGCTTTTCGTAAATAGAGCAACCGCTTTCAAATAAATCGACTGAGTACACATTTTTAGAATAAATTTCGGAAGTTAAAAGACAATGTATATACTTTACTTTTTCGAAAACAAATGTTAGTTGCCTTGCTTTTTTTTCAACTTTTACTATAATGATATTGTGTTTAAATTATTTTTCTATGTCAGATTTCTTCTGCTGAAAAAATTATCAAATGATGATCTGGCATCTCATGTCTTTTTTTACAAGTATGAAAAATGATAGATATTACATAATATAGAAACATAAAAACTATTTTAAAATTGAATTCAATTTTGTTTGAAATTGATTTCTAAAATATACAATAAGCCATTTTGAAAAACATAAAAGCGATTTATTTATATTATGTTTATTTAACATGATAAAATGATATATATACGGTTGTAAATGATGGACCCATTTTAAAAAATTGCATTTGATGAAGTACAAATCCAAAATGGACAATCTTCGTAACAATGAAAAGAAGAAATTTCAAAGTTAAAGAATCTTTTAAATCTCTTAAAGAATTTAAAGCTTTGAGTTTATGATTAGATAAATAAAGCATATCATAGATGTATTAAATAATTATTTAAAATGTGGATAAGTAATTCTTTAATATTCCCATTTCCAACACAATGATTTGGCAATCTTAACTTATAGAATCTTATCTTAAAGATTTTATCTTGAAGAATTTAAAGTTTTAAATTTATTTTCAGATAAATAAAGAACATAATAGATGTCATAAATAATTATTTAAAATGTGGATAAATAATCCGATAATATTCCCATTTCACACATAATGATTCGTCAAAACAATTTCAACAATTATTATGTCTTTGAATTAATAGTTTATGCATGATGCCTTTTATAATTTAATTTAGTGATACAAAAATGAAAAATTAAAAAAAAAAATAAATAAAAGCAGAAACTTTCATTTTATCATAAGAAGTTAAAAGGCTGTCAGAAAAATGTCAATCAAATATTTTCCTAAATAGATTTTTTAAACGCTATCTATAGTAAGTTAAAAAATAAAAATAAATAATATTTCAATTTGAATTGGTAAAATATGTTAATATAAGCATAATAAAAATATTTTTATGTAAAGTTTTCCATTATGGAGCGAAATAAGGGTACTCACCTCGGTGCTCAAATTTATCGATTATGACTCGTTGTCACAGAGAAGCTCGAATCGGGCAAATTTTATTTTTATAAATATATTTTTTTAATACATTGACAGAATATAAATTTGTTTTAGAATAAAATTTTACAACATAAGAAAAATTCTTTATTTTTTTAGTTACAATTAACTGAAACTAGGTTTCTATTTAGAAACAAATTGTATCTGTACAAGTTATTCTTTTTCAGTTTTTGCGAAAAAAATAAGTTATAAAAATAAATATATACTTTTTTTGCAATCGCATAATATTCTTTTCTGTGTTACGTTTATGATTATACTTATGTTTTATTAGACAGCTGACACACCCGGTGTTATCTGATTTCGTCAATTTAATAAAATAAGAATATCTCAAAATGAACATTGATAGTGATGTGTCCTTGCTGTATTTGTCATCGAAACTAGACGTGATAAGCGACCATCTGTAGCCAAGTGAAACGTCCATTTAAACGTGCATCATTGAAAATGAATCTAAGAATTAGTTTTCTCTGCCTTCGAACTTTCAACACAAATCCATGCTGACTACGGCACATTACAACATTCTTGCGGTACCTTCACGAGAAATATGAAAGAATCATATGCTGAGTTAAAATATATAAACTATTTTGAAATCGGGCACATGAAGCCCGATATAAGAATCGCTCCTTGCAGTAGAAAAGTAGAACAAAGCCTGAAAGACACCTGAACACCAAAATAAACGAACCAAACTCGTTGGGTTCCAAGAGCATGTGATAAAAATGAGTCTCTTGGCGGCAGAAAATTTTCAAGGTAATCGTAAGCTAACTTGTATAATTCAATTCCAAAAGTCTTAATTTTAAGAAACGGTGGTAACTGTTGTGTAAAACTAAGTTAAATAAACCAATTACCGCTTAAATTTGCAAAACAGAACCGAAGAAGGAAAATCCTGTTGGCACTCGTAATTTTAGAAGCTGAAGTCTATATTTTAGAAAAACATACTTTTAAATGCACATAAAGTAGTTGAAACCTTTGTGGACAAACTGTTACCGCATATCAAGCAGCTTTTGGAACAAAACGCCTTAATAATCTTAAATTAAGTTGATAAAGTCTTTAAAAAAAGGGTTTTTTGCAATTGTCAAAGTTTAATAATTAGTTCTTTTTTGTATACCAAATTAGATAGCGAATCGGATTATTTGCTGAAATGGGTCTTATTTGATTCTTATTTTAATGAATGTTCGCCCTGTCTGGGTTTTTTTCTTCAAACATTTTACTAAAAGGTCGATTTTTTTAAACAAAAATAGAAAAATTATCTAATATTTAAGACATTTAAAGGGTATTCAAGTGTTAAAATGTTTTCTATATTTTCATTAAATATTTTACATACATGTCTTGATTAACATTTAAATTTTTATGAATTATAGTGAAATTTTCAAATATTTTTATAGTCATTTTAGAAATGTAGCATCACTCTTGAATTTCAAGGTAATAATAGAGCTTACAATGGAGTCACCGTTTCATAACTGGAACGATCTGTTAGTGAAAAAAAACATTCAGTGCTTCTAACTGATCCGCACCCAATGCCATTCAATGGTAATAACAAAAGTGATGATTCAGAGACGAAATAAACAGGAAATAATCTAGGTTAGCTGGGTCCTATGATCGGTTATATAATGATTTATGACAAAAATAAAACGATAATTAAATCAAAGTAATAGAGATGACGCTACTAGTCAAAGAAACCAAATGCATCCAGTTTGTCTGTCGACCGGTTAGGAACAGGCTACTTAACGTGACGTCAAGTGACTGGTCACTGACTCTGACGTCAAATCACCGGTGACTTTGTTTACTTCGATGCGACCCACTGGACGCCCTACTTATGTTAGGTTTGGACCAATGAGCAAGCCTCGTCATAATGTTCATCTCTGTATCCTCAAATTTGCGGTATCAGGATAAAATTGCTGTTATATTTGATGAAATTGATGAGTTTTTAATTAATGTCTTCTCTACTTGTAAAATAGACCCATATGCACCTGGAGCAGATTTGGTCAGCACTCATTCAGATTTTCAATGTTGTACGTGCGGCAGATTTCCCGAATCATCTCAGCCACACACAGAGAAAGTGAAACTGTCGGTTATTAGTATAAGTTTTTAAATATAGTTTAGCAGCTTTTTACATTTTCAAATTATTCTTGAATATATACAAAAAAAATTCAAATAAATAACTCAAGTTGAGCCAAAATTCACTCATCTCAAGTATTGAAAGGCAGCTTCTCATAAAGAGTTGAAATAAGTGAGTGAGTTGTTTCTAAACAATTTAAATAAAAATGAGTTATTTAAATAAGCAGCCTAAATCAAGATGAGTAAAGCATTTAAAAAACAACACATTCAAGATTCAATAAATTGCAGCTATTTCCTGAGAAGCAAAAACCACTCTTTCGTTTTAAGAGTGTATTTAAAATAAGAATTAATAAATATAAAGCTTTATTTAGCTAAGCATTTTTAGAAATGCCGCTCTCCCAAATCTAATGTTTTCTAAAAGAAAGAGTAAGAACTCTGTTTAAGTTCATAAATAAATGCTGAGGTGTCTTTTTGAGGACATAGATTTTATCGTTACATGATGAAATGAAGGAATGCTTCATCTAGTTTTAAAGAATGATGGATAAGGGATATGGTTTTAGAAAAAAAAAAATACTTAGTAGCATTTTTTATATAGAGATATGTCAAATTCATTTTAATAAATAAACGTGGCATATACTTTAAATAAAAAAGTGAATATTTTAAAGAAGTTGATTTTTTTTTCTTTTTTTGTAAAATTTATGGGGTAACTAAAACACGGGTCTTACATTCAAAATATGAAATTAATATTTATAGATTGATACCAAATATTTATAGATTCTGGAAAAGCATTACGCTACTAACTGTTTTACAAAAAACAAGCTTAACATTCTTTAAAACAATCGGCATAACTTTCTGTTACATTTGGCGAAAGTAAATACATGCATAGGCAAGAGTTATATTTTAAGACAGAGAATTTGTCGAAAAATAATAATAATTCCTTTTTATGATAATTGATTAATGAAGTGTTGTCGTATAAGAAATATCAATCATGCAAGTTACTTTTTAATATCACTAAGACTACAATGATATGACGGAGTGTGTACAAATACAACAAAAATAACACTATAATCTTGTGAATGCACGGTCAAAACTGAGTACAGCCCTCGAAAGATTATATTTAAGAATAGAGGGGAGCAAAATTAATTTTGATGAAGCTAAAATCATAATTCCTTTAAGAATCCATATCCTTATAAAATTTTAGTGTCCATTACAATGCTTAAACTCGGGTAACGCACTTGTAACGCATATGCGATTTATTATATACCTTTAATAAAATCTGGCATAATATGCTATAATTAATTTAAAAGCAGGTTTATTCACTCTCAACTCAAGTATGCTCATCGTCTCTTGGACGTATGTGTTTCCATTTTGAAACTTTAAATTGTATTTAATATCATTCTATTTTATCCTAACGACGTTTGCAGAAGCGATACGATACTTTGATATACTGTAAAAACAAAGGAGCAATATTACATTTAAATCGGTGTTATGAATTGCTGAATAAACTTTAAATCTACACTATTTTCGGTAGTAGCTCCATAAAAAATGTAAGAATAGTCTTGGAATGGTGGTATTTTATTCTTTAGTCGCAATTATTGAACGGTAACACCAAATTTAGAGTCATATAACTATCATCTTTCTGTTTTGATTTCATATGTTTGCAGACTACTCGCCGCCATTTTACTTCGCATTTAATCCTTCTTTCTAACTTTCGGATAGCAGATGGAAATGTAAACAAACGGTAAGCAATATTAATATTATTCTTTGTGGATGTAAGATTTAAGACTAAATAATGTTTGCATGTGGGGTTTTTTAAATTAGATAATGCTTTTTAATAATGTGTTAGTGCACTACCATTTTAAGAACAATGGCGACATGTTCGAATTTAACGGGAAGTATGCCTTTAGTATAACAGTTGTAATCAACTTTTTTTATACAGCTTTGTTTATTTGATAGCTGGCATAGATAAGCTTTTTTTATATTATGCATTAAATTGTATGATTGTGAGGTAATTTAATATCATATGTTGCTTATTTTTGTTATTTTCTTAAGAAAACTAGAAACTCCGAATTAAACTTATAGTGATAGTTACGAGTAATTATACATTTCGTTACAAAAATATTTTAGATCGTATGACTATAGTGTTTGCCCGAACTTTAACAAAAAATATTTTCATAAAAAATTCGTTATTATAATGTTTTTTAACTTACTGAACGCATTATTGACCTATGAAAAAGATATTTTTAAGCATGCAAATATAGGAAATTTTAGTTCGTTTCATTAAAGTCATTTCATTAAGTTTAGTTCATATTTCTTTGCTGTAATATGCTTAAAATGAATGTTATAATAAATTGCCTCCATTAAAAGGAAGTTTCACTGCCTCTTTGCATCAAACTATTTATTTTAAATTATGACTGTATTAAATTTAAAATGTAATCTCTAAATTATTTTTATTTTGCTGTTAAAATCATGTAAATATAAGGAAATTTCCTTTTTTTACCATTTAGTGTACTTTAATAAATGGTAGCAAAATAAAAAATATTTTAAAAATTACATTCCAATTGTAATACAGCCATAATTTAAAATAAATAGCTTCACGCAAAGAGGTTGCTAAACTTCCCTTTAATTGAGACAATTTATTATAACGTACATTTTAAACATACTTACTTTACACCAAACATGGTGGCAACTAAGTTGCCACTAAAAATGGTGTTTATTTATACCATTTGATAGTTGGTGACTCATTACACCAATTTACAAGTGGAATTTCATTACACCACTTGGGGTGGCAACTTAGTTGCCTCCCTTTTTGGTGTAAAGTAAGGGAGTTTTTTTTACAGAGTAGTATTTAAGCGTATTTTAAAAACACTGTTTATTAAGTGTACCATTTGGCAATCTGTATTTTTTAATACATATTTTTAGTGATATAATATCTTTAAATAATAATATGCATTCATTTTAAACGAAAAGGTTTTATACATAACATTTTTTATACATAACATATTAAACATAACATTTTAAACAAAAATTTTACTAATTTTTTAGTCATTTTTTAAAAATTTATTCAATCATTTCATGTAATATTTATTCAGTTAACATTACACGCAGAATTTTGTCACACAGATTTTTACTTTTATCCGTTTTCTGGTTTTATTAAATAATATGTAAAATCATAAAAGTATCGAATTTAATAACATGTTATGAAAAACATTTAATTATTAATATTACTTTTAAAATTTATTATTATACATACATTATTTGTATGGAAAATCTACGTTATATTTTATTCCCATTTCTTTGATATTTTTCATAATCATAAATCGAGTAAATTTGAGATAAGTTCTTCGGTAATTATAAATGATTTAAAATGAAATTGCAAACTTTCGTTTATTACTTCGCCAGGCTTAAAACGATATTTTCCTTGCTTTCCTTCTGGACTGTATTTAAAATTTATTATTTTAGAAAAAACTTCTTTCTTCAATGAATCGCTATTACATGATCCGTTTTCTAAACGTATTGGAATCAAAAGAAAAAAAAAGCCTATTTGTATTGGCGAAAGTAAAAATACGTATTGTCAATGTATATTTTTTTCGTAGGGCTAAATAAAAGGATTCATCTGTGTGTTTAAGTTGATCGATCAAGGATTATGTTGTCATGGAAAAGGTTGAGATCAAGTGAATTGTTTCTTAGAAATGTAACAGCATATATATGTTAAATAGAAAAATGCTGAATTTCGTAATAAAATTTGGATATTTCAAAGCAAACATTTTTTTTATTTCATATGGCAAAAAATAATATATAATCCATCTTCACTAAAAATTATACGCATCTTTATTTTAGCGCCGGCATAAAAAAATATGAATAAAAATAAAAGTAAAATGAAAGCTAGATTAATTGTTTTTTATTTTAACTGTTTGGCGTTGATTTTGTTTCTTTATTTAAGCTACAAACATGTACGTTTATTTTTGAAAATCTGTTTTTACTATTACATTATGTTATAACATCGAGTGATTTTGTTTTCTATATTGATCAGTAAATCTTGTAATGAATTCCGTAAACATTTTTTCAGTAATATTTACTTTTATGTTAAAAGATGATATATATATATATTCATATATGTGATGATATTTTAGAGATGTTACCGCAAACAAAATATGTTTAGGAATGAATAGGATGTTGCGAAGAAATCGGAGTTCGAGCAGTCCACCGATGTCATTTCCATCAAGTTATTTTTCAGTCGAAGTCCTGGGGGTATATGAGTAAATGTAGGGTCATTAAAAAAATAATGGCCATTTCTATTGAACTTAAAATTATTTTTTTATTAGCACTATAATTTAAAGGCTACTCCATATTATAATATTAAACTTCCAGACTCTTCCAAGGTTACGTTACCCAATCTAAAATTCAAGGGTGTTCCATGCAAAAACATTTTCGTAATGACGATTACTACGGAAACTAAAAATTTCGAGAAGCGGCAGTCCACCCTAGCAGTTGAGAGATGAGTGTATTATGATCGCTCCGAAAAAACAAAATGACTCTCTCAAAAATTCTCATAAAAGTTGGCCCCTCCCGTCCCCTCTGACATATTGCTTTTCAAAATGCAGTAATATTGGTTCGTATGTAGTTGTAATTTACTTCGCGCCCTTCCATTGGTTTATGGATGGGGCTAGTCGTAAAGATTCATTGCTAATCGGCGTAGTATGCAAGAGTAATTTGCCCATGCGGATGAGTCCAGCGCAGACGATTATTAAATGAATAAAGCAAAATTAAAATTTTTGATATATGTTTTATTCTAAAAAGGAAAATAGATTTCTGGAATGAAATTAAAATTTCTCAATAAGATACTGACATTTAAGTAATACATTCTAGCTCTTTTTAGGAAAATAATTACTAGATTATACTGAATTAAAGAAAATAAAAATAAAAGACCGTTTAGCCGTTAAAAATATTAATATATTGCGGAAACTGAGAATGAAAGTATGTTCTTATAAACCTTTAGAACGAACTCAAAGCTGGAAAAAGGCTAAAAAAATGTTTATTTTTACAAAACATTTTTTTCAGCAATATTTGCTTTTTTTTCAAAAGATCATATATATATATATATATATATATACCGGGTGTCCCAAAAATGACTGATGGATTTTAAAATTCAATAACTTTCAAACGGTGACAGCTATTAAAAATTTTTTGCAGTAGGGCTATGTATAATGTCAGGAGTTTTTTTAACCGCAGTTCTTCATTTTAGTTCGAATTTCAAACATCAGATGGCGCTGATGGCGGTTGGCGGCCAGTCGACGCCGAGACTTACTTCATTCAGAAGAAATTCTTCAAAAGAAGAGATTAAGGCTATGGAGTACGTCTCATTCTACAGTACAGTCTTGCTCTCAGGCCCTGATTCTGGACTCATTCGGTATGATTTCGGAATGTGTTGTTGCCATGGAAATAACAGATTGTTCGATAGTGCGTTCAGAAATGGGCATAAATTTCGCAAGCAGTATTTGAGTTTGCAGAATATTTTCGTTTAGGAAGTTCCCGGATTAAACTACCTTTTTATGGCACAATTTAAAAGAATATTTTATACATCATATTTTAAAACTTAATTTGATGTGTTTTGTTATATTCTTAAGATATTTTAGATCTTTTAAGAAAATTCGGCAGTAGATTTTTATGAATGTTAAAAAATAATCATGAAAACTGTTGATAGTATATTATTGTGTAAAATAACTACCAAAAACAAATATTGTAAGTTGCCTTGTTTAGCCCTTTTCAATAGGATTAGTCTATCGTTGCATTAAAATAGAAAAAAATAAAATAAATGTGAGTTAATTAAAATTAATTTTCCCTGATTAAATTACTTATTATGGCATGATTTAAGGAATATTTTAGGCACCATATTTTAAAACTACACTGTTTAAAATTTGAAACCTTTGCTGCATCGTCACTCCTCCAATTTTATAGAAAGAAATTACTTCACTGTATTATGGAGCATTGGTCATTGGCCATTGTATCATTGGTCAAAATAGGGGATATTCTATAATATCAGTGCAGTGATGATGCAGCAAAAGTTTCCAATTTGTAACAGTGTAGGTGAAGATATCTTGCTGTTACACTGTAAAAATCAGCTGCATTTTGTTGTATACGCACTCCGTTTGTATAGAAACGGTTACTTGATTGTATTATGAAGAATTGTTATTGGTCGGAAAAGAGATATTATATACAAGCGGCGGAGTGTGTATGAAGCAAAATGCAGCAGATTTTTAACACTGTGGGGCCCGATTCTGAACTCATTCGATATGACTTCAATGGAATGCGTTATTTCCATGGAAATCTGGAGTTTTTCTCTTTTCTCATTATTTTATTATTGGTCTAATATTTGTCTTGTTTTTTTCATTGACTTAAATTTTGTTTTTACAATTAATCGGGTATTTTCAAAGTCAAATTTAGATTTTTCAAATTTCTAATCAGAAATTAATATTAATTCATGTGTCTACTTGGTAATACCCTTGAAATGTACCCAAGTACCACAGTTTTCAATAATGCGTTATTGCTCCAAAATTTCTTACACTTATTGTCTTGTTTAATTTTGTTATTTATTGGGTTATTATATATTCATTCTAGATGTTACATAGTAGTATTGTATAATGGTTATACACACATACTCATATATATATATATATATTGACACCAATGAATGGATAATTGTTTAGTTATATCTATTGTATTATAATAGTTTTAATCATTTACTTTATAATTTGCAATCCACTTTTAATAATTTTTGGGTACTATATCACTACTCAATGTATAGGGTAGATTTATTAATAAGCTTTTTTTAATCTTTTATCATCCTAAATTAAGATATTGAGTTTAGCCCAGCATAGTCAAAATAAATGTTATTGATTTAAATAATAATAGGGTAAACTATGTCAGTATGGTTTAATTTTTCTGTAATTACAATATTCTACTTTTAATTAACTTATAAATTTATTGTTAATATTATGATGTGTACGATTATTAATTTTATTTTTTCTCCTTTTCAATTTTATATCCAATTCATTAATTTGTTGTTTTTGTTATTGATGTTATTTCTCGTCACATTTTCTTTGTTTTTGCGACTTTGAAGTCTGCACGTGGATATAACTTTTTGTTTTTATTTTCTCCTTATCCACTGCGGATTACTTGGTATTTCTATAATGAATTTTGGTTTTATGTGTCTTGGTAGCCCCAAATTCTTATTATTTTGCTATTTCATGGTTAATTCCAAGATGAAACCACACACTTCATTTGTAGTTCCAAAGTATTTGGCTCTTGATAATTCTGCTTTGGTTCTACAATTTTTTATTATATTCATTTATTTAAATCTTTCCTCATGTTCAATATGGTTTTTTTCTATTAAATTCAAATGGTTAATATTGTTTACTATTAATAATCTTATATATATATATATATATATATATACTGTATGGCCGAACGTGATCGGCCACTTTCCATTTTAGACGTTTTGTTAAATATCTAGAAAAAAACATGAGGAATTATTCGGAAAGTCCAGTTATATATACAGAATACTGCAAGTCATCAGTTTTCACAGGGTTTTCTATTTTAGCTTTGACAGAGTTATGCTAAACATCTTTCTTTTTCTATTAGTTGACTGTCTTCTATAGAATTACGGAAAAAAATCTTCGTGAAATTATGACATATTCTAATTTGTTTATACAACTGGAATTGAAGAGTAATTCATCATGTATTTTTCAAGATATTTAGCAACTCGACTAAAACCTCAAGTGGCCAAACATCTTTGGCTATATAGTGCATATATATACATATGCATACATATTATATATAAATAAATATATATATATATATATATATATATATATATGTATGTATAATATACATACATATTATACACATACATACATAAATATATAATACATATATTTATACACTTATTCAAAATGCATTTATATGCATATATATGTAATATTGTTCCGAATGAAAGCACTTTATGTAAAAAAAAAAACAATGGAATAATATTTTTTGACAAACAATGAACCTTTATAATCACTAGGGACCCATCTCTTATTTCATGAACCACCAATTTGCATTTGAAAGTAAATCATAGAGGACTCCAATGTTATAGTTACAATGGGACATTTCGCTATCAATATTTTAGAATAAAATATGTTATTTATATTTTCATAGATACTCGTTTATTGAATATGGTCAGGAAACATTTCGAAAGCAACTCATAACCAACAAGCACAGAGTTTATCAGCTATGTTAGGAAAACCCAAGGAATTAGACAGTGCTGAATTTTTCTTAATTTATGTGCATTTACTGTAAAATAAAAATAGAATAAAATGTATATCTTTATCTCTCTATCTATCTGTCTGTCTGTCTTTGTATCTATGTATCCCTCTCTATATAATTTTAATTAATTTGAAAAACGTATAGAAAACCTGTTTGGCTGAAGGACATTTGATTATTATTTAAAAGTAGGAATGTCATGTCCGTTAAGAGAAAATCAATTCGTACTGGAAAATGCTGCCCATTAATTATTAAAGATAAGCTATCGGAAACAATACCTATAATTAAATTATAGAATTTTTCGGTACAAATTCACTTTCCCAAACGAACACGACATTCCAAACGACACAGTATATGTACGATCTTCTAATCTACCAATAGAAGTTGTATGCTGTGAAAATGCGTTGGAAAGGGGCGTGACAAATGGGAATTGAAGTCAGTTAACAAATTACTTTTCCACCAAAATCATTTTATTTTTACACAGAATGTCCCTTTTTATTATTATTCAATAGACATTTGTTAACCATTTATCAATGTGAAAAAATAGCAAATGTTGTGTTTCATCATATGACATTAGAATATAGTAATCTAAAATTACGATATAAAAATTTCGTAAGTTTTCTAAATACTATAAATTATTTACAAAAAAACATTGGACAAAAGAAACACAAGAGTAAAATTTATGATTTATCTCAATGTTAAACAACGAGTCACTTTCTTAACTTATTTCAAACAATATGTCTTCCATGCCTCTTAATGAAAACGTCCGTTTCTATTGTACATATCTTTTTATGTGTTACCAAAAAAAAAAAAAAAAAAAGGGTTGTTGAGACCTGTTACAGATATCACTGTGGCGCAATAACACATATTAAAAGCAATGTCCCGTCATTACTCTTTAGTTTCATTCATTTATAAGAATGGAAATTTTGAATTTCTTATTTACAAGTATTTCATTATGCTTTATCATATAACAATCTTGAACCTCTGTTCTTTGAATAATTCCTACTAATTGAAATATAATCTTCATTTCATTAAAGTTTTCCCCCAATTTATCCCTCATTTCAATATTTCTGAAGACTTTTATTATTTTGTCAAAAAAGAAAACAAAAAAGGTTACATGGAAACAAAAGCAATCTATAAAATGAAAAATAAATAAAATCAACTGTGAGGGAAAATTTAGATTTCTTGGACATGTTATTTATCTCAAAGAGATACTGAAAGAGATTATTCTTTAAAATTGCAATAAATCAAAAGGAATTATGCGTTTCAGAAAATAAAAGAAACATGATATAGAATTTCATTTTCTTTGAAATATTATTATTATACAGATTTTTTTTATTTATTTGATTTTTCTCAGAAATAAAATTGTCCTTGTAGTATACATTAAATCACATTAATAAGAGGACTCAGAAGATTATTTCTACTTTATTCTTTGTGCCACAATGTAGTTTTTGCTCTTTTTTTTCTTTTTCGAAAATGTGGGTTTATATTAATCTTCAACCACAAATAGCAAAACAATACTTGTGGGGATGTGTTTCCGAAACATTTCAGAGATTTGTCTTGTATTTTGTGTAACTTTAATTGTGTAAAAGACAAATAATCTCATTCATGACATAATTTCATCACCGATAAAAATACCTCTACTACATTTAAAAATTTTACAATTTACATTTGAAGTGCTATTTTGTTTTACAAATGAATGGTCAAGTGCAAGTGTTACTCTCGGTCATAGGGTTCTTTACAATGAATATATGAATTATAAACGATATTAGATTAATTTTTAAACATTATTAACATTATTAACAACACACGATTATTCCATTGGTAAATCAATTATAACAGAGTAATTCATTCCATTTTTCAATATTGGCTGAAAAAAGTCCGGGCCAGCATTCGAACCAGGGATGTATTGGCTGAAGCCGCCAATGCTCTACCAACTGAGCTATCCCGGACACGAACACTGGAGGACTATTTCACCCAATTATCGTATTAGTAATCGTTGAGATTAATTGGGTGAAATAGTCCTCCAGTGCTCGTGTCCGGGATAGCTCAGTTGGTAGAGCATTGGCGGCTTCAGCCAATACATCCCTGATTCGAATCCTGGCCCGGACTTTTTTCACCCAATATTGAAAAATGGAATAAATTACTCTGTTATAAACGATATTATATACTTATAAGCATCTTCTCTAAAGAAATTAATAAGACTTTGTAAACACCTATACAACGTAGGGCTGGATATAGGCTGTATATGCTGAAAAGTATGAATATATATGTAAACAATTTGCAAATGTATAAGACTAAATATTATCAGATAATGCTAATCCATGAAAAATCTTATTTAATCATTTTTTAATCTTTTTTGTGTAATTAATTCAGTACTGGCCATAAAATGATGCATAGTTAAACTTCATTTAACATTCCATAAAACAAAGTTCAGCGAAATGACAATCTTTTGTTTTTACGATGTAGCTAAAATAAATTTTTGTATCAAGTTTAAACTTTGTATTGTCTTAAGCGCGCTTCAAATGTATGTCGCAAATTTGCAACTTCGCCATTTTCCATTCCGCTTTTTTCCAAAGCCAGAAAATTTAGTGTAGTTTCTCGCTCCAGAATTTTGATTTAAAAATTTTATTGAACATTTTTAATCTTTGTATCCTTTTTATTTTTTTATAATAAAATTTTTGGTTTGCACCGAAATATCTTTTTATAGTAGTACTCAAAATGACCACTCGCGGTTATTTTAGAATAATTAACTTTTAAAAACACGAGAGAAGTAGTGAAAAATCCACTCATTACAAACTAGTCATGAATGCCTTTGTATTTATCTCATTAACTCATAAAAACCCAGTGACATATCTTTAGATCACTAAACATACTCGCAAGAAAACGCCTTTCTCACAAGTAAAAAAAAAAAAAAAGATGAGTATATCTCCTTTCTTGCAAGACAAATTTGTTGTTAAAAATAACTCTTCTTTTAAGAGGGATGTGAAATCTAAAATTTAAATTTTAACGGAGAAAGTAATATAGGCGTTAATGGGTTAGAACAAGTTAAATTAGTCTGTGTTTACTAGTTTGACTTTTATCACTTTTGTACTGCCATCTGACATTGCATTATACAAATATACCATTAGTAGTTGTTATCTAGGCATTAAAAGCCGATGGTCATAGTGTATGCGGTCTTTATGCATGTCCAAACCGTCTGTGTCTTTAAGGGTTAATATCTCAGCGAAGTTCCGACGATTTTTTTTAGAAAATTATTAAAGCAATGCTTCTACAATTCAGTTAGGATATGTACCTACGGTTCTTCTCAAGATCTTTGCTAAATGTCCGTTAATTGAAATTTGTATGCGAAAAAAATGCGCTTTCCTCAAAAACTATGTGACCTAGGACAATTGCTATAGTTTTCCTGCGAGGTTAACATTAATGTCTAGTACTTTAGTCTAGTATTTTAGTCTAGTCTAATTAACGTTTAATTAGATTCAGAAATAGAAGAAAGGGGGGGACACATAATTTTCTCTACATTTTTGGTGGTATTTCTAAAATTATAATATCTAAAATTGAAAGAAATATGTTTCTGAACTCAACATTACAAAAGTTTATATAAGATACATCCCAATACATACAAAGAATATATATATACATATAAGTTAAATAGCTCCTCTATATTTTCTCTAAATATATTTCTAAATGTTTAAAAATCTGTAAATATATGGGTAAATAGTCTTTATTTCTTACCCACATCCCATAGCTTGGGAGTAAAATACCTGTGACAGACAGATGAACGCGGGAGTAACCTTATATTGATTTCACTCATTAATTACGGAACACTAAAAGTAGTTCAATTGCTTCGTTACTAAAATATGGCATCTTTGGACGTTACTACCGCATTATACAATAATTAAAAACAAAAACATTGGTAAATTCAACCAACCACAGCTCAAAAATGATAAAATGGCCGATTTTTGTGATATTTTACTCTATGAAAGTATGGTTCCATACCTTTCGTTTATATTCCGGAAAAAAAAAATTCGGATTACAATGAAGCTTGAAATACTTAATGTTAAAAAAAAGTCTTGTCAGGGTCGAAATAAAGTTAATAAAGTTTATGAAAATCGATATATATTAACATCACACCACCAAAAATATATTTACTTACAACAGGGAAAAATTTAGAAAAGTGACATGGATTGGTGTAAAAACATATATGAGGACAAGAAGTCAGTTGGACTTAGTATCTGCTTTGGACGGTTTTCATATTTCGACGGATAGTTGTACATAAGAAGATAAACCATAGGAGTCAAAATTAAACAAAAATAGACCTAATAATAATATATATATGACAGCGAAGGGCGGTGTTATTTGCATAATACGCAATAGTTAATATTTTTTAATTGAAGGGGAGAGGCATGTGTTAAATTGCAATAATACATCATGTAATGAATGTTGGATTAATATATATATATGGATAATTGTAAAGTTATATTCATCTATTAATATTATTTAATAACAAATGTTATTGATTGATTTGTATCAACTTTTGGATATAAATCTGAATATTATTTCCAAGTTTATAAAACGCATGTCATAGATATTAAATTTTACTTTTCTTGCATGAGTTTGATATATATCTTCAAGTAATTTCAGCTAAGAATCCACTCTTATATCAAATAAAGTTTAACTAACTGTGCTTTAAAATTTTATATTATGTATTTATATGTTTTTTATTTTTAAAAAAATACTCAACACTATATTTGTCATCAAAATTTGTCTATGTAATAAAAGTGAATATTGCGTATTTCTCTATTTGTATCTGTTAATAGAACCCTTCTGGGCGAAGATTGGGTGAGTTTATTTCGAAAGTCCTTTGTAAACAGTTTGAAAGACAAATGTTATGTATAAAAAAAGATTAATGTTAACTGCTTCTTTACGTTAGAATAGTTTCTTAATTATAAATATTTTTCAAACTGCGTTTTCTTTTTCTTTTCATATAGAATGTTTATTAGAATATAAATTTAATTTTATATCAGAAATATTTCTTATATTTTGTTTTATCTTCTATAATTAAAACTTTACTAAAAGTATAGCTATTATTGTAATCCAGTAAGACTAAAAGATTTTAAACTACGCACGTATTTATAAAATCGAGATACATAAATATAATCTTTTTAATGGAGAAATAGTTGCATCAATTAAAGCTGAATGAGATATTAAACTTTACTCCACTTGCATAAATTTTATATACGTCTTCCAAGTATTTTACGCTACAAACGCACACTTATAACAAATAAACATGAATTTGGGGAATCAATACTTGACCTGGAAATTCACCAAGAAGTTCGAGAAGAAAACTGTCTGAAGTATAAGTGATGATAAATTTTATTTTTGTGTTTAAAACATTTATCATGATACATATATTTATAAAAGTTTTCATATTTGGAAAATAATTCTTTCTACAGCATATATCGATTTTTAACAGTAATATATAGAGAGATAAAATGTGGGAAAACAAAAGATTTGGGCAAAAAATAATTAACAGTAAAACGATTTCATGATGAATTTAATTTTTTATTAACTATCTTAAATCGTTTGTCCCCCACGTAAACAATCTATGTACATAGAATAAACGGCGCTTTAAAAAAATTGTCATAAATATTAAAAAGGAATATTTTTCCTTTTATTCTTATTATTTATTATCATCAAAAATTTCTTTTTAATGCGATAAAATACATATTTTCGTAATTTTGGAAATTTTCAAACTTTCGAATTTTGGTAAATCTGTTTTTTACTATGGAATATAAATTTTCCAATCATATCTTTATATGCAACTGCTCTAATTTCCATATTTTTTCTTAAAAATTGCAATTGATTTTTTATGAGTGTACCGTGTAATCAAGAAAATAAATTGCCCATTTAATTTTTCTCTAAAATGTGTTCTATTGGTCCAAATGAGATCAAATTTGGACTGTAGGTAATTGAAGTAATACGCTTGACATTAAAAAAAAATCACAAAAATTAAAATTAAAAATGTTGCCACTACGGGGCTCTGTATTACACCTAAAGCATTCGATTCGCTTTATATATAACAAATAATTTTTAAAAAAGCAAAACTGGTCAATAAAAATGCAAATCTACCGTACGATTTTCAGTACAGTGGAATACGGCATATCCAGTACTCGGGAAACAACAACCACACTCACATAACCACGTGGAGATTAAACAAGTAAGAAAAATCATGCGTTAAGCATAGATTATGAAGCACTTTCCAACACTTAATGAAATCTTTAACAAAACTTTGTTATTTAGGGAAATAATAGTGTATAGCCAAATATACCCAAGTATGTATTCCAGTACATTAGAACAGCCCTGTATTTCATATGTCAGTTCATATAATGGGAAAATTTAGCTTAGCAAGAAAATACCCAGTAGCTTAAAATTTCTTTTTCAGCAATTCATACTATTAGATGAAAACATACTTGAATACTTTTGTTCAGCCCTGTAGTTTACATTGTACCTTTATTACACGTCAGCATTAGGCTAAAATTTATTGTAACCTAAAACACTTTTAAAACAACTGAAATCACATTCCCATAAATCATCATTCATAGGCGTCCATGTACCGAATTCTTTGCATGGCCCTGTATATCCCTTTATCTATATTCTGCTAACATTTCTCAGTAAATTGAAAGCAGCTCAGCGTAAAAATGCATAGCTTATTTAAGAACCACGTTTAAATAATTTACGCTCATATTCAGTAACGTTGGTGAGCTCTTTTGGGTAGCCCTGTATATCAACTATAACATTTATACACACCATATAATGTGCATATATTTAGCGAAATATAAACGCGAATATCATAATTAAAATGCATTTGATCCCTCCATCAGCCATCATCGGACACATATACGGTACTTCGGAAAGAATATACTATTTGAAATCTTTTGTATGGCCCTGTAAATGCTATGTACTTCATATTATGCAAGACAGTAGCGTATAATTTATATTAAGCTTCAGTGACATATATCAATTTTATTATACATGAAAAAGCTTAATATATTTAAAATATGTCACACACAATTCTCCCTTTTACCATTATCTAATGGAATTCTTTTGTGTGGCCCTGTAAATGAATAATAGCTACATTTTCACCTTATATTTTATAGAATGCATATTTTAATATGTGTGACAGGGTATAACATCTTTAAAATTCCTTTGAAACGATTTTTCCCCATAGGCCGTAATGTAATAGGAAACTTTTGATTCGCCCTGTAGATAAACTAATCATGGTAGCAACTTCATTTTCGATAGGACTTTTGCTAGGGTAAACGTCAATAACGTCCTAAAATTTCATTGCAATCCGAGTATATTAACGATTTTCCCCCATAAGCCGTAATGTAATGGGAAACTTTTGATTATCTCTGTAGATAAACTAATCATGGTAGATACTTCATTTTCAGTAGGGTTCGTGCTAGGGTAAACCCCAATAACGTCCTAAAATTTCATGGCAATCCGAGTATATTAACGATTTTTCCCCATAGGCCGTAATGTAATGGGGAACTTTTGATTCGCCCTGTAGATAAATTAATCATGGTAGAAACTTCATTTTCAATAGGACTTTTGCTAGGGTAAACGTCAATAACGTCCTAAAATTTCATGGCAATCCGAGTATATTAACGATTTTTTCCCCATAGGCCGTAATGTAATGGGAAACTTTTGATTCTCTCTGTAGATAAACTAATCATGGTAGATACTTCATTTTCAATAGGGTTCGTGCTAGGGTAAACCTCAATAACGTATAAAAATTTCATAGCAATCCGAGTATATTTACGGGAGTTAGAGCTCGGACAGACGGACAGACGGACAGACGGCCATCCGGCCAGACGGACAGACGGCCAGACAAACCGAATGCATAAGCACTTTTCAACTTTGTTGGAAAGTGCTAAAAATAAACTGGCCACTTCAGAGGTTTATAGAATGAGTTTAGTTGATCCAAATGACACAATCGATATTCATACTGAATAACTAGCGACAAAAAAGCGATATGAATTAACCCTTTGAAAACTCTGATAATGATTTCGATAATGTATGAGGATTGCTTACTTTTTTTTATAATAAAAAAATAGAGTTTTAAGTATTTATATAAATTTGTAAGCGTTTTTATCTTTGCCATCTTTTTTTTTTCATTTTAGAATATAATTTTTTTGAAATTTTACTATACACTTGTACTCACTTAATAAACATACTTTTTTTATAATAAAAAAATAGAGTTTTAAGTATTTATATAAATTTGTAAGCGTTTTATCTTTACCATCTTTTTTTTTCATTTTAGATTATAATTTTTTTAAATTTTACTATACACTTGTACTCACTTACTAAACATAACGTTTTCTTTGATTATCCAAAAACTTATTATTTGTAATGAAAACTTTGTGAGAACATATAAGAGAAATGAGATTCAGACCTATTTGAAAAGCAATGCGATCTGTGACGAGGAGAAGTGTGCGGAATTTTATGACACCGATTGAAGGCATTTTGTCTCCCATTAATGCAAGAAATTTTTCACTATTAGAACTGAAGTACACATTTCGTTTCCGTAACGCACCAATCTCTCAAACGATGTGCGAAAATTTTGAGTGAAATCTCCGAAAAATTAAGTGATCAAAATAACAAATACTGCTATGTTATATTAGATTTGATTTTGCAATCATTAATGACAAAGTTGATTAAAGAAAAGTCTTAGTAGCAAGTTGTTACATCTAGCAGAAAATTAAGGAAGTAAGGAATTGCACAGTTAATTTGAAATTCTTTTGATGCACATAGTTTAATTTATTTCAAACAATACTCTTCAAAAGTGCTAGAATAAGCAGTATTTTACTATATGTTTCAGTATAACTGTTCAAGTTTAAATAAATAAAATAATTGATAAAACTTTTCATAAATTTTTTCATTATTTAAAAACAATCTACTACCAAAAGATACTGAACTAATTAAAAATTAGATTTATGTTATGTTTTTATGCACATAAAGGTAATTTTTTACATCAATAGATGATGATATGAAAAAAAAAATCATCATTTATATGAAAGTTCGTCAATTTTGATAATAAATATATTTTTTAATGATGACGGTACGCTACCTAACGATTTTAAGGTATTTCAAATTTTCCTGCTGCGTTATTCGTAAGTTTTTGAAAGGCAAATGTTATGCACAGTTTGAAGTAGATGTGATTTTTTTCCACAATTAATTTCAGAAATTGCCAATTTTTATCATAATTTCCAAAATTCACGTGCGATGCACTACCTAAAGATAATAACTGATTTCAAAAATATTTTTGTGGTATCGTTCTAATTACAAAAGACAATGTTTTCGCGATTTTTAAAGTTGATAATGAATTTCTCTTTTTCAGTCCATCCTAAAGTTTACACCGCTTAAAAAATTAGACATTTCTCGCCCTATTATAACATAATATATATGTATATATATATTATTTTTTTAATAAAAAATCTTTTAAACCAAAAAAAAAAAAAAAAAAAAAAAAAAAAAAGATGTAACCTTCTTTGAGAGAATTTATTTAGCGGAAACAAACATTTTTATTGTGCATGGACATTTTTTTTTACATACTTGTTAGTTTCATTTTAACTGTCTAATTTGAAACTTTTTATTTCATTGACCATTTAGTATTATGTTCTCACGTTCTACAGTAATGTATATTAGTAATTCCAAAAAAGACAGTTAAAACAACAATTCTCTTTGTGACAGTATCCCAAAATTTCTGTTGTTTGGTGTTTATAGCATCACGATTTGGAAAAGGAAATTTCAACTTCCATTTGTTACAATTATATACAGTGTATTTGAAATTTTGCCATTTAAATAAATAAAAAAAGTTGGTGTAAAAAACAAACAAACGACTCATTCAATATCAAAAATGATTCCAAAAATTATAAAATTTTCGTTGTTATCTGAAAATTTTCACTATCTGTTTTGCATTTAATCAATTTTATATAAGGAAATAAATCGTTTTCTTTAACATAATAAATATAAGAAGAATGTTGTTTAATTGCAATTACGTATTAGTCGTCAGTATCATGTGATAAAAAATAGACTCTAATATTATCCGCCATTGAATAATTTTCCCTGAGGTTTGTTAAATAGCTTTTTTAAGAAAGAATGTATAATTCTTAAATCACCATACCATTATGTACTATTGTAATCATTTTTGTAATTTTTTATGCTTTATTATGATATAATGTAAATTTTCAGGAATGCACATAATTAGTTACTTCATAAAAGAAAATTAATTTCGCCTATGCAAAATATGTTATATAAAATTTTGCATCCTTCAATCGAATAGAATTTTGATTTAACATATTTCATTATAAGCAAAATATTATAGTCATATATTCCATTTATTTATCAGTAGTTTTTTGCGACATTTTTTCGGTTATTTCTCAAAAATAATTCATTTCAAAGTTTTAAATTTTACGGTACTACTTGGTTATACCTTCAATTAAAAAAAAAACTATCGCAAACTATAAGAAAAACTGCCAATAATAGATCACTGTAAGTGTCACATTAATTAATTAAATGTTAAATTAAATGTTAAATTGATTAATTTTACATTACGGTTTTTTACTATTCAGTAGTTGTAATATTACTGTGTTTGACTATTCAGTAACTGTAACAAAAGTAAATTTTGCGTTAATAGCCTGATCGATTTTTTTTCCTAAGAACAAATTAAAATTTTTTGCTAAATACAGCCATCTGACATGAACAAAATACAAATTATTCCAGGCTTTGGACTGTTTATTAGCAGTCACATTATATTAACCACAAATCCATGGTACGTAATGAAAATTATAGTATTTTTAGGTAAGAAGTGTTAAGGGGAAAATAAACTTTTTGTTATGTTTGAACACATTTTATTACATTCCTATCAGTTTTAGTTTAGCTGCCTAAACTGAAGCCTTATTATTCATTCACCATTAACATTATGTTTTCACATTCTAAAACAGTGTTCATTAGTTTTTCAAAAAGTAGTGAAGAATAACAATTTTCCTTTTGACAGTACCCAAAACCTCGCTTGTTCGCTGTCTATCGCTTCAGTATTTGTATAGGAAAGGGAAATTCAGTTTTCATTTATTACAGTCATTAAATCAAAAAGGACAACTTTGTGACACAAATTTTAATTTATGTTTCTTCGGAAATGCATGAAACTAGCGCGTATTATTGACCAGAAACTATTTAGTCACAACATTTTTCTGCTTTTTTGCAAACGCCATAGAAATTTCAGAACAACCCATCAAAGGCGACGAAATTTTTGAAATGCTTTTTACGTCCAAAGCAGATAAACCAGTCAACGAAAGGGATAAAGAAGCATAATCACATGATCAAAATACCTTTTAACTCAATTGGTAACTTAATGGTCAAAAATTACAAAACTGAGAATGCTGGATTCCAGATCGCTTCCATAGTCATGTTTTCCAATTTTATGTATTTCCGTTAAAAAATGAATTTTTAAATGTGTCAAAAGCTTTTTTGCTTGTTGAGCAAAGCAGTTGAGAACAGCCTTAACTGCTTGGATTTTTGCCAGTTAAATAAATTAGAAAAATTGAAATGTTAATCGATAATGTTTAAAGACCGAAAATTTGATGCATTTTCACAATGAAGTATTTTTCTAGTTATTGTTACTTTAAAAACCTATGCAGTTACAGATGTTATTAAAAAAAACTACTGAGCGTTCGTTGTTTTCTGGGAAAAATCTCATTATCAGTTTGGCATTCTAATAAGGAGTTCATGTATGGAAATATATATATATATATATATATATATATATTAAATTTGGTGAATAAAAAGCACAAATATAGTTTCAGTTGTAATTCTATAACAGGCCTTAGTATTTGGTAAGAGAAGAGGAGAAAACCTCTACCTTTCCCCGCGACTAAAAGATTTTCTTTTAATTTTAAGAAAATGGATTTTTTGAAAACAAATGTAAAATTTCTGAATCATCATACACCTATGTACATCTTATATGATTTACACGATTTTTTAGGATTTTTTAGGATGCAATACAAGTTATTAGTGACATACATAATGAATCACTTCATTTAAGAAAATTAATTTTGTGTTTAAATTTTTTCTTTCCTTCATTTCAACATAATTTCGATTTAACATATAGGATCATAGTCAAAATAAAGCAAGAAATTATTAAACGGTTTGTGATTCAATTTACTATCTTAAATTGGAATAAATTTATGTATTTCAAAAAAACTACTCTTTTTTATAAAGATGATAGTGAAAAATTACATGGTGTCTTTCGTGGATGTTTTTACTTTCTTCTATCTTTACAAGAAGAAAGTATTGGATTCATGAAAATTTTCGACTTCCGGTTTTCGACGGATTTATACGTTTTAGAAGGTCCTGAACACGTTTTGACTATTTTTACTTTCTTCTATCTTTACAAGAAGAAAGTATTGGATTCATGAAAATTTTCGACTTCCGGTTTTCGACGGATTTATACGTTTTAGAAGGTCCTGAACACGTTTTGACTATTTTTAGAAAATGTCTGTCTGTGAGTCTGTCCGTCTGTCTGTGAGTCTGTGTGTCTGTCTGTGAGTCTGTCTGTCTGTATGTGACAAAAAATTTGTGGGCGCTCTATCTCAAGAACTAATGCTCTAAATTTAATAAAATTTTATATTCAGTTAGACCTTGATATGAATTAGTGCCTATTGGTTTTTGGTGAAAATTGGCCAGCAGGTGGCGCTGCTGTACTACGTTTTTCATGATTTTCAAGATTGCTATATCTCAAGAACTAATGGATAGAATTTCACCAAACTTCAGATTCTGTGACTCCTTGATATACATAGACGCTGATTAAGTTTTGGTGTAAATTGGCCAGCAGGTGGCGCTGCTATGCCACGTTTTTCTTGATTTTCATGAGAGCTATATCTCAAGAACTAATGCACAGAATTTCACCAAACTTGAGATTCCGCGATACCTTGAGATACATAGCCGCTGATAAGGTTTTGGTGTGAACTTCCCTATAGGTGGCGCTGCTATGCTACATTTTGCACGATTTTTGCGATTGCTATATCTCAAGAACTAATGCAGAGAACTTCATCAAATTTTAGATTCTGTTACACTAGAATATATAACATAATTAGACGCTGATTACACTTTGGTATTAACCTTGCAACAGGTGGTGCAGCTATGCTGCATTTTGCACGATTTTTCCGATAGCTATATCTCAACAACCAACGCACAGAATTTCATCAAACTTCAGATTTTGTTACAAAATGACGTATAACATAATTACACGATGATTACGTTTTGTTATAAATCCTTCAATTGATCGTGCTGCTGTGCTATATTTTACATGTTTTTTTTAAACTAGCTATATCTCAAGAACTAATGCACAGAATTTCATCAAACTTCAGATTCTTTTACACCATAACATAATTAGACTTTTTTTACATTTTGGCATAAATTGTCCAAGATATGCTGTTGCTGTGCTACGTTTTGCAAATTTTTTGTTATATCTCAAGAACTAATGGACGAAATTCCATCAAATTTCAGATTCTGTTAGGTCTTGACATCAATAGATGCTTATTAGGTTTTAGTATAAATAATCCAACATGAGGCACTACTAAGCTCATTTTCTCAGAATATTAATTAAATTTTGCGTTTTAGGCTTTCCGGATACCAGAATCTCATTAGGCTAGGTCAGATGTTCGAGGAAATTTGATAGTGGGTAACTTTGAAGTCACCACTTTTATATATATATATATATATATATATATATATATATATTAAAATGTATTTATGAGATAGAAGAAAGTTTCGGGATTGACACATCCAACTAGTTAGAAAATGTCTGTCTGTGAGTCTGTCCGTCTGTCTGTGAGTCTGTGTGTCTGTCTGTGAGTCTGTCTGTCTGTATGTGACAAAAAATTTGTGGGCGCTCTATCTCAAGAACTAATGCTCTAAATTTAATAAAATTTTATATTCAGTTAGACCTTGATATGAATTAGTGCCTATTGGTTTTTGGTGAAAATTGGCCAGCAGGTGGCGCTGCTGTACTACGTTTTTCATGATTTTCAAGATTGCTATATCTCAAGAACTAATGGATAGAATTTCACCAAACTTCAGATTCTGTGACTCCTTGATATACATAGACGTTGATTAAGTTTTGGTGTAAATTGGCCTGCAGGTGGCGCTGCTATGCCACGTTTTTCTTGATTTTCATGAGAGCTATATCTCAAGAACTAATGCACAGAATTTCACCAAACTTGAGATTCCGCGATACCTTGAGATACATAGCCGCTGATAAGGTTTTGTTGTGAACTGCCCTATAGGTGGCGCTGCTATGCTACATTTTGCACGATTTTTGCGATTGCTATATCTCAAGAACTAATGCAGAGAACTTCATCAAATTTTAGATTCTGTTACACTAGAATATATAACATAATTAGACGCTGATTACATTTTGGTATTAACCTTTCAACAGGTGGTGCAGCTATGCTGCATTTTGCACGATTTTTCCGATAGCTATATCTCAACAACCAACGCATAGAATTTCATCAAACTTCAGATTTTGTTACAAAATGACGTATAACATAATTACACGATGATTACGTTTTGTTATAAATCCTTCAATTGATCGTTCTGCTGTGCTATATTTTACATGTTTTTTTTAAACTAGCTATATCTCAAGAACTAATGCACAGAATTTCATCAAACTTCAGATTCTTTTACACCATAACATAATTAGACTTTTTTTACATTTTGGCATAAATTGTCCAAGATATGCTGTTGCTGTGCTACGTTTTGCAAATTTTTTGTTATATCTCAAGAACTAATGGACGAAATTCCATCAAATTTCAGATTCTGTTAGGTCTTGACATCAATAGATGCTTATTAGGTTTTAGTATAAATAATCCAACATGAGGCACTACTAAGCTCATTTTCTCAGAATATTAATTAAATTTTGCGTTTTAGGCTTTTCGGATACCAGAATCTCATTAGGCTAGGTCAGATATTCGAGGAAATTTGATAGTGGGTAACTTTGAAGTCACCACTTTTTTATATATATATATATATATATATATATATATTAAAATGTATTTATGAGATAGAAGAAAGTTTCGGGATTGACACATCCAACTAGTTTTTTTTAACAATATTAAAAATTACTTGTCCTTATAGTTTCCTTGTAAAAGAAAAAAAAACTTCAATCAAAAAATTTTAACTAGATTTTTATACAGATATTTATTTTAAGTGAAAAAAAAAACTTTTTGTTTTGTTTGAACATATTTTGTTTCATCTCTGTCAGTTTTATTCTATCTTCCAAATTTGAAACTTTTTTACTCATTCACCATTTAATAGTATATTCTCATGTTCTAAAATACAGGATAATAGTATTTCAAAAAAAAAAAAAAAAAAAAAGACACCGAAGAACGACAACGTTCTTTGTGACAATATCCCAAAACTTCTTCTGTGCGGTGTTTATCGCATCACGATTTAGGAAAGGGAATATCGGTTTCCATTTGCTATAATCTTACAAAGTCTGCTTGGAATTTTGCCAGTTTAATAAATTAAAAGAATTGATATATCAGTCGATATTCTGTGAAAGCCGAAAACTTGTATGCATTACCCCCAATAAAGTATCTTTTAAGAAATTGGTACTTCAGAAACCTATGCAGTTGCAGATTTTTTTTCAAATAAACATAGTGTCCAGTTTTTTCTCATACAAAATATCATTCAAATTGTTGCGAAAACCTACTACGAATTTCCAATAAAAAATTACTGGTTTTTAAAACACGAACTAGTGGTAGCCCTGTAATATATAAAATTTAGATTTCTTTGACCTACCCTAATGTAAATTACTCTTAAAAATGTGAAATATTTCTTGTAAATACTTAAAAAATCTCTCATTTTAAAAAAATAAAATGTGTTTTAAACAAAAAGATTTTACTTTCTTTGAGGGAAAACAAAGATTTTTTTTTACTGTGAATCGGTACAACTTTAAATGCCTGTATTCAAACTGCCTAATTTTAAACTTTTTTATTCATTCACCATTTGATATTATGATCTCACGTTCTAAAGTAATGTGCATTAGTAACTTTAAAAAAGACAGTTAAAACAACAAATCTCTTTGTGACAGTATCCCAAAATTTCTGTTGTTTGGTGTTTATAGCATCACAATTCGAGAAACAAAATATCTGTTTCCATTTGTTACAATCATACATAGTATGTTTGAATTTAATCCATTTGATAGTCTAACAAGTTTATGTATGAAAAAAAATAATGTGGTGAATAAAAAATACCCAAGTATAATTTTGGAGGGAATTATTTATCCCATGATATTAACCGGTGATAGAAGCAGATAATGTCCACCGATATTCGTCACTCTTTTCAATGGTCTGAATAAAAAAATAAGCTTTATAAAAAGGAAAATAGTGTATTTTACGCCTTCCAACTCTTGGGTTCAAAGACATTATAAAAGAAATTTATGTAATACTATGCAATAATTTACCTTTTATATCATTTTATTAACTTTTCAACATTATTCTAAATTTATAATGAAGAAAATGTTTTTTTTTCAACTAGATAAATTGCTTTCAATTTTGCTTTATTTTAGCTTACTTTTATTCCAACAGAACGAAAAAAAAGTCTATGCCAGGGACTCGAACTTATACACCTACGATGTTCCTGCCAGTGCTCTTTCAATGGCAGACGATTTCTACACAGACGATACCTGACTGACATAATGGATTTTTATTTATTGAACACGGATTATCCTAGTAACACAGTGGGAAGAGTACAATTGGTAATGCTATTCAAACTACCTACATTCTAATCCTCGACTGCTCATTTTCAAATACGTTGAAATAAAACTCAACTCCATTACTCCAATATGAAATTAGTTTACCAAGTTCAAAATAATTCTTCTTTTCATTATGATCTAAATATATGATATGCAGTCGTTTACACGTTATCGCATACTTCCATTTTGTAAATGCTATAGCTTTAGCTCGCTTGATTGGAACCAATACTTCAGTTTGCATATACAGTGTCTCACATAAGTGATGGGACACTTATGCTTTACAAAAGGAAACTAATCAAATAAATTAAAAAAGCATGTACACATTTTTTGTGGGTGTGTTTTATACTTAAATTTAGTAAAGATTATTACGTAACATACATTTTGTCAAAATATTAAAATATTAATTTAATAAAAATACAAATATTTAGAACGGAGCAAAAAATAGCTCACATAAGTGATGGGACACCATTATATATGCAACCAAAATCGTCTGAAATAAGCAATAAAAATATTTTTTGGGGGTTTTATTTTTACTTAAAAGCAATTGGCAATAATTTATAAAATCGTCTGCAGTATTTCTCTCCAGTTTGTTTTGGAATTTTTGTGTTTTTTAGCTCTGTGTAGCCATGAATGCTAAACGAAAAGAAAATTCGCCTGAAATTCGAAAATTAGTTATTAATTTGCATATTGAACGTGCAAAATCTATTAGAAAAACTGCTGAAACAGTTAACTTGAGTCATTCAACAGTTTTCAATATCATTAAACGATATAAAAAGACTCATATGATTCAGGATAAAAGAAGACCTGGCCGACCATCAAAGCTATCCAATGGAATAAAGCGAATTATCGTTCGAAATATTAAAAAAAAAATCCAAGAAATAGTACTTCAAAAGTTTCTGCTGATTTACAAGCATTATATGGAATAAATGTTAATCCTGAGACTATTAGAAGGGTAATTCGATCTGCTGGATATCACGGTAGAGTAGCCAGGAAAAAATTCTTCGTAAGTGAAAAGAATAGAAAACTCAGACTAGCTTTCGCAAAATCCAACATAAATAAGAATTCTGATTACTGGAATAAAGTTATATTTGCTGATGAGAGTAAATTTAACATATTTGGTTCTGACGTTAGAATCTTGGTGTGGAGAAAACCCAGGGAAGAATTTCGCAAACAGAACTTGGTACCAACAGTAAAACATGGTGGAGGAGGAGTTATGGTTTGGGGATGCATGTCGTCCGCTGGAGTTGGTAATCTTGTTTTTATTGACAGTATAATGGATCAGTACAAGTATATTGATATTTTAAAGCAAAATTTGAAATCTTCAGCACGAATATTGAACCTTCATAACGATTTTAAATTCTACCAGACAATGACCCCAAGCACACTGCTCTGAACGTTGGACTCTAGCTGCTATATAACTGTCCTGAAATAATAAAAACACCACCACAATCTCCAGACTTAAATCCCATAGAGAATATTTGGCAAGAATTGGAATCAAGAAATCGCAAACACACGATTTCTTCAAAACAACAACTAAAATCGGTGCTTCAAGAAGAATGGGGTAAAATCACTCCAGAAATCACAAAAAAATTAGTCGAATCCATCCCAAAAAGATTAAATCATGTTTAAAAAGTAAAAGGAAATCCAACAAAATATTAAAACCTTTTAAAAAGTAAAATTTTTGGATAAATATTTGATGGAAAAGTAAGTGTCCCATCACTTATGTGAGCCATTTTTTGCTCCGTTCTGAACAATTGTATTTTTACTAAATTAATATTTTAATATTTTGACAATTACGTATGTTATGTAATAATTGTTACAAACTTTAAATATGAAACACACGCAAAAAATTTTTGCACATGTTTGTTTATTTATTTTATTGCAGTTTCTTTTTATAAAGCACAAGTGTCCCATCACTTTTGTGAGACACTGTATGTCAAAATACTTGCACAGTCAATCAGAGTAACTTTGCTCCATCTTTACGAAACTTTTACCTATTCGGCCATGATAGAATTTTGACGAATTATACCCAATGACGTGCCAAATTTACATTAGTGCTGCTATATATATATTACAACCAAAACTTTGTCATTAACCCAAGTGTAACGGATTTATTTTATTTTTTTCTGTCTTTACTAGAAGAAAGTATTGGATCCGTGAAAATTTTCGAAGTCCGTTTTTTGACGGTCTTAGTTGTCTGAGAACCCGAAAAACATGTTTTTACAAAATGTCTGCTTGTAAGTCTGTGAGTCTGTCTGTAAGTGACAAAAATATTGTGGGCACTCTATTTGAAGAACTAATGCACGGAAACTTTAGATTCTGTTTTAACATGATATGAAATAAATCTGGTTAGGTTTTGGCGTACATCGCTCAAAATGTAACGCTGATGCTGGGCTGCATTATTCACAATTGCTATAATAGCCATATCTCAAGAACTATTGCATATATTTTCTTAAAACTTTATATTTAGTTAATAGGCGATAGCACATGATGCGTTATGTTTTGGTGCAAATCGCTCAACAGGTGGTGCTACCGTGGTGCATTATTCTTTGTAATCGCAATAGGTCTATCTCAAAAACTAATGCACAATATTTTCTACAACTTCAGATTTAGTTAATACCTAATATAGATTAGTTTTGTTCAGTTTCTGCAGTAAATCGCTGTACAGATGGCGTAGTTATGTTGTATTTTTTCATGATTTCGCAATTAATATGTATCTCATGAATTAATATATGGATTTTCACCACATTTCAGATTCAGTTAGTACCGAATAAAAAATTGATCCCGATTAGTGAAAGTGAACATCATTTAGCAAGTGACACTGCTTTATAGATTTTTTAAAAAGATTTTGCCTCTATCTCAAAAAGTAATGTATGGATTTTCATCCAATTTCAGAATCAGTAATAAGTGAAAAAATTTGTTTCTGACTAGATTTTGGTTTAAACCACCTAACCGGTACTCCAAAAAATTCGATTGTATTATCACACTAACTCTTGGTCCAAAGATGACCAGTTAGGTAAAAGTCACCCAAGCTGACAATAATGCAATTCAAGGTTCCCAAATTCTAACCCTTGATTGTTCATTTTTCACACTGTAAATAAAACTCAACTAAACTACTCCAACCTCGTAAAATGCCTTTAACTAATTAAAAAAAACTTTGTTTATTTTGGTTTACGTGCATGGCATACAGTAGTTTTCACAATTATCTTATAAGTTTCTCATTTTAACTATATATCATTATTTAATTCAAGTTTTTTTTTTTTTGCATTTCCTGGAAAGTATTTCATAAGCAATATTTTTCACAATTGTTTTATTATGGCAGAGAATTTTTCAACTATCGCTTAAAGTTTGTTTTTTTAAATTCTCATTTGCTCTATATTTTTAATTAAAAGTTTCTCTTAAAACATAATGTTTATATCTTTATAGAATTAAATTTAACAATATTTTAATAAAAATATGTAAAAATATTGGTTGTAGAAATTAACTGCTGTTATATTTTTGAAAACAACGATAAGCGAACAAAGTTATATTTCTTCTGAAACAAATTTACGAGAATTCTTTTATTTTAAAACTTATGATTCAATACTTTCATGAATTTTATACTTCCACGTAAAAATTGAGTAAAAAATATGGCAGTTTTTGGGAGGAAATGTTATATGTCGAAGTAGATCATGTTTCCAGTTGTCTTTGTTTTTGAGCATTTCGTACAAAGCAATATCATTTTCTACCCTACTATAATTTACCTCTTTTTTCGATATTTTTTCGTGAGACGGTTACTGAACAAAGTTATCTGAAGAAATACAGAGTTTGTGTTTTTATACTGATAAAGAAACACGAAAATTCGGATTGTTTTTCCTTATCAAGTGTTTTAACAAAAGCATTTTTTGAAATAAATATATAATATCTTGTTATTAGGATGAGCGAAGCGAATCCTCTACTAGGCCACTCAAATGACATTTTGTCGTACACTTTACAAAATAACTATACAGTATTTTGACTTGAAATTAAACACAAATATAAATTATGATCTGTAGATTTGCAGAAAACTTTAAAATTTCCACCCCCGAAGGGGGTTAAAGTGGGGGTCTATAATTCCAAATTTTTTTTTGGAAACCTCATGTGACAAGTCTCTGAAGCAACTAAACCGCACTTTCATGTTATGAACTTTTCTTCCCACACCCCATTTTTCAAAATTAGTTGAACTATTAGCTTTTTATCATTACAGATCAGTTTTTTATGCAGGGCCCTGTGATAAACATTAGTTATGAAATTTGAAAATTTCACACAAAAGGGAAATTTTATACCGGGAGACATGATAGTTGGAACTCTGGGGGAGGGGGTGATTTTCTAGATTTGACCTACACCTCTCATGTGATATATCACTGGAACGCTCTCTCTATTATTTCAAATAATAGATAAATTCCAGAAAAGATAAATTCAAGATAACACACCACTTAAAATATAGTTAAACATAGGTACTTCAATCATTTTAGAATTATTTTGTCTGTTATAGCATCAATATCGATTTTGAAAAGGATAATGCAACATTACATGAATAAGACAGCAATTTCAAATGTTTGATTAAATAGCATGTGTTTTTTTTTCTTAGATGTATTTCGTTTGATTCAAGATTCTTTTAGAGAAACCGATCAGCGTAGCTGGCGAAGACTGCTAGTATTATATAAGTATATATTATAAAAATTAAAAATTCCAAAATTTCGCAATCTAAAAACTATAAAGATAAATACAAGAAATCTAAAAATAAACCATTAACAAATGAATAAAGTGAAAACATTAACAAAAGAAAAAAAATTATAAAAACTATATCAGAAAAATGGATGGAGACAAGCGTCTTGGCATATATGTTTTTCTCCTTTATTTATGTATGTTGGTAGCTCCAAATTCGTATTATTTTGCTTTTTCATGGCTAATACGAAGATGAAACTACACTCTTTATTTGTAGTTCCAAAGTACTTGTGGCCAAAAAATTCTGCTTTGATTCGACAAATTTAGATTGAATTCCTTTTTAATATCCTTTTTACATGCTTCAGTGTCGTAACTTTGCATTGAATTTAATGGTTTATATATTGTTTTTTAATCAATGCTTTTTAACATATATAAATATTATTTTTGTTTTGTATGTTTTCCAAGATTTAAAACATTAAATCATTGCAATACCATAATTAATCCCATTCGTGAACGCACTGTAGTATATATATGTATATATAAATTGTAATTTCCTTGCTAAAATAAATACAAATCGATTACATATTTTAAATCACACTTCAAACATTAATTACCCCACAAATTCAGAATAGCGTTTCACATGGGCGATATATTATATTTGTTATCTTTCATATTTTGGTATGCAACATGGCAGTTGCCTTTAAGTCGCATTTTAGAGGTACCCCTTGTATAAATGCACATTAATGTGTTATAAAATAAATAAATCAAATCATAACGAAATCAAATCATATTTAAATAAAACCATTATAATTAATATTTTGTTGCATATGTAATAGTACTTTCCATGAAGTGGTATTGTAGAAGGATTATGTAATTTAGAAAAAACATACATAAATCATTTGAAAATTGGGCAAGTTTATGTTACATATTTTAAATTAGACAGTGAAATTTTATTTAAAATATCAATTTCTCTAAATAGTGTCATTCATAAATATTTATAAAATTAATTTTTTCTTTAATTTCTTCTAAAATAAGTATATACATTCTTTCCCTTTATGAAAGCAAAAATTTTTCTGCTTGCAAAATAAATATATAAAAATAATACTTTTGTTAAAGGAAATATACAAGATATTTTTCTCTTCGCTTTAAAAGTTATGATTCTGTAGTTTCAGGGGTTTTATATTTCGAAGTAAAATTTGTGTAACAAAAAAGGAAATTGTTAGAGGGACTGTTATAAGTTGAAGTAGATCATGTTCTCAGTTTTCTTTATTTTTCAACGTACATTTCGTATACAACAATATCATATTCTGCGCTACCATAATTTATTTTTGGCTTTGATATTTGTTCGTGACATGGCTAGTGAACAAAGATATGTAAAGAAAAAATAAATTCAGTGTTCGTAAAAGGGAAAGAGAAAACATAACCTAAAAAAAAGAAGAAGATACTAATGTTTTAATTCGTCACATATTTTTTAATGTATTTTAGCAAAATATTTAACATACAACAGCCACCAACAAACAGATGATTAGAGGAAATTTTAAATAAAAATTACATAGAAAAATAAAAATTAGGTAACTTAGAATAATAGCGTCGCTCATATTTGAAAGTAAAATTTTGTTCAGGGTTATACTAAAACAAGTCTGAAATTGTACGTGAAGTGTAGCAAATGATACGATAGCGAAGTTTTAAAATATCACTCTGAAATATCAATCTGTAAACAGTTAAGTACAATTAAAATATTCACCAAACAATTTTCTCCCAACACCATTATGCAATGGAATACTTTTGTGTGGCCTTGTAAATCAATAACAGATGTTCTTTGCACCACAAATTATGCAAAATGTATATTAAAATATGTATTTTATAGATGAATATCAATTTTATTATATTCGAATGAGTTTAACACCATTATAACGCATTTGAAACATTTTTTTTCCATTGACCGTGATGTAACGGAATAATTTTGATTGTCCCTGTAATTGAACTATGCATACGATTTTGATAACATTTGAAAAAACTTGACAAAATTATGCAATAATTATGTATTTTAAAGTTCAAACGATTAAAATGCATTTGAAACTTTTTTCCCCATTGACTGTAATGGAATGGAATATTTTTGATTGTCACTGTAATTGACCTATACATCCAATTTTCATAAAATGTGAAATGACTCGACAAAATTATGTAATAATTATATATTTTAAATTTCAAACGATTCGTTTGGGTAGTTTTTTCGTTGTTGTATGCGGACAGACGGACGGACTGAACGATAACTATAGGTGCTACGTATTTATATAATTACGAACGCGCCTAAAAATAAACGAACAAACCTGTACTGTTGATGCTTAAATGATACGGATAATTTGATAAATTCCGTAATTATTGTTAATAACCAAGTCCTTTGATAAATTTGATAAATGTTGCATATTAATCAAATTTATCGGTTATTAGGAATACTTACCAATGAAGTTCGATCAATGTGAATAATTTTGATGAATATGTGATGAATATGTATTTTACATAAATATGTGCTATCATAGCTGTTTTATTCTAATAACAAAAATAATTATGAAAAGACAATGAGACTTAGTCAAAAGAAGATCTATTAATAAGAAGCCAAAAACTAATACATTTTAAAATTATTACTTTTATAATTACCGAAATAATAAAGTAAACATTTTATACATTGAAATATTCAAAGAATAAATTATACTGTTTGGAATTGCATAGTTTTAGGAATGAATATTCAGAAAAACGCAAAGGAAATAAAAACTTCATTTGAAATTTATTATGTTTACTAAACTAGATTTATAATTATAAATAATATTCAGTTAATTTGATAAATTCTCATAAATGTATAATACTAAACAATTAGTTTAGATACCATTAAGTTATTATTAATAATAACTGATTATCATGTATCGTAACTGGTTATTATTAATAATAACAGATTAATCAAATCGACCGTAAAGTTTGTACTTTAAATTTTGCATAGACTATCTGCTTTTCCTTGTGATCTTTACTTTTAAATTTAAAATATCTCAAATAACGCTCTTTTAAAGATATTTTGGTCACTTAAATACTTTGATTTCATCTATGAATCAATTTTTAGTACCATTCCACTGAAACAAAAGGTGAGGAACATAAACTCAGATTTATTCGGTATATTAGGAGAACTGTTATTAGTAAAAAAGCAAATGTAATTAGAAAAAAATTAAACTAATGTTGCGCATTCTTTAAATAATATAAGAAAAGTTTCAAATCACAACTGAATTACTATTTAAATTTACACGACATTTATAATTTACAGTCTTAGCATACGAAAATTTGAATATACTAAAAATGGCTCGTGCTTGTATTAGGCATAATAGCCGTGTCACTATCCTGTTACTTTAATGTTTTGTAATTTATGAATTTTTCATTTATAAGCATTCTAAAATATTTAATAGCTTTTTATTGCCATTATAAGTGCATATTATCATGCACCAGTCTATATATTTATTGATATTAAACATGAGTGATTGAATGAAGATTCTAAAATGAGAGATCAAAAATTGGATTTTTAATATATATATATAACATTAAATAATATATATATTTAATATATATATATATATGTATAGTATATAATTTAATATATATATATAATATCTTTATTATTAACTGCATTTTATTTTATTATACGGTTTTGAATATTATATAGAAATAACAAACCGTATGCAGTAATTTTGGTCAGAAATAAAATTGTTTATAACGGAACTATGCCTTAAACATAAAACGATAAACACAAACACAATTCACTTAGAAACATAATAGGATGTCTTGGTTATTTAATAAAAGTAGTTTGGAATGAAATAATCATAAATGTAAAAACGGCAATGACAGTCTTTCATCACATTGTTGCATTTTGCGTTTACGAAGATTACTAATTGAATAACAAAACTAAATTCTTATTTAAGAAAATACTTATTACAGTATCAGAACATTCTTTGACTCGTTTTAGAAAATAGTATGTTTACGAAAAAATAAATCATTCAAAAATTTATTAATTAAAATAACTTTCAATAAAGGGCTTTTTATACTATGTAATGTTTAAATCTGGATTTGAATATTTAAATGTTGTTACAAGCATTGTTTTCACAAGTCATGCTTTAAATTTTTGCAAATAAAAGGTTATAAACCTTTGTGTTAAAAAAGACCCCTTTATCCCGTAAATGAAGATGAATATTTACAGAAGTGCACACTCAAAATAAAACTTAGTGTTACCAATTGATTTTTTTAATAAACCTTCTCACTTGTTTTATGAACTCTAGATGAGATTCAGGTGTTTAAAATGATTAATAATTATAAAACTCATTTAGGAATTTGAAGATGAGTACGTTGAAATTGAATGATAATAAGTTCTTGAGTTACTTGTAAATCAATAATTATTATTGGTTCTCGATTCGCGTTTAAAGCACATAATTTAACGGTGCAGTCCTCATTTGGTCTGACTATATAAATTCCAGAATATAGCTTCAAGGTAATTGTATGAGTACCATTTGATTGCGTTATCTATTACTCAATTTATAATATGGATTCCTGATACACGTTTAAACATATTTCATCAGAACACTATTATGA